>MU405293.1:0-169932 GCA_022836615.1 Annulohypoxylon bovei var. microspora
TAAATAAATAAATAAATAAATAAATAAATAAATAAATAAATAAATAAATAAATAAATAAATAAATAAATAAATAAATAAATAAATAAATAAATAAATAAATAAATAAATAATTTAAATAAATAAATAAAAAAAATGAATGAAAAAAATATATATATATAAATAAATGAATAAATAAAAAAAATAAATAAAAAAAAAATGTATATAAATAAATAAATAAAAAAAATAAATAATATAAATGGTATGTATTTTATTAAACGGTGAAAATATTATAAATAAAAAAGTAAAATACGAGGTTTTAAATAAATAATATACGAGGTTTTATTTTAAATTTAAAAAATGATTTTTATAATATTAAATAAATAATTTAAAAAATAATTTTTATAATATTAAATAATTAAAATTATTTAAATTTAAAAAATGATTTTTATAATATTAAATAATTAAAATTATTTAAGTTTAAAATATAATTTTTACGATATTAAATAAATAAAATAAAAAATAATTTTAATTATAACGGCGTTTAATTACCGTTACTTTTAAAATATATTAATAAAGTGATTAATTAATGTTTTAATTATAAAGTTAATATATAAGGATTTTTTAAGGGAAATTATTTTGTAATTTCTTTTTTTTTAATTTTTTATTTTAAATATTTTTATTAATAAAATATATAATTTTATTATTATATAAGCTTTATCTTAATTTAAGATTTATTTGTTATAATATAATATTTAAAATTATTTATTTATTTTATTTTTTTAATTTAAAGGCTTATTTTTAAGATTTTTTTTTTTTTTAAATATATAAATGTTTACATATTAATTTAATTTTTTTTAAGTTATAATATATTTAAAGTTTTATTTTTAATTTATATTTAATTTTTAAAAACTTTTATTTTTTTAAATGAAATTTTTTATATTAATGGTTATAAAGCTTTATTTTTATTTATAATAAAATATTTCTTAATATTATTTATTTTATTATTAATTAATGATAATATTTAAATTATTAAATAAAAATTTTAATGAAAATATTAAGTTATTTATTAATTAAATTAATTAATTAAAACTTACCTTTATTTTTTTAATTATATAATTTTAAATTAATGAATTTTCATTTACAATTAAAAAAAAGTTTTTAACTTTAAAAAAAATGTTAAAACTTTTAATAACTTGAAGAATTACTTGATTAATTATTTAATAACGGGATTAAAAACTTATTCCTTCCTTTAAAAAAAAAAAAAAAAAAAAAACTCCGCCCATTAATAAATTTTTTAATTAAAGCAAATATACCTTTTAATTAAATTTATAATAAAGTTTCACCACTTTATTTTTAAGGCTTAATATAATAAGGATAAATTTACTTTAAACCGTATTATCCGTTATTTTAAATAAATTAATAACATTAAAAGATTAATTACGAATCGTTTTTTTTCCTTTTACTCCTTTTATTCCTTCTTTTCTTTTTACTTTCCTTGTTTCCTTTTATGCCCTTTACTTTTTCACCTTAATTCGTACGTTGCAAAACCCGGTCGTCCTTTTAATGGAATAAAATAATAAACCCGAAAAATCGGACAACCTTTAACACACCTTCGAAATACAATTAATAATCTTATTTTTATTTTTATTAAAAATTTATATTAAAGACTTATATCCTTTGTTAAATAAATTAAATTTTATATTTAAAAAATAAAAAATAAATATAAAAAATAAACTTTAAATTAATTAATAAAAATTCTTTAAGGAATATACTTAATTTACATAATTTTATTTATTTATTAAAAGTAAAATTAAATTAATTTTCCGGTTTTTCTTTATTAAAAATAATATTAATTAATACACTAAAATTAAATAAATGTATAATTTATTAAAGTTATTATATAATAATTTTAACGTTAAAGCTTAAATTAAGGATAACTTTTATAAATTTAATATATAATTAAACGAATAATTTTTTAAGTTTTACGTACTTTTTATATCGTTAATAAATAAAAGGAAAATCTTAATATTTAAATGGAAAAAAAAATTAAACCGTTAATTAACCATTAATTTTTATACTTAAACACTTCATTATTATTTAAATAAAAAAATAAAGTTTACCGAATTTAAAGATTTTTATTTAATGTTAATTTAATAATGCGTTGAAATTATTTAAAAAAGAATTAATTTTATAATTTTTTAACTTTAATTTAAGGTTAAAGTTACTTTTAACGTTATGAAAATAATTTTTACCGGTTTTAACACTTTTTACTTAATTATAAAAATTATAATTTAAGCACGTACGAAAAAGCTTTTTTAAGCTTTTTTAATTCCTTGTTAACGTAACATTTTCGCAACGTTTAATATTAATTTAATTTATTACTTTTATAAGTAAAAAAGTTACTTTTTTAATAATTATTTAACGCGTAATGTAAAAGTTAAAATAATAATTATTATTTTAAAAAAAAAAATAATAAAATATAATAAAAATAATGTTAATTTAAAGTTAAAAAAAAACAATGTTTAAATAAAATTTTTAATTTAAATTTTTTTTTATATATTTATTTATTAATATTTATTTTTATTAATTTTAATTTTTTTAACCTTATAATAAAAGGATTATAATTTATAATTAATATATTAATTTACTTATAAAATGTAAATATAATAATAATAATATAAACGTTAATAAATATTAAAGTATAAACATATATAATTATTAATTAATAAAATATATATTTAATAATAAATATATAAAACTTTTTTACCATTTAATTTAATTAATCCATTATAATAAAAAACTTTAATAAATAAATTATTAATTGAATTAATAAAGTAATTTATGTTAATATTTAAATGTAAAGTAAGAATTTTTATAATATATTTATTTTTTTAATAAATTTAAAGAATTATTTTTAATTTTAAATAATATTAAGGTTTAAATTTTTAATAAAATATAATATTATATTAAATAATTAATATTAATAATTGATTTTCTTTAAATTATTATTTTCCCATTATTATTATACCTTTAATATTATATTAAAATTTTTTACCTTTTAAAAAAATATAAATAAAATTATATAAAAAAATATAAAACATTATAATTGCTTTTAATTTTATGTTTTAAAAAAAAGGTAAATTATTATAATATTTATATATTTTATAATAATCTTTATAATTAAAATAAATTAATAACTTTTTGTTACTATCCTTTTTTTTCTTTTTTAACTTTTTATTAAACCCCCGATATATTTTATATTATTATTTATTATAAATATTTATTTAATTTTAAACTTAACATTTATTAAAAAAATATTATGTTTTTAATAAAGTTTTAACGTAATTTATAAGTTATTAAACATTTTTATTTTATTTTATTAAAAGCTTAATTTAACTTTTAAAGAAAAGTTATAATAAAAAAATAATTTTATCCGAAAGTAAATTATAAAAAGGTTCCCTTTTTACTTATATAATTTAATTGAAATGTTTTTAAAAAAAAATAATAATTTATTACCACCCCATTAACCCTCCAATTATAAAATAAACTTAAAAAAAAATATTAATTTTATTAAATTATACCTTTTTTATAATATAAATATAAAACACTTATAAACCTTAAAAAAATACTTATTAAATTACTTATATAAAAAATAAATCGTATTTAATATAATTGAATATAAATTTTTTGTTTTTTTTATAAAAAAATTAAAAAATAACTTAAAATTTTATATTAATTATTAAAAATTAAACACTTACATTAAAAAAAATCATTATTTTTTCCCTTTAATTAATAAAACATTAAAAAGGATCTTTAAAGTTAAAATCTTTATAAAATTTAATATTTATTAAGCTTTCCATTATATTAAAATGAACCTTATTTTAAAAAATTTTATTATTTTTTAAATTTATTTTAAATCATATAAATACCGCGTACTCCCTTTTAAATTAAGTAATAAACTTAATATATTTCAAAAATATATTAATTAAGTTTTTTTCTTATTTTTTAACGACTTTTACATAACGTATATAAATGATATTTTAATTTATTTAAAAAACTTATTTTTTCATAAATACCACATATAATAAATATTAAAACGCCTACGTTCCATTAGCTTATAAATTAATATTTAAAAGAATAAATTTTCGGTTATAAAAATTAAATTTTTAAAGTTTATTATCTTTATTTTTAACGTGGTTATTAATTAAAATAAAATTAAAACAATTTAAAATTAAGAAATATCTTTCCGGGTTCGGGAATTTTAATCGTTTTTAAGCTTTTGTAATTTTTATTAACAATTTATATCGGAATATAATTAAATTATAAAGCTTTTATATTTTTTTATTACCATTTCGCATTAAATTTAAACCAACGAACATATTAAAACGTTTAAAGCATTAAAAATAACCTTAACCACTTTTCCAATTTTAAAACACTTTTATAAAAATTAAAAAACCAAGTTAAAAACCGACGCCTTTAATGAGGTAATTTCCGAAACTTTTTTATAATTAAATAAGTTAAAGGATTAACATTTAATAGCTTTCTTTTTTAAAATAATAATCCTTTTAAAATGTAATTATTTTATTTATAATAAAAAGCTTTTTATTATTATAATAATAATAAAACTTTAAGAATATATATTCGTTTCGTTAAATAATAAATTTAATATATTTATAAATTATTAAATGTTATAATATTTTATTATTAAAAAAACATTAAACTTTCGTTAAATCGGTTAAAATAAACATTTGTTTTAATTTAATTACGAGTTATATTATCGTTTAAAAAAAGAAAATATAATAATTAATGTTTTATTTTAAAAAGTAATTAATTTAATTATTTAAAAAGCAATTAAAAAATATAATTAATCCGTTATTTTATTACCTTTTTTAATATTTTATAATAAAATAAATCCTTTATAACCTTTAATTAATAAACCTTTAATGAACTTATTATCCTTTAACTTTTAATGTATTTTAATTATAATAAAAGTTTTTAAAAAAAAATTACTTTAAAGTATTAAATTAATTAACGCCATTTTAATGGTTAATCGGAACGCCATTAAATTAAAAATATAACACGAACGGGTTAAAAAAAGAAAAAACGGGTACATTTTACGGGATGGATTATTACTTTTAAAAAAAAAATTAATGGTTTTAAATAATAAGAAATTTTACATTAAATTATGCGATGAATTCCATCGTTTTTTAAATCGAACGTATTTAAATCGAAATAAAATGCGTGTAATAATATTAAAAAAGTATTCGTGGTTTAATATAAAAACGTTTATAAACCATTATTACGTTTATTATAAATAATGTTAAAAAAGTTAAAACCTTAAAATTAAATTAATAAATTTATTTTAATTATTTTTTATTAACGAATAAATGTAATAATATATTTTAATAAATTTTAAATTTATATTCTTTAATTACGAAAAATTCGATTTAATTTTAATGATTATTAATTAATTAAGTAAAAAATCTTTTTTATTACTTATGTATAAAATTTATATCGCCGCGTAATTTATAAACTTATATTATAAATACGTTTAACGTATTTATAAAACTTTTAAAACAATTACATTTAATAAAAATCCTTAATTTATAACCGTTTTTTTAAACGAATTAATTAAGTTCATTAAAATAAACTTTCATAAATTAATAATGGAGCATTTATAATTTAACGGTTAAATAAAAATTTTTAATTAATTTATTTAAATAAAATTATAACTTTTTATAAATTATTTTTAAAATAATTAATTAAAGATATTATTTTATTTAAATTTTACGTACGTTATTTAACCGCATTTAAATACAAGGCTTTTTTTTATAAAAATGGAAATAGGATTTATTTCGAAGATAATTTTTAATTAATAAACTTATATTTATAAATTTAAAACCCTTTAAAAAAAACTTAACCGCATCGTTATTTAATTGTTAATAAAACGTTAAACTTTTATTATATAATGAACTTGTAAAAACTTTTTATTAACATAAAATCATTAAAACGAATAAATTAATAAAAAAAAACGATTAATAAATTAAATAATAAGCGATTAAATATATATTCGTAAAAGTAATTAATAAATAAATTACTTTTATAACGGTTTAAATTATTTAATAATAAGTTTTTTTAAAATATTAATAAAGTTTTATCGTAACGTTTTTAAAATTAATTTACCTTCGAATATAAAAATTTATCGAATTTTAAACATAAACCAATTAATTAAAACCTTAAATAACTTAATCTTAAAATAAGTAACAAATCCCCCGCTCTTAATAAAAATTAACGGGAAATAAAAATACGAAATATTTAAAATATTAAATTTTAAACTTTTTAAAAAAAAACTTTAATATAAAATGAATTAAGTAAATTATAACTTTAATTTAACGTGGTACCCTTTTAAAAACTTTTTTAATACGTTAATTAAAATAAAAAACTTTTATAATTTATATTTTAAAACCGTTGGTTCCCCGGCTAAATTCCGGTAATAAATTAAAACCGTTATAAAAAATAAAATATTAAAAATAATAAATAAAAACGATTTACCCATTATAAAAAAAAAAGAAATTAAAAAAATAAACCGTAAATATATTAATAAATAATTTATTTTTTTCATAAATTAAATTTTTTTTTAAAAGGAGGAATTATATAACAACGTTTAATTACCGTTACTTTTAAAGTATATTAACGAAACAATTAATTAATATTTTAATTATAAAATTAATATATAAAAACTTTTTAAAAAAAACCATTTCATGATTTCTTTTTTTTTAATTTTTCACTTTAAATATTTTCATTAATAAAATACATGGTCCCGCCATTACATAAACTTTATTTTAATTTAAGATTTACTTGCCGTAATATTAACGATATTAAATAAAATGAATTATTTTTATTAAAATTATTTAAGTTTAAAAAATGATTTTCACGATATTAAATAATTAAAATTATTTAAATTCGAAAAATAATTTTTACGATATTAAATAAATAATTTAAAAAATAATTTTTATAATATTTTAAAAATAATTAAAATAATTTAAAAATAATTATTTTAAAAAAAAAAGTTTTTTTAAAAAAAAATAATTTTAAAGAAATTATAAAAATGAAGGTAATTTTTAAAATGATTTTAACGTTTAAGAATAATTTTTAAAAGCGATTAATTATACGAATGTACCTTCCCACCAAATTTGTATGGTAAGGTACTTAAATCGAAACGAAATATTTTATTATAGGAAATAATTATTTAATAAGAATAATTCCCAAAACACCCTTTTTCCTGCTACGGTAATTTCTTAATCGTTAATTTCCATTCATCAACTTTAAAATTTTCTTAAGACAACATCAGGTACTCATAACATAAGATCATGAAAGATATAATAAATATATTTCTAATAAGAACTATCATATAGAACACTTGAAAGTTAAACACTCCTCCTGATCTCATCCAATCCAAGCATGGCCCACCAATGAAGGTCATGGGGGTCTGAATATGAGTTAACTATCGGCAACAATAATTGGAAATTTGAGCCATGATTTTTCTACCTTCAATGAAGATGGAATCAATTCATCACCCCATCTCTAGAATATGCATGTACTATGCGACGTACGATCGATCGGTTGGAGTTTCCAGGCGTCGCCTGCATCATGCACCGAACCCCGTGGCTAAACTGCTTGGGTGAAAAGACTCCCGCGTGTTCCGGAATTTGCAGCTGTTACTAAGGGGCATACATGTATGTTACACGTGCGATACGAACAGCAACATACCATTAAGTAGTAGGCTAGCAGGGAGCTAGTAGAATATCCAATGACTTGGGCGTCCCTGGCTGCGGGGATCAACGGTGACAAATCCCATCGCAATGGTTGCGTCGTCTCGACTTCACCACTCCTGTCCTGATAGTCCTAGAGGCGAATCCCCATCAACTAAAGGTTAGCCTTCTACGTAATCATGAGCAAAGCTTCTAGGATGTCTCGGCTCGACTTCCCACCAATAATGGCACCTTTCTCGACACTATTGTCGGCTTTCGCGGAGCTGACGTCGTTACTTGCTATCATTCCTGGTTTCTTTCACTACCTCCTTTGTGCTAAGAGACGTGACGAGCGAAACAAAGCAGCAGCAGTTTACTTGGCGTTTCCATCCCGCAAGCTCCTCCCCGGAAGAATGCGCATGCTAAACAGTTAAGCTATCACGTTCAACTAGGTGTTTGCTTGAGTTGAAAAGTCTATCTGTACAGCTAGTCGGGAAGTCCTCCGTATTACGGTTGGATCTGTCAAATCTTATGAATATAGCTAATAGTGTGGATGTTAAACTGTGAAAGGTTCTTTGTTTTTCCGTTGCGGGACTTTCACGAGCTTTGGCATAGAGGACATTTCTGCTTCTCATATAGGCTTGTGATTCTCGACGGAGGAAGCAGACTACATAGGCAACTCTCTCGCTGCTTAGATCGCGAGCCATGGACTACCTGTCTCACCAAAGAGAGCACGGCGGGCCCGCTGAAGACGACGTCGAAGCTCAGGGAGCCAGTCACTCTAATGGGACCAATTATCAGAGTGAACAGCATGGCGGCGGTCAGATCGCCGAGCATAGCGGCAATCCGAGTAGCGAGCATATCAAATTCGGAGAGTTCCGCATGAAAGAACCGGTCAAGAGCTCAGACCTGAACGAATATGAGGCGCTCGATCGGTTCATCACCACCTTCGATGTCGAGCGCAGGGCGAGTCTCGCAAGCGGTGTTAGCAAAAGACGCAAGCAGCCAAAATGGTGGCAGTTCTGGAAATCTAGAGATGGCGAACTGGAGGACGAGCCTCAGCCTACCGAAGTTGGCAAGCCGCCGGACTCGTGGCTCGAAACCGAGATCCAGTACGGGTTAACCGCCGCCCAAGTGGAAGAACGGCGCAGGCGGTTCGGCTGGAATGAGCTGATGGCTGAAAAGGAGAACATGTTCGCCAAGATTCTCAGTTATTTTCAAGGGCCTATCCTTTATGGTGAGCAAGATCCTCCGCTAGTGCTGCTGGTCGACCCATGTATCTGATGCCACTGAAATGGATCCTGACAAGTGGTCTAGTTATGGAAATCGCCGCATTACTGGCCGTGGGCTTGGGCGACTGGATAGACTTCGGCGTCATTATTGGCATTCTCTGCCTTAACGCGTTCGTCGGCTTTTACCAGGAAAAACAAGCAGCAGATGTTGTAGCAAGTTTAAAGGGTGATATCGCCATGCGAGCCCATGTTGTGCGCGATGGTAGGGATGAGCAAATCCTAGCTAGAGAATTGGTTCCTGGCGATATTGTAAGTGTTGCTCTTAGCCTACCATTAAGTAGCAAACATACTTCTTTCTTCATTATTTCCCATTGATATCCATCCACTAGGAATAACGAGTACCTAGACATTTAAGCTTACTGCATTTAGTTGATTATCCAAGAAGGACAAACCGTTCCAGGTGACGCCCAGTTGATTTGCGACTATAGCAGACCGCACGATTTCGAACAATTTAAAGAACTAAGAAACGAGGACAAGTTTGGCGAAGAGGAAGAAACCAAAAACAATAACCAAAAGGCGAAGGAGCAGGAGAAGGGTGGAGATGACGATGACGACGAGTCGATTCATTATGGCGAGCCCCTGGTAGCTTGCGACCAGTCAGCTATTACCGGCGAATCCCTTGCTGTGGACAAATACATGGGCGACGTCTTGTATTACACGACTGGATGCAAACGAGGGAAAGCTTTCGCTATCATGACTACATCTGCAAAGTACTCTTTCGTAGGACGAACTGCGTCCTTGGTCCAAGGGGCTAAAGATCAAGGTCACTTCAAAGCCGTGATGGACAGCATTGGAACATCGTTGCTGGTGCTCGTTATGTTTTGGGTTCTTGTTGTATGGATTGGCGGCTTCTTCCATCATCTTAGGATCGCAGAACCTCACGTGCAGAATCTTCTCCATTACACATTGGTGCTACTCATCATCGGAGTTCCTGTTGGTCTCCCTGTTGTTACTACCACGACACTCGCCGTGGGTGCAGCGTATCTAGCGAAGCAAAAGGCTATTGTTCAAAAGCTGACGGCTATCGAATCCTTAGCGGTAGGTGATCCTCGACCACTATCATTTTGATGAATATTCTGCTAAAAGATTTGATAGGGTGTGAATGTGCTCTGTTCTGATAAGACTGGCACGCTGACAGCGAATAAACTCAGCATTCGCGAGCCATTCGTCGCTGAAGGTCAAGATGTGAATTGGATGATGGCCGTCGCGGCCTTGGCGAGCTCCCATAACATTGCATCGCTTGACCCAATAGATAAGGTGACGATCACGACCTTGAAACGTTATCCGAAAGCGCGCGAAATATTGCGACAGGGCTGGATCACGGACAAGTTCAAGCCATTCGACCCCGTCTCTAAGCGGATCACAACCGAATGCCATCTGGGAGACGATCGTTATATCTGCGCCAAAGGTGCGCCGCGCGCTATTGTGAATCTGGCGAATGTCAGCGACGAGGTCCGTACCCTGTATAACCACAAAGCTAGGGAGTTCGCCCTCCGGGGCTTCCGCTCCCTGGGCGTGGCGTATAAGAAAAACGACGAGCCGTGGGTTTTGCTAGGACTATTGTCTATGTTCGACCCGCCTCGCGAAGATACGGCGCAGACGATCATCGAAGCGGCGCATCTCGGCGTGCCCGTGAAAATGCTGACTGGCGATGCGATCGCCATAGCAAAAGAGACTTGCAAGATGCTCGGGCTGGGCACGAAAGTGTATAATTCCGAGAAACTGATACATAGCGGCTTGACGGGAACGGTTCAGCATGATCTTGTGCAACGCGCTGACGGGTTCGCGGAGGTGTTCCCGGAACATAAATATCAGGTCGTTGAGATGCTACAACAGCGCGGTTCATTGACAGCGATGACGGGGGACGGTAAGACTCTCCTGAGAATAACTTATCCCAAACGAACGGCCAAAATAGAGGATCGCTAATATCTGGATCTCTTATAGGTGTTAACGATGCGCCATCTCTGAAAAAGGCTGATTGTGGAATTGCTGTGGAAGGGTCGTCTGAAGCCGCCCAGGCGGCCGCTGATATCGTATTCCTGGCACCAGGACTTAGCACTATCATCTTATCTATCAAGACTTCTCGCCAGGTATACATATCCCCTAGCAGTTTACGCTGTCGATGAGGGTCTTCCAAAAAGGAACATGGCGTACATATCGACGTACCACGCTGACTTCTGAAATAGATCTTCCAGCGGATGAAAGCCTACGTGCAATACCGTATCGCGCTCTGTCTCCACCTCGAGATCTATCTGACGACGTCCATGGTCATCATCAACGAGACCATCCGCCCGGACCTCATCGTCTTCATCGCGCTCTTCGCCGACCTGGCCACGGTCGCGGTCGCGTACGACAACGCCCACGTGGAGCCCCGGCCGGTGGAGTGGCAGCTGAAGAAGATCTGGGTCATCAGCGTGATCCTCGGCTCGCTGCTCGCGGCCGGCACCTGGATCATCCGGGGCACCATGTTCCTGACCAACGGCGGCGTGGTCCAGCGCTTCGGCTCCATCCAGGAGGTGCTGTTCCTCGAGGTCGCGCTGACCGAGAACTGGCTGATCTTCGTCACGCGCGGCGGCCGCACGTGGCCGTCGTGGCAGCTCGTCGGCGCCATCCTCGGCGTCGACGCCCTGGCCACCATCTTCGCGCTCTTTGGCTGGCTGTCCGGCAGCGGCGGCGGCGTTATGGAGACCACGCCGCAGACCTCCTTCCAGAACTCCCACAACGGCTGGACCGACATCGTGACCGTCGTCGTCATATGGGCGTACTCCATCGGCGTGCTGATCTTCATCGCCATCGTGTACCTCGCCCTCAACAGCTTCGAGTGGATCAACAACCTCGGCCGCAAGGAACGCAACAAGAAGGACACCCAGATCGAGAACATCATCGGCCACCTTAACAAGCTTGCTGGTAAGCTACGTGTACAAGTTTGCGCGACAACTGTGATTAACTGACGTTTTTTTTTAGTCGAGCATGATAAGGACCCGAAGACCGGCCATGATAAGTATTTCATCGTGGAGAAGACGGCTGCCGACGAAGAAGACATCTAGGGATTGAGTGGTGGTAATGAGGATGAGGATGAGGATGAGGATGAATAGGTATGCGTGGATAATAGTGTACCATCTTGGTAAGGAGATCCTCGAGGGATTTCGAGGGGGTTGATGGAAAGAGGTAATTTAGGATGACGTATGTTTGTTCATATCGTCATCTGCTTTGAAAATGGAGTAGTTGGATGAGTGAGGCCATCACAATGAGTAGGTACCTAGGTACATACCTACGAGCAAGCGGAATGTTATCGATTCACACTACTTTCATAGTAATCTATGTACGATCTCCTCAATTACCTACCAGTAAAACGAAGAACAATTATATAATGTATGTAAATAATGCAAGATAAATACTAATTTATTAATAATGATTGATCTATAGTTCTACTATTAGGTACCCCCTGAGCGCAACAAGTTGCTTGACCGGGGTATCTGCCTAAGAACCGATTTCTAAGTTCAAGAAGCACTCTATATGAGATAGTTCAACCATGTAAACATAAACGGACAACAAATAGTTGGCATCGGAAAAGGGTATACTATGAATTGATATCAGCCGCGCCTACATGACACCTATCGCCAAAGACAACAGTGATCCATCCTATTTTGTCTCGTCTCCTCTCGACCACGCGGCGAAGAGAAGAGACCAACTAGCAGCTCAAGAATAGCTCCAAAAAGCCCTAAGCCACACGTAACGCCCATGTCCGTGATACAAATTCATCTCGTCCAGAAATTAACCCGCTCCGTCGTTAGAATGAACCCCCGCCATTAAGACCGCCTTCTAGTGGTAGTTGGGAGGAGGGTAGTTTGGCTAGATAGGTATTCTTATCTAGCCAGATATCCATTTGAAGAGATGCTTTTTTCGTGCGCAGGTATGTGCTATAAAAACAAATATGCAACCTTTCCTTGCCATAGAGGCCCAAAACTATTCGATTTTCAAGCAATGATGATGCGTCGTCGTTCGATCGTTACTGATGCATATCGTTCGTTATCTCTTATTTTTCCATGTGTCCACTGTTGAGCAGCATCTCTAGGACGATCTGTTGTCCTGCAACCTCCGGGTGCGCCATGCAGATCTTGACGGTGCCTTTGGAATCGAGTCCGTTATCGACAGAGACGGGGTTCAAAGTTTGCGCGGTCGCACTCGAAGCGCCTCCTGTCGGTCCCCGGAAACCGTAATCGAGAACCCTCACATCTCTTCCGGCGATGATCTGGCGTAATCGACCGTTCTCGGCATTGCGTACCTCTACATAATCTTCATTGAACAGTAGTAGGTACTGGCCATACATTGTCGCACCCCTCGCCTTCTTCTGCTTTCCCGAGTATTCCATGATAACGCTACGGCTGACGTCACCATACTTATCCACATATACGGCGCAGTCTTCGTAGGCCAAAAGAAACTCTTGGTCGTTCAGACGGAACATACCGAGTGGTCGCTGTTCCTTAATGCGATTTGCAATATTGGCAATAGCGGGTTGCCTGACGTCGGGTATTGACATAGGTATTTTCTTGTCGAGAGTCAATAGCTCAAACCCTCTAGCCGTCGAGACAGAAATGTACGTATGGAAAATGTTAAGCGAGTAACATTCTGTAGGGAAAAAGAACTCGTCGTAATCTCGGAAACTCTCCGTCACACCCACGCCGGCTTTTCGGCTACCCCCGAATAGACGCGACTTCTTCTCCGTTGCTTTTTGGAAGACGGGCTCAAGCACCTTAAAAGTGCTGTGTAGGTTTTCCTTCTTCTTGTAGAACACCAACATTCGATCCTTCATACGGGCTGTTGCGAAGAATGACACGTCCTTAGCTAAGCGTTGGGGAGAGCGACGGGGGTTATCGTTCGAGGGAGCTGGAAAGTTCGAGGGAGGTGATACTACGTCGAGGGGGTAGGAAATAAGATTTCTCTCCGACAACACTAGAACGACGGAAAACTCCTCGAGCACAGCGATCTGCGTAACTCGATTCAATGCAACCGTCTAAAAACGAGTAAGTAGGTAGTACAAAACATGAGTAGATAGATGTCATTACCTTGTTCCAGCCCCTTTGGTCACTTGCCTCCGACACACAAACGCCCATGTCTGTACCCACTGCGACCATGTTCTTGCCGAATGCAGAGAAACCGGTAGCACAGTTGACTCCTGCTCTAGAGATTGGAGGAGGGCCGCGACCTGATCCACATGCTTTTTCCACCTCCCGAATGGCTCTATCAAGGGGAGTCCCACGTATATGCACACCGCCAACATATTTGCCGATGGCAGCTACTGGGTCATAGGCAAAAGCACTGTCGGCCATCACGCGCAATTTAAACGGCTCTGCATTTTGAGCATGCAAAGCCTTAGCGTGCCGCGTCTTAGCCTCGATGATCCTGTCACACCAATCCTGTCGTGCCTGGGCGGATTGGGCGAATAGAGTATAGACTTCATGTCCTAGGTGCTTGATACGGAAAGGATAGAGAGTTCTCCCTTCGCTATCAGCTGAATTAGCAGTCGCCAACCTGGTGACCGCTACGGAACCGACGGATGAGGCCGTAGCTGCATGATCAAGACCGGGCCGTTCAGTACTATTCGACGCTACTTTGTTAAGTTTGGTGGTATCCAAGGTCGGGTTTGCTGCTCGAGTTAACGGTGTTGCAATTCCCTTCTGTTTGGTGATGGGGTCATCTTGACTGCTTTCGAGGAATAACAAAGGCATAGGGATAGGCTAAAAAAGTTAGCAAATGATGGCCAGGGCAGGGATGAAATACCCACTTCTTTTGATACATCGTATTTCCTGTCTTGTCTACCATCTCTTGACACAACCAGTTTGGCGAGAATCAAGTAATGGTCGAATAATAGAGCATGCGTATCTACCCATCGCACACCCTTCGAACCCATCCTCTGGAGATCGCCTTGGAGTATGAGTTCTCGGCCAAGGTGGTCTAAGTGAAGGTCGGCGTGGAAGCCCGGGCGGAGAACAAGCATCTGGTCCAGCTCGATCATCGTCACTTTCTTCTGCATCTCATCCACTTTAGCATCGCATTCCAAAGTCATTGACTTGACTTCTTCAATAGCCCGCTTGAGATTTGCCTTTTCCTCACTATCATGTACCATATGCTTCAATACTGTCTCCAGGAGGAGAGAATATCTTTGCAGGCGCGTGATAGGATCTTTCAGGTAGCTGGTCCAGTCGAGACGTTGTGATCGAGGATGTGCTTGGTTGGCATTAAGAAAATCTCTGAACAAGAAGTTCCTATCTGCTTCTTTCTTCACTTGGTACCGCGCGTAAGGGAAGGCGGAAGCGTAATCAACGTAAGCGGCTCTAGCTTTTCGTACCCACTCTCTAAAGATGTCGCTAAAGCCCACAATCCAGGGACCTTGTTCCTTTTGCCGATATTTCAGTTGAGCTAACAAATGATCCATATTGACCTGCTGGACTCCATCAACTTTGCCGAATACATTGCTAACGAACTTATCGATCCGACCCTCAGCAACGATCCTGGGTTGAGATTGGAGGAGGCGGTCTCGATACAAGACTCGAAGAACGTCGAGACGATCCATATACACTTCTTCCGATGTCACGATTTCGTGAAGAACATTTTGCCGCGAGACTTCCTTCTTAGGCCTGCCCTCGGTGCTCTCCTTAGTCATGTGATAAAATGTCGCCCAGTCGACTGTCTTGACGCCATTAGACATGAAGTCGTCTAGGTTCGCTTTCTTCAGAGTCCTGGTACAGTGATGAGAATAACAACGTGCTGGCAATTCGTGCCCTGTTTCATCGTCGTCATATTCATGCAACTTGGGCGCATAGCAGCCGGAGCCGGTTAGCTGCCATATTACGCCTGTGATAGAGCCAGGCCCAAATTTAAGCCACTCCTCTTCGGGGACAAGAATACCAGCCTCTAGCATCGAGTCCGCAACCTGAGCACTAAGAGCCTCGGCATCTGCGACATTCATTGTAGGGACCTTTAGGCAGAACAGCCTGACAAGGCCGTCCTCAAGAGTTTTCCTCTTCAAATCAGGTTCGCCATCGGCCATCTCGCGAATCCATTTAGCAATGCCACTTAGAGCCCACGGTTCCGCACAAGAACGAACGTCAACTACAGTAAGCTTCTCTGGTTGAAATTTTCTTCGCCGGCCGCTGGGTAGGGTAATTACGTCGTAATTTATCGATGAGGCTGTTCCTGTTTCATAACCCTCATATGGTAGCCCTTGTTGAGCTGCTAATTGTTGTTGCTGCCTCATGTGTCTCAACCTTGCGTTCCTTTCTTCAGCGGCATCAGTCTTGGACCTACCAGGAGGCTGAACTAGGGGTGAGGTGCTATGGCTGGACAACGATATAGATCTTTCAACTTGAAGCTGCTGCGCGTTCTGCCCATATTGAGCATCTGGTCCAGAGTATGAGCGTGAATCTACACTGAGAGAGTGTCCATGTTGACCCTGTCGGCTTGGTGATTGGGCAGACAACATCGAACTGCTGTCCGAGCCAGCAGGGATAGCGGGGAGAGGTCTATTAGAGAGGCCGGGATGGTAGAACATATCCGGATAATCATCTTTAGGAGACTCGCTACCGCTCTGTCTCGAATGAAGGGAAACACGTTCGTCTCCTTCGTCAAAGCTTAGGCGATGCGCAGTTGGTCGCTGTAAGCCACCGGTGCCCTCGTAGTCAACGTCGGCTTGTTCAAAGGCTGGGTATCTGTTACTTCCGTGACTCCTCTGGGATGTATGATTACTACGAGTTGGTAGGATCTGCGTTTCCCCAGGCGTGATGTCAGAAATCGGAGGGGATCCAAGATTATTGTCATAAGTTAGGTTCCCTGCGTAGCCACCGCCCATAAGCCCAAGATCCATCCCGGCATAGTCGCTATCGCTGCTCGGCTCCTCTTTATGAGTCGCCAGAGTAGGTTGAGAAGAAGCCTCCGGCTGATTGAAATAGGGCAACGGCCCGCCGACTGTACTAAATCGACGATCGTCCTCTTCAGCTTGATGTAGTGCCCAAGCCCCAGCCGCGCCCTCGGGGTCGCTCTCATCTCCTTCATATCCTTCGTGTGCGTACGGGTTGGTCGAATGATTCCTATTTAAAGTCGACGCATTGGAAGAGTAACGGTTCACTCCGGACGGCTCATCATGGCTGGTCAGCGTTGTAGCGGTCGAGCGGTAGCTCGCGTTGGATGTCAACCGACGGAGATTCTGTAAATCACCGTCAAGCACAGCGCCATTACGCTGATCGAATCCCGTTGGCCGTGAACCATTTCGGTTCGCAAGTTCGGCTTCGATATCCTGTATGATACTATCCTGGGCGGAATATTCTTGGGACACGTCGGGCGCTATAGCTCCATTGCGAGCATATCGGCCTTCTGCGCTATCATCAACCGGCCGACTCGGCAATGGCGCGTTCGTCGGATGTCGCGCCAAACCAGTTACAAGCTGCGAATGTGCTGGGGGTGACGGCAAAGGTGATGCTGCCGAGTTCGATCTCGACGCACGATTTATGAATGAATGCGGATCGCTAGCTGAGTAGTTCGGACCTACAGGTATCTGCGAATGAGTTGGGTATGGCGCCTGGTCGGATGCAGATGAGTCGGAAGAATAAAACGTAGCTGGCGGGGTCCTAGCATCGTTCGAATAGCTCGTGCTATATTGTAGCTGTGCGGAATCATAACTGGGAGTATGATTTGGAGCTGCACCGCTTGTACCAGACGGGTATGATAAATTATAGGTTGTCTGCTCATAACCAGCACCGTAGGTGGTCGGTGTAGCAGACGATTGTCTCTGTTGGGCGGCGCTAGAGGAATATGTAGGTTGGGCTTGGAAATAGGATGACTGATTTAACGGCGGCGAACCGTAAGACTGACTATTGTAGTTGGTATAGCCAGCATAAGTTGACTGGCGCTGGGGTACTGCTGAACCAGAATATGCGGCGGGATTATACGGAGCAGGCGTAAAACTGCTAGGCGTCGTTGTAGTAGGACTGTACGGAGCAGCAGTCGTCGTCGCATTCGGCTGTCCCCACCTATGCGATGGGTGCGGGAGATAAGGTGCTGAAGTCGACTGAGATCGGGCGAAGGCTTGCGGATTGTATGTTGACGGCGTAGGAGGCGTCTGAGGCTGATACTGATGCTGGTATCCGGCCATGGCGACACTTGAATTGCCATAGTTGGATCTATTAGGATCGCTTGGACTTGCTAGGAACAGCTCATCACGATTGCCGAGACCTGCAACTGAAGTGTTCAAGGTTGGTTGATAACTTGGGCGAGTAACGGTCGAGGCAAAAGCGCTAGAATCATCACCGTTGTTAAAACTTGGCTGCCGATGCGGATATGCTGTCTGGTCTTGGGAAGACCGATTCGCAACAGGATATTGTACGGGAGGAATGTGGCCATACCGGCGCTGGTCGTTGTCTCGGAAGGACATGTTGAGCGGCGCGAGGGGGTCGTTGCGCAACGGCCTACTAGAGTAGGGTATCTCGGGTATCGACAAGTGGGTTAACGGCGATGTCGCATTGATGGGCGTTAATAGGTTGGAACTCTATTGTGGCCCGAATTTGACAGCGTGCATCCTCATAAGCCCCAGTCTCAGAAGAAGCCTAGAATAAAGTTCGTCTTCGGGGAATTCAAAAGACACTAGACGGTGTAAATGGAAAGCATCTGAACGGCACACAAAAGCCAGTGAATAAAACGATAGACGTTGTCTTTAACAGTTGGTTCGTCGCACGCACGTCACAAAGTTGAATGTTAAAAGTCAATGGTTAAACTCGTTAATGTCGTAAAACCTTAGCTACCTAAAAAGAGGTAGGTATGTGAGAATATGGAGAATATGGGGAATATGTGAGAATAAGGTGGCAGGGTGGGTGATAGAAGTGAGACTCGACGATGTGCAGAGGCGGAATAAAATTATAATAATACAGGCTGAACGTAGGTTTTATTGACTCGGTAGGATTTGCGCGACTAAAAATTAAGAATTGTCAAGATAAATATTACCCATTCTGTGCGCAAGCGTATAGATAGATGTTTAGATGTTTAGGTAGGAAGTTGAACGGATACCGCCTTTTTTTGAATATTCTGCGTTCGTGGAGACCCACTTTTAAAATTTTCTAAGCCCCTTTTGGCACGCTTTACCTGTTGTAGCTAGCGTAAAAGTGAGGCTCTGCTGTTTCCAATATCAAAATATTGAACTGATTTTGTATGTAAAATTTTCAGTTTTTTCAACAATTGACTTGTAATAATGGATAGCTCGTCTGTAAGCGTTCCAAAACGTAAGAAAACTGGTCGTACACATAAGTGCGTTTCAAAACGCGTTTTTTCTCGAATCACCCCTTATACACGAAATAAACCACGTAATTCCAATAAGAAAAAAAAGGACGTTTTAACCTGGCTCGTACAAGTCAGAGTACCATTACGGCAATCGATAGCAGTTTTTGGGTATGTTAAACCCCATCGCCAGTATCCTACAGACGAATTCGAGCCTCCAGAAACCGGTTTTCGACGACCTACTTTCGTAGAAGCTGCCGCGTTCTTCAAAATACCCAGTTCAACCGTACGGCTATGGTGGCACCGCCGTGACGATATACTAGAAGGCGATTATAACAAGAACGGTCTTATTCATCCATCCTGGCCCGACTTAGAAGATAAACTGTATATCGCTTTTCTCGAAAGGCGTTCGCAAAACAAAGCCGCCACAAGAGCGTGGTTTAAAGTCAACGCGGCACGTTTATTTAAACAGCTGTACGAATCAGATCTCGAAGCTGTGTTTGTTTTCAGCTCGGGCTGGTTTACGAATTTCCTGAAAAGACACTGCCTCAGCCGTCGTCGGATAACGAAACACGCCAGCAAAGCCCCCGCCGAGATCAAAGAAGCCTGCATTCGATACTGCCTCTTCATACGAAAACACTCCTTACCTTCGAACGATTTACCAACCTGGGACCCCATCCTCGCAAGCCAGTTGCGAAGCTCCCCACCCCCAGCCTTAACCACGAGCTTTAGCAGCCCACCCGGCAGTCCCTTACAATCTATCGACGAGGCTACCGACGAGGCTATCGACGAGGCTATCGAAAGCCCACCAGACCCTGATTCGATCGAAAGCTTACCCCGGCCTTCAATAACACGTCGTTTTCCGCTGTGGAGAATCTTAAATCTCGACGAAACCCCCATACCCTTCGAATTTCTCGATGGATATACGTACGAAACAACCGGGGCTCGTACGATCGCAGTAAGAACCGACCGTAGCGGTTGGAATAAACGCCAAGCCACCCTTTTACTGTGTATCGATGCGAGCGGACGAATTTTTAAACCATTAGTCATCTTCCACGGTTCAGATACTAAGGGCGAATACGATGAAGAACGAAAATCGTACCCCCCGGGTGTTTTGGTACTGTTCAACGAGAAGGCGTACAACAACGAACCAGTATTTCACGATTGGATACGAAACGAGCTGGCAAGGTATACAATGGGTGAAAAAGCGCTGTTAACCATGGATGTTGCTGGCTTTCATAATACTGAAGGTATTAAACGAGAGCTTCGAGACGATCGAATCTTACCAGCTATGATACCCGGGGGGATGACTAGCCACATCCAGGTCCTTGATACCCACCTAAATAAGGTGGTGAAGCAATTACTTCGAAATTTTCACGATCTTTGGATGCAAAATCGTGAAGATGAATACGAGGCAAAAGGGATACCAGCCCCACCTTTAACAACAAGGGATCAAAGGATCAAAACCACCTTTATTATTGATCAAATGATTCAAGAGCTTAAAAGGCCAGTTTATCAAGAGCTTATTCGTAAGGGATTTAAACAAACTGGTGCCTCAGTACGACCAGACGGCTCAGAGGATAATTTGATTAAAATCAAGGGTTTATCAGAAGAGGATCACCGAGATCTTCGTGAGGCTTTAAAAAACCAGGGCAATATCGCCAACGCCGTTGAACCAGCAACAGTTATTGATTCCTTTGCTCCCGAGCTTAGTGGGGCTGATTTGGATGAAACTGAGGTTATAGAAGGACCGGGTGATACTGTAAGAAGCCCTTACTTCAACCTGACGAATAAGGAGTTGAAATTATTACTGAAAAATAGAAATTTGACACAAGGTGGTAATAAGGCTGTTTTGGTGGAAAGATTGCTACGTAACGATCAGGATACCTTAGATATCGATGACTGGTTTGATTAATCAGATCAACGATTAGATAATTCAGTTATTAATACATTATACTGGCATATCCCCTACGATAATCCCTAGTATCTTCTAATCGTGTATCCCACTTGCTCCAGCGTTGCCCCAGCCTCGTAACCGTACATGTAACAACAACGTTGTTTTGAAGCTGTTGTTGGATTTCCAGCCAGTCTGGGAGAGACGCCCCCCTGTACGTCTTTTTCTTCAGCCAACCACGGTGGTTATTATCTTCATCGTATAACGATATACCCACGGGTTCTCCAGGTGTGGATGGGTCGCGTAATTGAAGGTTGTACGGGGTATCGAGCTCAAAGCAAGAGCTATCGTCAAAATCGAGGGTGGCAACTAAAAATAAACGATTAGCCGCGCGTTTTAAATTAAAATAAATTAAGCACTTACAGATTATCTCGACGTCTTGTAAGGTGGGCATCTTAGGTGTTTTTTCGTTGTTTTTTTACGTGGAAATGATTTTTTTCTAATTTAATTATAATAAAAAAGTGTAAATATTTCGAAGGTGTGTTGTTGAAAATACCCCAGGTTTCACCATCCTAATACGGTTAGGACCATTTAAAAGTGGGTCTCCACGAACGCAGAATATTCAAAAAAAGGCGGTAGATGTTTGATGGTTCAAGAAGATTGGGGATGGGTCACTAGGTTTAGGTCGAAGTGGTAGAAGTGGGCTGGGCTGAATTGGAAGGATTGGGGGCTGCTTCTCCAGTTGTTGGTGGCTCTTTTTTTCTTCTTCTAGGGTCTCCCAGGGCCTTTTTTTTTTGGGAAGTGACCCTCCCCGGTAAGAGCGTGGTCCGGTGGTGTAATGGTGTACAAAGTACCATGCAATAACAACGGCAGGTCCCCTCTAATACGCTACCCTAAGAAGTAGGTACAAATGCGAAAGACCAAGCCACATTGGATCTCTATACCAGAGTAGGTAGAGGGAGGCTTTTAAGAAGGCTGTGCATCGTCACAACTTACCTACATATTGGCCTCCCATTCATCATTTACTTGATTTGAATGATTTCTATATGACTCTGACTCTTTTCTCTCCAGGAATTGTGGAATCAAAGAATTGAATTCGAACACTGCCGCAAGACCTAGAGAATTATCGGTTGACAAATCAGAGGTCCATTTACCATCGCATACTACCCTGTCACAGTGCGTTCCCTTTTTAGCGATACTTATCACAATCCTTCAGCAACCACAAAGGAGCCACATGCCTATTTGAATTGTTTCTACTGCAAGACTTGCTTTTGAAACGAATGGTTTCGGCGACCAATTTCAATATTTGATCTCTTATATGGCCATGATTATCGACCTTACGAACGTGGTCAGTAGCCAAACTCGACATAGGAATTACGAAACAGTCAACACCAGCTACAATCTTTACAGGCCATCCACGTGGATTTGACCCATTGGGAACGTGCCTGCGTGTTTGATGACATCCCATAGAGATGGAGCAGGCACGGCACTGTAGCCGGCTGGTAGTGCTGACGGTTGGACTCTCGCCAAATAACTGATCGCTACATCAACATGACTTAAAGGTAAGATCGTCGCTCTACCTTGTCCACAGACGAACTTGATAAGTGAATACTCTCCATCATACCAATTCGTGAATAGTAGGTATTGTTTAGTGCAAAATCGTTGCATCTATCAGAGACAGAGCGGTTTTACCAGTTCAACTTAGAGGATAATCCCGCCCAGAGTTACGAAACTTGAATCTTCAGCTCCCGTTTGCAGGATCATTGGCTGCTTATACGAATAGTATCGCCGCTAAATTACTAGTCAGAAATACCAAGTCAGACTTTAAAGCTTCTCATCAAATGCGAAACTTTAACTCAACAGGACATTTTTCTTCTCCTAGGCATCTGTAACACGAAGCCCTAAATAACGTCACATTTTAGTATCCGAGTTGACATAATGTCACGCAGCTAGCTGTATCGACTTCCAGTAGCATGCGGCCACGTCTTGCCGGCCATATGTCGAACATATCTTTCTGCCGCCAAGATATTCTCCATTTCCAGATTACGAACGTGTGCTACACCCCGTAACTGGCTGCCATCCCTTCATACACATCCGAAGGAATATTCGCCGATGCCGAGTAGTATGAGGGTATGTTTTAACATAGTTAAGTTTAGTTTTTATACCTATCCCTTGGGCATCTTTTGAAACCCGTTTTGCGCTTCATAGGGCTGAACGGGTGATCTAAATTTATCTAAATAACGAGGTCCAGTCCAATTTAAGTTTCCACTTGTAACCAGATGATCAACCGGTTGAATGTGCCGGATGGTCCACATCACCTTAAATTGAGAAGACTTTCAAACTTGGAAGCTTAACTCTAAACCCTTTTTTCACCCCTATTTAGGGAAATATCGAAACATGTGAAATCTCTAATATAACGTCGATAACTGCTACGTCTTGATTAAAATCAAACTTAGCCTCTAAGCTACATACATGACAGCTGCGGCGTCGCACCGCAGAGAATGTTCGAAGGCAGTGAAACATCCATAATGCCGTCATGGCCCCCGGAATTATCCAAACCCGCGTGCTGAGGTAGTCACTAAGGCAGTCACTAAGGCAGTCATCATAGCCGTTCGTGCCCCAATCTCGCAGCCTATATAGGCAATACGACGTAAGATGTACATTCGGATGAAGCATCTTGGGGTTCCCGCGGTCTAGAACGTCGTTCCTATATCGAAGCGTGTTTACAGGTAGGTAGGTACGGACCACAGTTTATACGTCACTTATTTATTTGTTTTAGGGGACTTCGCCTTTAGTAGCCACATAGCACGTGTCTACTAGGTAGGTAGGTTTCTTGCAACGCAAGCCTGAGCCGCAATAAGGCGGATCAGAAACTATGAACCTGTTTGCTTCATGTCGTACCACCGCAGTCCTCGGTCTGAAGCTCTCTTATCCCCTAGGCTTATCCTAGTTTCATTATACGCGACAGCTCTGAGTATTGTAACCTTATTGCATTTTGCAAGGTTGTAGAATTGGTAACTGGGCAGGCTATAGGTATTGAAACAAACCCAACCATAGCCTCATATATTCACGACAGTGCGCCATCAAGATATATGGATTGTTTAGAATCGAGGGGTCGAGCTAAGCTACCGCCTATTTTCGAATCTTTGCAAAGTTGGCAGACCCGCTTTTAAGAAACACTAAACCCTTTGTGGTGCGCTTTACCGTTTATAGTTAGCTTCAACGTGAGGCTCTACTGGTTCCAATATCAAAAGAAACCTGATAAGAAATGATAAGGAGATTAGTAAGCAATTAGTAAGGAGCTGATAGCTTATCTTCAAGCGGTTATTGGTTAGTGTGTCTTGGCAGAACTGTAAAAATTTTACTGTAAAAGGAGTGGGGACATTTTAATCAGGTGTTGTTGAATGAACCCCAGATTCCATTGGCTTAAAATGGTTAAAGCCATTTAAATATGGGTCTGCCAACTTTGCAAAGATTCGAAAATAGGCGGTATTGTTTATCCACCTAGAGGTATGTCTCATTCTCATACGCTCTAAAGGCCTTTCTCACGTCCCTTAGAATTGGAATCATACCTAGATAGGGCCTCGGATATAAACTAGAAAAAATATCAATGATTTGGTTGCCCGTCTCGTACTCGTGCCTCATTTGTGTTTCATCGGCCTACTCATACGATACATCTCAACCCAGCTCTTCGACCTATCTCGTCCCATACGAGAAGCATTCATCACAATGCAACTCGACGTTACTCAAACGAGGCGGCCGGGATGGTTTTTTCTGCTACGTGCGGGTAGGATAGCAGTTCGCGGCGACTCCGATCAAGATCCCGCGTCATCGTTACTCGGCGTATATACCACGATACACACTTTCGTATATATATCCGTATGGTGCATAACAGTCAGTTACAGGTCGACCCGTCAATAATTCGGCCCAGGAGATGTTAAAACAACATCCCAAGTTTCTTAAACTCGATCATTACCCTTCATTCCCGGAACATTATACATGTTAAAGAAACAAAGCTGCCACAGTGAAGAAAAAATATAAGCAACGAACGCTCGATTGCGCAATGCCTTAGCTCCGAGTCCGCGCTCCGTCTTCGCTGCAGCTGTAGTGGAACCAAGGTAAGTCCGAGTCCAATAGTAAAGGCCGAGCTTGTGATGGAAGAATGATATCATTTGTAAGCACAAACCAACCAGTTATGACGGCAACGACGGCGTGAAGCGGGGCATTTCTTTATAGCACTACAGGAAACCCCCACCTTGACAGTAAAAGAGGTACCTCCCTAGCTATCCCTTAGCCTCTCAATATAGCGCGATTGCGTGTATTACCGTTGGTATTAAGTAGAATGGAAGAAGGTCGCTCTTACCTGGTAAAACGGGTTATGTAAGGTATTGTTAATGGAAAGGTAAGTGCTGGTAAGGATAGCCGGCTTAGGCATCGCTTCCCGAGATCCTCCCCTCTCTGCCTTCCCCCCTTTAGTACAAATTAGAAAGAATGTGGAAGAAAGCTCCCCCTCTTCTTCTCCCCTCTCCTAAAAAATCGACAGTCTTCCTATCACTCAAACCAACGCCTCTACTAGAACTCTAGCTTTAACAACCCAAAAACAAGACAAAAGTAGTCAAAATGGTCAAAGCAGGTACGTCGGATAGTTTCCGTTATTTAAACTACTGCCAATTCCATCATTTCCGGATTTAGATTGGCTGCATGAGCACGATTGCGCGCATTTCGTCAGCTAGTAGACCCTGTTGTACACCAAGGCTGCGACGGGATGTCAGGATGGACACCTTGCTGGACATGCCAGGGAACGACCTAACGAAAGCCAAACCGAACCGTTGGGATCATATCTTCCAATTGGGGAAGCTTCTCTGCCAGATCTGCTTGTTGAAACCCCTGCCGTGTGTCTTTTTTTAGTCCAGCCCAGTCATCTATGATGAGGGATGGTGGATAGTCCGAGTCAATGCTAACTAGAATCTTTCTCTCTAGTTGCTGTCATCCGTGGTGACTCCAAGGTTGCTGGAACCGTCACCTTCGAGCAAGCCTCCGAGTCTGACCCTACCACCATCTCGTGGGACATTACCGGCCACGACTCCAATGCCCAGCGTGGTTTCCACATTCACACATTTGGTGATAACACCAACGGCTGCACATCTGCTGGTCCTCACTGTATGTGATATTTCTTCAACTTACATGATAAAACTCGGACGAAAGCATAATGACTGATATCGGACATAGTCAACCCTCATGGCAAGACCCACGGTGACCGAACCGCCGACACTCGCCACGTTGGTGACCTAGGCAACATTACTACTGATGCTCAAGGTAACGCCAAGGGATCCGTCCAGGACTCACTCGTCAAGCTGATCGGACCTGAGAGCATCATTGGCGTAAGTCATCAACATATTTAGCGAAGTATTTTGATATGTATGCTAACTTACGGTGAAGCGAACTGTTGTTTCCCACGGCGGCACTGACGATCTCGGAAAGGGCGGCAACGAGGAGTCTCTCAAGACCGGCAATGCTGGTCCTCGCCCTGCTTGCGGTAAGCTATTGCACAAAGACACATGTGCTATCAATATCGTGACTAACTTAAATATTTTTCTAGGCGTCATTGGCATCTCTAGCTAAATATGTGCTGGATGAGAAGAAAGCTTAGGGGTGAAATTTAGCTTCGTTGAACAAGTTTGAACGTCATGTAATTGGCCATACCCAGCTAGCTCTTCAAAAATAAATCGCGTAGCATTTGAACGTATTTTCGGTCCAGATCGATTTCTCCGTGCTCAGGTAAAAGCTAATATCTCAAAAAAGAGAAAAATAATATGCTTGCCCCTAACATCCGACTAATTTAGACCGGCCTGTAACTGTAGTAACAGGTATGGATGTAATTTGATTGTGAAGCCTTTAGCCATTACCCCTCCAAGGGTACCCAGGTAGCTAGATGCCGTTTATGGAATAGCAACCATTTGTATGAAACCCTTAGCCTACCTGGAGGTTCCATATGTTGACCTCTAAATTGTTAACCTGGTGCTGTTGTGCTTGCTGTTTTTAGCGGTCTTCGTTGCTAATCATCAATACTGGAGGAGAGGCTTTTTAATTTATTAGACTTCCAAGGTTTGACAAAATCACTGTTCGTCAAGGTGCTTGGTACCTGAGTACCCCGCTCAGATTCTTAGACAAAGGAGGGGCAGATGGAGGGGAAGGAAGGCCTTGTCCAGTCTTAGATCTCCAAATTCATCGTGGCAGCTGCGTGGCACAGGCTATCTTGGTACCATAGCGCCTTACCAATCTGCTCGCTTAGAAGGGGAACCCCTGAACTTGAACCTCGAATCGCCTCTAAGCTCTCCACGAGTCAAGGCTTGGCCTTCCCCACAAATTGATGAAAGTTGTCAAAATCGAAGGCGCACACGACATATACAATTTGAGCTCCAGGTCAACGTTTTCTAAAGTATTGGCTTCTTCAAACCGACCTAACTCCTAAGCCGAATTATCTAAATCCTTTCTTTCCTTAACCGCCGAAAGCATATTTACCTGTCAAACTTGGGGCTCATAGCTCGGACCACCTCGTCGACTAGCTCGGACCACCTCTCGGCGATTAGCTCGGACCACCTCCTAGTTTTTAAGCTATTTAATCACGTGATGTGATTATTAATTTAAAGACCATACTAAGACTGTACTGAAACTGTGTTAAGATTATACCGAGTTCGGTTTTAATGTAATATTACTTCGTAATCAATCGCAAGAATTAAATAAAATTTTAAAACAGCTCAAACTCACCCACTTCGCAACATAACCAACACTCATAATGAATTTAATTAAATTAATTATATAAACATAACTTCCAATTTACATTAGTATTCTATGTTATAAATAGTTACAAAGCTAATATAATACTTTCCCATTAAGCGCTTTAAGAAAAGGGGGGTCATTATAGTTAAGATCGCGATCCTCGAAGACGTTCGCTACCTAAGATTATATTAAACTTAATTAAATTCAAATAGGTACGAATTGAATACTTACGTCTAAGTAAGGTAGGGATTGATCCTACATCACGATTAAGGCCACGGGAAATATCGACTAATTTAAGTTCAATGTCAGTGTAGTTTAAGATCACTTTGAGAACGGACTCACTATTTTCACCCTCGCAATCTTCATCGCCTTCATTTTCAACCCAAGTTCTCTAAATATAATATCAATAAAGATCTAAAAAAAAATCAAACTAAGAGAGGCTAGCACTGACTTGATTAAATGTTTTCGGGGGAGCGGGAATAGCGGTATTGACCTAAGTCATATGTCAGTTTCTAAAGCAGTTTTGAACTATTTTACGGATGAACTCCTACCTGTACACCACCTCTGGTACGGGGGCGTAAAACCCTTGTGCTTATGGTTGAAAGAGCCGGTACGGGACGAGAACGTACTTGGCTCGTTTGCAAATTGCCAGTAGGAAGTGGATTGCCTTGTTGAATAAGGTCTGCTGGAACCTGCTGCTCGAGTTCTAGGTTCAGAAGAAGAGTAGTCTGGGACTGGCCCCCCTTAGACTCGTCATGCTTCGATTCTCCATGTCCAGACTCATCCTTACATTCATAATCCGAAGGAAGTTTCGAAGGAGTCTGATTTAAGTCTAATCTCAATTCAGTCTCACCTCTCTCTTCACCTATCTCCTCATCTATCTCCTCATCTATCTCCTCATCTATCTCCTCATCTATCTCCTCATCTTTTTCTTCATCTACATCATTAGTAATCTGCGGCTGTGGTTGGGATGGTCCACCTAAGTTAGGAGATTCACTGATTCCCTGCGGGGAGGATCGAAAAGATGTAAGTGAGTTTTGCGCAATAGATTGAAGTCTAGTTTGAGACAAAGTCGAGGTAGGTATAGCACCAAGGTTTTGAGGCGTCTGGGGGGGGGAGCCCTGAGGCGAGCAGGAAAGACGGCTCTCAGACCAATCCGAGGGCAAGTGAATAAATGTCGGATCTATTGGATCATTTTGCGTACATGGCGGCGGCAGCGAGGTGGGAGGGTTTGGGGAAGAATTTTCGGACGAAGGCTGTACTGGGATAGTTCTCCGTGCAGGTACTCTCCTCTGTCGTGATCGTTCAGATAGCCCTGGATAATCAAAAGCATCATATATAGCATCATCGTCATAAGAATCTAAGGCTGGCCTTTGCCTGATTTGACGCGAAGGTGGAGGGTGAGAAGAACGTTCTCTGATCGTACGGATCAGGGGTATGGAAGCTGGTAGGCCAACATGAGAGGCATCGTAGGGCTAGTTTATAATGATTAAGATACTCTTCTTAAGAGGTAATCCACACTAGTTCAAATACGGTTCTAGTATGATATAGAACGCTATGAGACAACTTACAGATCGTAAGAAATGCTGGCCAAAACGGTCGCGGAACTCATCATCGTATTGTCTGTAAATATCAGCCTAAGTATAGTTTCGGCGTAATCTTAGTATAAACTCACGCTATAAGCTCGCATTCCATAGCGAAGCGGGTAAGGGGGGAGAAAGCCGGATTGCTAGTTCATGGTTAATTCAGTCAGAGACTAGTCTGTGATTCTCATACCCAGGCTCTTGAGCGAAGCAAAACCGGCGCCATTCGCCAGTGACAACAAACCGACGCATGGCCCTGAATGAAAATTAGCACAGTTTTGGACTGGCCTAAGTATTAATTAGATATATTCACGTATTAGCCATCGCCATTTCTATACGATTAATCGGACCGCGAGCTTGATAAGGGACAGCTGGAAGACCATTCTCAGTTCAATCTCGAAACAGTCTCAGACTTTACTTACCTTGACCACTATGCACGACGTACAGGTGCCGCCATAGCTAAATAAAGTCAGTACAAGACTATTAGGCAATTGAAAGCCTTTATTAATAGTACAAACCGTGTTGGCGTTTTGGAACGCTTGGCCGCAGGCCAGGTTAAGACCGACAGCAACAAAGCAACTAGGTAAGCGGATTAGCGAGTACAGTCTCGGATCGATTCGAGAACATACATATGCGTCGTAGCTCGAGTGACTATTTGGGGAGGGGTTGCCGAAGCATCTAAACCAATTTCAATATCAGATACCTAGTTAACCAAGTAAAAGCCGTCAAATATAGGTACCTATGATAGACTGGTAGCTTGGGCCAGTACCACCTAAGTTCAATTAGAGACCAGTCTCAAACTACCCTCGGCGGGGACGTACTAGGAAGGCAAAACCCTGGGTTGGCTTCTAGGATAAGGCCTATATAAGATTAATGGATAGCAGTTCCAAAACAAGTCAAAAACGTACCGATGACATGGAGCTGGGCTCCATTCACAACAGGGGGTGAGATGACATATGGAGCATTATCTGAGAACGGTTTTAGTGCGATCTAAGTTTGATCTGACTTAAGTGCGGGGTGATTAACTTACTAGCATCTAAGCCGTTATAGAGAGCCGCGGTAGCGAGGGCAAAAGCGGAAGCAGCGGTGGCCATTTTTAGTTAATAGAAGGTTTCCGAAAGATATGTAAAATATAAAGTTAATTTGTTTAATAGAGCAATGGATGGGTATGTAAGAAAAAAAGGTTAAAAAGGCGTTATTTTATTGAGAATGAATATATGTTTATTAGATCGCGCACAGACCGTGCTAGATCTTCACTCATTATCAAAATAGTTGATATGCGTCATGAACGCCACAAACAAACCTAACGCAGTGAGAATACGCGAATATTACGCGAAGACTTCACGAAAATTATATAGAGATTATATATATTAATATTATTAAATCCGACTTATGACTCTTCCCACCCTAACTCTTCAAGTAAACCTCGCTCCTCTTCCTCTAATCTACGAGCCTTTGATATTCGTTCAGCCCGAGCTCTTTTTTCAGCTACTTTCTGACGCAATTCTTTTATTCTTTTCTCCTTTTCCGCAAGCTCAGCTTCGGAGATACCTTCAGTAGTTATAGAAACTTCCGAGTGGCCTCGCTTGTGTTGGCTTGAGCGTGATATAGTGTCGAGATGTGTTAGAATTGTTCCTTCCCCAGATCTGCTTGGTGATGACTGTAGAGGCCTTCTAAGTGGGGGCGGACTAGACCTAATATCTTGCGAAAACAATTGTAAATCAGACTCAGAACGATCTTCCCAATTATTTTGCGTTATGTAGCTCGGATATTCCGGCAGTTCAGGTTCAAGTAGCTCTACAGGTACAGACTGGTCTTGAATCGGGTTAGAATCGAGCCGCCCTCGCGATTTATCAGGGCCAAGTGATTTGTAAGAATCCATCCACTGATCTGAGAGCGCGCTAAGTTCATTCTCAGCTTGTGTGATGCCTTCGCTGTTACTCGCCGGGTTTATGTTACCAGCTTGTTGCAACAGGTCATCAAGCCCTAATAGCGGTCTTGGACCAGTCTCAGACTGGTCTGGGACGATATCGGTACTATCAAACGCATTCGAAGGATTGAAAGAAAGCAGTGGATTTCGCTCCCTCCTCTCCGCCTGCTTGCGGTAATTTCCATCTGTTAAAATGCCTAGTTAGAAGTTGTTCAAGTACGTATCGTAGTGCAATCGCAGGGCAGTTTCAACCTACTCCAGTCTCTTATCTTGCGCACGAAATACGCCTCTGTGGACATGTTTTTCTGCCTGTGGAAGATACCATGCTTCTCATAAACCGCAAGCCGCTCTTCACGATTCTTGATAAACTTGTGAAGACTAGACAGCAATTAGTCTGAGATCGTTCTAAGACTGGTCCAAATCGACACTTACAGCTTTACAGCCATCAAAAATGAGATCGATCTTCCAGTAAAGTTATTGACCATAAAATGCTCGCTCTCATTGATACCAGTATGCTTCAGTGCATTTGACCAATCTACAGGGTCAATCTTAGAGCAAGCTTGACACAATCCCCCTTGAAGCCAACTTGGTAATTTATTCTCCCACCAATCCTTAGTTTCTACATAAGATTAGCTTTGTTCGTTCCAGAATCGGTCTTAGACTAGTCTTATGATAGTTTACTTACCTGGATAAAGCCTAATCGCTGCGCTAATTACCTCTAACAGACGAGCTTGTGAGGGTGAGCCGAATATCTGGTCTAAGAATGCACCTAGATTGCACCGGGGAAACCTGCTGTGAAACCCACGTCGTAAATGGACCTTGCAGAATATCACGATATATAATAAGTGCTCCTGCCATGATTTTGAAGGGTCTAAGCCTGAGATGGATCAGTGTTCAGTCTAAGAACAGTCTAAGGACAGTCTAAGAACAGTGTATTATATGCATACCTTCTAAGTATTGACCCAGCCCGTGTGCCTGCTTTTTGCACATGTCTAAAGTAGCGGTAGAAACTGGGGTACCAGCCTGCTCTTGGTGCGTTCCCTGTATATGCTTAAAACGCACTGGGGTTCCCGATACTACCCCAAGCCAGTAAAACAAACGGCAGAATAACTGATAATATGCTTGTGTTGTTTCCCAGTTGAGGAATATATAGGCGAACGTTTCGATTTCTATAACTTATTAGTATTACTTTTACTTGTGGTTCATTAAGACTGTACCGTTTGTGATCTCGTTTAGTCCGACGACTGAGTACAGATTGGTCTGCCCATGAACCATCTTAAACGACAAGTCCATTTGGATATGAGCGCAGTCTCGGAACGCTTCCGCTTGTTTCTTCGTCATGCAAATAACGACGTATCTGCTAATATCTTTCTTCACCCCTAAATAGCAGATTTCTCGGATCCAACGTTCATCCTCGGGCCGTTTCAAGTCCAGCTCGAATTCACGTTGAATTCCAGCGAGAGCAGTTCCTGCAGGATATCGTATAAGCCTTTCTTTACGAATGATAGCGTTTATAGCACACTCTATGTTCAACGCCAAGTGAGCCCCTCGGAGGCTGTTCACCTGAAATTGTCGACACAGTCGAATATAATCTGGTTCAGTCTGAAGACGGACTAAGGCTGGTCTTAGTACAGTTTCTACTCGGCTAATGTGAGATTCTTACTTGCTGTGAGCCCTAACATTTCGTGGTCCTGGATTGTTTCTATAAAGTCTTGCTTGAATTGTACAGGTAGCTTTGTCGGCGGCGGTGGGTGGTGTGTATGTGATCCACGAGCAACGAAAACCATGAATTGGAATGCTTCGAGATCATACGGAATATATAGGTTGAATTGAACTTTGCAAGCGCGATGGACAATTGTTCCAGCTCCCTGTAAATGGTCGTGGCCACAGTTCCGAAGCTTAGTCGTAGTGCGTCCTATGAACGAACAGGTGGGAGGCCCAGACTGGTTTGGTGGCCCATCGATACACAGCGTTCGAAGAAACCAAGGATTGACACGATTGATGCTGTTCTTCAACGGTAAAGCGAAATGATGAGGCTCTGCATTACAGCTAAGTGGGCATCCGATGAAAAGGGTCTGCAAAGGTACATATTAAACCTGGTCTCAAAGTGGTATAAAAAAGGTCAAGTGAACTCGGTAAAACTCACCCCATTTCGCTTGAAAACGCGTAAAACCCCCGTTTCACAAGTATTACCACAGTGTCCTAATACACAGGAAAAACGAGGATCTCTTTGATAAAGTTGAGTAATTGCGTGAAATAATCTATGATTAGGTAGGTATAAGTAAGGATCAATTCTGGACTGGACATAGATTGGGCTTGTTACTCACGCAAGCGTTCTGTCCCGCAGCTTCTCTGTTGATGTTTTCTTCTTCTCATTTTCAATGTCCTCTTGATGTAATAATGCGAGCTTTGCAATATCCACTCGGTCGTATTGAAGATCGTTCCTAGACTGGTCTGGAAGGTTATTTGCAAGTATTTTCGGATTTGCATGTTCACAATGATAGATTCCGGTGCAAACGTAGGGCTGGTGATAAGCTTGACGCTGCTGCTCGGGTCCCCTACTCAAATTAGTTTAAAACTTATTTCTAACCTTCCTCAGACCGATCTCGAACCGGTTTGAAGCTGGTCTTCTAAGACCTTCACGTACGATATTAATTGAAGAGTACTGGTCCTAGAGCCTCCTCTTTGACTGAAACAGAATTGATTGTATAATGCTAGTTAGTTAATGTAAAAGTTTGCGAGGAAGTTTGGTACTTATCTTGGACATCATATTTGCGGCGAGCTTCTTGAATCCCTTCTGTCTGGTTTCCTCATCCTTGCTGCTCACATCATGCGGGTATGATCTCGGATTAATCTTAATAAAATGTACGATCCCCTCAGGACTAGTATCAGGATAGGCTGGCATGTCTAAGTGATCTTGTATCTCTGAAGCATCAACATCGTGCTTCTTAGACGTCGAAAGCATGACTCCAAATAAGCGCGTAATTTCCTAAACTGGTCTCAGTATGAACTTGGTACGAATTCAGCTGCCATGCGATTCAAGACTGCATCGCTGGTCCTTTAACCTACCGGATCTGCTAGAAGCCCATTATGCATGCTTTGGGACCATCCTTGTGTAGGATGTTTCGGGAAAGGGTCTGGATCTTCCTCCTCTTCTTGGTTTGTTTCTGGGCCGTTTTCAATGCAGTCCGAGAATGCATTTTCGACCTGTTCAATGTTAACATTGTTAAACCACGCTCGAACCGCTTGTTCGTAGTCCTGCTGTTTCTTCTCTTCTCTGGTTAGCGTACGTTGCTGTTTTTCAAGGGCAGAAAAGTGCTGTCTTAGGTTGTAGTCGGACCCTAATAAGTTGGCGATTTGTTTGATGTGAGCTTGAACTTCATTCAGCTTCTTAGTTGTCTCGCTCATTGTCAAGTTCATACGCATATAAAACGTTCATGCTATTTTGTTGAGAATCACCTACCTTTCCCTTATATTCATCCATTCATCCATTCAGTCGTCCAGTCATTCGTTCAATACATATTAATAATACATAATTATTTTCTAATTTAATATAATACGTAATTAAATCATCGAGCTAAGTAATAATCGGTAATTTACCCTTGTTAGTTTCATCATGAGGCTAAAAATCAGCCTCATCGGTTTCTTCAACATCGTTAGCGTGGTTCAAAAGCATTTCTAAAACATTGTGAAAAATCTTCAACGAAATATATGTTACACTGCTTGAGTACCTAATTACTTATTATCTAAGAAGATTTTTCAGCCTCCGGGAATTATTACCAACCTCCCCGGTGGCTAGATTTATCGTCGGTGTAAGTAAAAACCGCCGGTGTATTCCGCCACGTTGTGTTTATGGTAATAGCCACAACAGCTAACGGACATCTGACGACTTGATGTCTTAAATTAGGGCTTTGATCTAATACGAATCCGGACTCAAGTGTTGATTTAACCTATTTTTAACCTGATTTGAAACTAGATACCTTGTGTATTAAGGTTGCCACGAAGCGCCCAACGGAAACTACCTCAGGATTCTTTCAAATTATGATAATTATGTAACGCTATTTTCTTCCTTTTCACTGGTTGACCATCCGGTCACCCCTGGAAATTGTAACCGGCTATAATAATAGGCTTGCCGCTTTGCAGATAGCTGAAAAGGTACGGGTTTACCGATGCTAGGATTCTGATGAGAAATCCCTTAAATCACACCTTGCAGCGCTTATTGGAACTTTCTCAGCCATAGATGAGGAGGCGCTCTTGGTGCTTATTGAGGCTTCCGTGGCTATACCGAAGTTGAAAAAAAACGTCATTAGAAATGGTCCATGTGCGAGGAACAGTGTTTGATAGTAATGAAAAATTCGATCCCATAGGTTACCTATTTAAATATTTAATATGCATTTTGTCTGGCGAAAAGGGTTGATTGGGTAATGAAGGGATAAAGAATATACAGTGCTTTATAGTATTATTAACATTTATTTGCACATGGCCCATCTCTAATGACTTTGCTATGAGCAGGTGGTAGATTTAGTGTAACGATTAGTTTCTGTTCTCTACGTTTTATTGGTTGCTCGTACGATTAGAGTGGTCTAGATCTGTTTGATTAACCGCTCCGATAGATATCGAATGCGTTTTCTGTAACGATCGATCTATGCCGATCAATGGCGCTCTATATCGGACAGCAGTTGCCGGGAGCGTTAGCTTGAAGAGGCGCTCCGTGATGATGCGGGATGTAGAATCGCCGGAGGCGCACGGGATGGCAAAAGAAAATTGCAATATACCTACATACGAACATAATCGTGTTTCCTCTTGAGCGGTCCCGTTACATGTGTAGGTCCTATGTATACCTAGTTTATCCTACCCCCCTTTCTCCTACCTTCTATTCCTTTCTCTCCTCACATCAATCAAACTTAATCACGTCAGGACGATCCATCCCACTGAAATGGCCGAGGAAGATATCGAATGGGCGTTGCCTGGAGCATGTCATATGAAACCAAACATAGACCATGCAAGGGTCATTGGGTTCCCTGATTCTGACTGGCTCGCTTATTGCTTTTTCTGCAAGCTACCTTTCCATTACCTCGTTATTAATCAGTGGAGGGAAGAATGCAAGAGATCTGAGGAGCCGTCGAATTCGCAGCTTGATTTGCTGCCTCATTTACCGCCTCATTTACCGCCTCATCTACTGCCTCATTCGCTACCTCTTCCTAGGTCTCTTCCTAGGCCTCCTCCTCCTAAGTCCCTTCCTAGGTCCCTTCCTAGGTCTCTTCCTAGGCCTCGAGCTGCTCCATATCGCAATTCAGGTAGCTTTCCAAATGCTCGTCGAAATGCGTCCCGATATGCGCAGCCTTATATTAATCCAGTCCCACCTGTCCCCAATAGCTATTTGCTAGCCGGCAGTGACTCGGTCGCCATGGGCACATTGAATGATCATAACAACGCCAAAAGGGCAAATGCTCAACTAGGGGCAGCGCAGCAGCCTTATCCTAGTCGGCACAGTGTGACAGTCAAACTGAGAATCAATACATATTCATGCCAGTACTATGTTAACGGGAACGGCGAAGAGGCTACGTTCGTGCCGACAACCGAGCTTGGGAGATGTAAGTTGAATCGAAGTTGAATCTGAGATCAATCTAATAGATATGCTTCAGGGATAACGGACGTCACAGTTCCTTACACCGAAGAGCAGACTTCCCGCACCTTACACGAGTGGCTTACTGGCGATATCGTCTGGAAGTATGGGCCTAACGAGAAGCAAACTTGTATGCAAGCTGACTACAGAATGGAGTTCGTCTCTTCTGTAAAAGTATCGCCGCATTTCAACATCAAACTGGTGCAGCTTGAGGATTACAAGAACATGACAGTGGGCATGCTGCTCAACGACGAAACGACGCCTTTCAAATTGTTTAGCGGCATAATCAACAAGACCTATACCGCTTATGTGATCATATACCGAGAGCAAATTGCCCCTCCAACTACAAGACCAAGGGCAAAACCCCTCTCATCTTCCTCCATCCCATCTACACCAACAGGTAAAGGGCTCCTTTTATCTTCCCCTGTATCATCTACGCCAGCGAAGAGAAAGCTTCTCTCGTCTTCCTCCATCTCATCTACGCCAGCGAAGAAAAGGCACCTCTTATCTTCCCCCATCTCATCTACACAATTGAAGGGAAGAACTTTTCGAGATAAGGAACTAGATGATGATCCCTTCCTTGACCAATGTGAACATGGGCATGTCTTGCCAGGTCAACCCATGTGTCCAAAGTCCACAAAGACACCACGGCGGCCTGTCCAACATAACGCTACGGTAAGTTAGGTATGTTGGAACTTTGCTTATACTTCATATATCACTAACATATACTAGCAGAGTACTACGCCTGCTACAAATGCAACCACCTCTCCGAAGCGGATCCTCATTGACCTTACTTCTGACACGTCAGATGAAGATGAGTTTCCGGATATCATGACCGTTGCACAGAGAGAGAGATGGTTTTCTCCGTCGCGGAAGCTCAAACGCATAGAGCAGAACAATTCGCCGGGACCAACTAAGAAAGGGCAACAATCGGTGTTTATCAAGGAAGAATCATCTTCGCCTAGCAACACAAATCCAGTCGCAACAGGAAGACAGCCTACTGTCTCGCCAGAAGTTGAAGAGCTGGATCTGACCGCGGAAGATACTGTGATCAGACCTTTGGTAAAGCTGAATCCACGAGCGCCCGAGTCACTAGACACGGAAGAAGGCCTTGTGAATAACACGCTCTTGCTTATTAACACTGCTGAAGTTCCAACCGCCACCTCGCAAGCCGCCAACAGCAGTCGGTTCAGTGTGTCAAGCAGTCTGTCCAGCTTGTCAAGCAGTCCATCTTCTATGTCTTCTACCGTTAATCATTCCCCGTCAAGTGGTAGACCAACGAGGAAGCGGAAAGCTGCCCAGTCAACAACCAACGCGACTCATCCAGGTAATGCAGGCGGTCCTATAACTCGACGCCGGGCACAAACTTTTGGGACGACTGATGGAACAACTCCCGAGGAATCTCATGGTAAACCTAGAAGGAAGCCAGAGGACTCTGAGGTCTCAAATTTCGAAGAAACCCTCTGATTGTATAGATGACACCTGCTGGTGGTCGGGGTTTCTTGAGCCCGACTATTACGAAAGACTCGCATACAGAAGGTAAGCAAGTGGACAACGTTGTTTCATCATCCGGCTTTAAGAAGTGGCGATCTGCGTTTCATTGATTGACGAACGATTGTACGATACGATTGGGAATTTCTTGTCTGCTGCATGTTGTCATTTTCATTAGTTAGTCATCTTGTACTTTTAAAACCCAAGGTTATATATACAAGTCTGTTTATTTATCCAATGAATCGATTGGGTCGTTGCGTTCCAAATTAAGTGAAAAATAATCCCTTAACCCTTTAAATTTAACAATTAGGTTAAAAGGGGTTGTTAAGGGGCGACAGCAAGGTTTGTGATAAAGTCTTAAATCCACTTCTTCAATTAATGTAAAAAAAGAATACATCCATTTTGTTGGCAGTAAAAGGGTTTTACTGGCCAAAGGGCGCTTTGTGGCTTTGTGTGGCTTTGTGTGGCTTGTGCCATATAAGGCTACGTCTGCTTGGGATTGAAAGCTGGTAATTTGTACGTTCATACAACCACAGGATATCGTAATACATCACACGGTATTACACGCAACGCAACGTGACCTATTGCCTTCACATTTAAATATAATTTGTATGAGAAACCAAAGTACCAGCGGACCACTTCAACTCAATCGATTCAACCCACGTTTCGCCCACACACATTGAAGGGTGTAACGGGGCTACCTTACTCAACATCTTCTAGATGCACCCAGCTTTCAACATAATATTTCATCCACTCAGCAATTTTTCAGGGATGCAACCTAGCCCATTCGAAAGCGTTTTGCGAGATCTATCTAAACATGTAACTATAAAAAATTTGACGGGATAGTGAAAGAGTAGAAATGGGAGAAAAGGGAGGGTATATAGATAGGTGTGAGAGCGGGCGGAATTTTTTTGAAGGTGAATTGACGACGTGCGCGGGGTGGGCGTTGAGAATACATGTGTTTCTATGGGGATTTGTATGCGGGGAAAAGTATCATTGATGCGCGGGACGCATACAGCGGATTGAACATTGCTTAATAGGTAGGTAGGCACTGAAATGGAATATTTAACAAAGCTGACGATAACTTCATTAAATTATATTTTCCAGAAAGAAAAAAAATCAGAAAAAAAACAAATACGTTCAATGCACTAAAACAGCTTCAAATGGTACGCACTTATGTATTACCTAGATATTTTTTTGCACTGATATTTTAAAAAACAAGAAACATCAAACCCCAATAACCAATACCCAAGAACCCAAGAATCCAAGAACCCAAGAACCCAAGAACCCAAGAACCCAAGAACCCAATACCCAATACTCAATACCCAAACCCAAAAACCCAATAACCAATACCCAAACCCAAGAACCCAAGAACCCAATACCCAATTACCTAAAAACCCATCTACCATCTACCATCTACCCATCTACCCATCTACCTACTCAATCCCAATTCTCAGTGGCGGAAGAGAACAATGCCGCATGCCTGCAATAGCCTCCGCTTCTTCGCATTGGCATTCCCCGCCATATCCAAGCCTAGAGCTTGCAGCAGCTCGTTGACTTTAGGACCTAATAAAATATAAGCATTCATCATGATGTCATTATATGGCTTCGTACCATTGAAAGCTTTGATGCCCGATGTAGATGTTATGAGATCTTCAATAATTTGGTTGTTCAATACCGATCGAAGTGGTTCTAACTCGACATCTGGTGATGTGATGCTGTTGTTACATAAACGCGCAATTGAGTTGGCGTCCCTATGATAAGTTTTTAATTAGTATGTTAATAGGCAAATAATTGAATACATTTGAAACACTTACGAAGCTTGGATGCGAGTTTCAAGTCTGCCAAGGCGAGTGTTGATAGTAGCAACAGTTCCTTCGAGATTGTCAAGGCGAGTGTTGATGATAGCAACATCCCGTTTGAGAGTAGTAACATCCTCTTTGAGGGTAGTGACATCCGCTGAAAAGATGTTAATAATAAAAAGGCTTTTTGAAGGCATTCATATTACCTTTGATAGTGCCAATATCAGCTTGTATACCTTGTAGAGCAGCTAGAATTTGTTGGCCCTGATCGATTGCAGGTAAGTTCCGGCATAGTGAGAATTCTTCTGACAGATTGGCCATATTTTGTGCCATTGCTGCGAAGTTTGGTTGACGATCAAGATCCATGATGTGTAAGAACAGATGGTTGATAATGGCTACTATTTAAATGATACGACGATGGTAGGATGGGTGGTTGAAGTGGATATGGTCCAGAAAAAAACGGGTTCAAAAAGTCGGTTGCCAAGGTGATTTTATTACTTTTTGTCTTGATAATGTACTCACGTACCTAAGATGAAAAAGTCCTAGAAAAGTACGTATCTACGTACTTTAAAAAAAAAGAAAAGAAAGTCCTACATATTTAACAAAATCGTGCATACATACGAAGGCTAGAACACCAAGGTTTTGAACCGTGTAAATTTTTTTTTTTTACGTTATACTTTTTAAAAAAAAAGAAATAATGAAATATTTTAAATTATAGTGGTTAACCATTGAATTTTAAGGAGAAAAAAATATTATTAAGCTTTAAAAAAAAATACAAAACCTTTGTACTTAAGTATTTACAAAAGTTCCACACATTTATATTAAAATCTTACATACATATTAAAAAAATGGATACCTGATAATATGACTCCACCGGATTAAAGCCGATTCTTCCAATTGGTTAAAATATTTATCGACATGCACCGGTTACATTCGCTTAGCTGTTTTAATCATGCATTATAATAACTTGAGGCGTGACGTGAGGCGTGACGTGAGGCTACCCTTTTAAAATCGCGTCAACATTGAAACGCGAGGCCACCCCTTCGGGTGGCACAATATCCAGAGTTTAGCCGGGGGTCGATGATTCGATTCCCCGGTCTCGCACTTTTGTTTCTTTTACCATGCGACGAAACCGCTCACCACCAGCTGGGTACGCGATCGCTCGGCCCCCGCCCACCCGTGCAGCCACCCCTTGAGCCTCCCTTTAAGCCTCCTGCTTAGTCACCCGTTGAACCACCCCCCCACTGAGCCTCCCGTTCAGCCACCCGTCTACTCCCCGTTGAACAACCCGTCTACTCCCCGTTGAACAACCCGTATAGCCTCCCCTTTAGCCACCCGTATACCCCCCGATGAGCCACCCGTGTAACCCCCGTTGAACCACCCGTGTAGATCCCGTTGAACCACCCCTTATACCACCCCTTAAGCCCCCCGTTGAACCACTCCCCGACGAACCACCCGTCTTGCCACCCGTCTTGCCACCCGTTCAGCCTCCCGTATAACCCCCGTTGAACCACCCCTTGTTTAAACCTCCCGTTTAGCCACCCCCGGTTTAAACACCCGTTGAGCCACCCGTTCAACCCCCGGTCTAGCCACCCGTCTACCTAACCATCCCCCGATGAACCACCCGTTGAACCCCCGTTGAGCCTCCCTTTTAGCCACCTGTAACCACCCGTAGCCACCTCTTTAACGCCTCGGCCACCTTCTCAGATCAGGGGTCTTTTCTTACTTATATAACCTGTGTTAAAGATCAGGGTCAACTGAACTGGAAGGAGTCAATTACGTAAGCGCCTTATATAATCAATTGATCAAGGCTGCCACATCTGGTCCGTGCGCGAGAACCACCTTTTGACAAGCTTTTCGTTTCTGAAAAACTGAATCATGTTAAAAAACCATTACTCGCGAACGGACCACCTCGAAACTTGAACCCTGTTGATTTGATTGGTTAAAAAGTTTAGCCTTGACCCACCACTAACAAGAAACACCCAATCAACAGCAGTGGATATAACCCCCTTGGAAATAACGGGATTTTTTTACCTTCAACAGCTCAGGGACCTGACCTTCAACAAGTAAAAAGACCCCTAATCCAGGTGACTAATCAACCCCTGGGAAAACAGACCATAGGCCACTACAGCTTTACGTAATCAATCTCTCCTTATGTAAGCCCTATCAGCTCCAGGCTGCCAGGTGCTACCTAATGAACCCTTGTTCAAACCCACATATCGCTGCGATGCACCCAATCAATCGCGGCAGAAAAATATCGTGCCAAGCCAAAACCCACATAACCTTAAAATTCACCCAATCAACGAGGGCAAAAATAGTCCAAAGATCTAACGTCAATTGACCAAGACCCACCAAAGTCAGATCAGCACCCAATAAGACGATGCAAAAACGTGGCACAGACCAGGTACAAAATACATTTACTTTCTTATTTCGGACGATATCGCTTCCAGGGAAAAAAAAAACTTCGACACAATAACCCTTCGTAAAAACTCAGGGCATGGGGGTAAAAGCTAGCATCGCGAGCTTCAAAATCATTTTTTTGACCTGTTTTAACAGTTAAATCAGTTCTTCAGTTGAGTATAACCAGTTTACCTATTAATCATTTAAATTAGCTTTTTTCCCTGAATTAAATCGTGTAAGTTGACGTGTTTTTTCGATTGGAACAGGTTGAGTAACTAATATGTACCTTTTTCTAGCGATTACACCTGAAAGATACCCCCAAGGTACGTACCCCTGACCCATGAGGATATGTAATAAGGCTCCTACTAACCCACGGTCCTGTAGCCAGCCCCATACCTGCCGTACAATCTAACCTCGTCGTCGCCCTACCTGCTTTGCCCTGATTGGCCACACAGCCTCAAATGCCCCTATCCCACTGCCCACTGAGTTTCCCTGGAACAGCTAATACACCTAGATACCGTTTCCTGTGCAACTGAACGGTCCAGACGGGGACGCCCCCGAACCAGTAGCCGGTGATCCCGAGGCAGCTGCCCCGGCGCCGCCCCTGGATACAGCTCGCCCGCTCCGGCCCCCCCAATCTCCCCAAACCTGGAGGACCCGGTCTCGAGTTCCCAGCTCAGCTCGTTGAGCCATCTTTACGAGCCGGGCTTCAACGGTGCTCCCGGTAAGTAGGTTAGATTACGTCACACCTATGAAAGTCCCTTTCAGTAATTGAAATTAAAATCGTTGCGTAGCTGCGAGTTTCAACGTATTGTAAGGACCACTTTGCCCAAAAGTTTTCCTTACTTAAGCTACTTGTAGATTACCGGGTGCTAAGGACCATGGAGGAAAAAAACACACCAAAGCTTTTCCCGTACAATTACCCTCGTTAAACTCGGGTACTGACTAATTGTAAACCGATTGATAAACTCGCTGATTAACCATCTATGTGTTTTCTTGTACACGAAGCGACCATGACCTTATACCCTGTGATATAACCTTCCTGATAGAGAACCTTGCAATATAAGAAACAAGTACATAATTCCCACAAATGTTTATCTTGATTCATGAAAGGAACACTCCTAATCATGAATAAACTCCCCATGCGCCTATGCTGAACTGGAAAATCAAAAGTATGCAGTGTAGAGGAACGTATGGCGATATCTTAACGAGTATGTCCATTGGAGCCAGGCTTGGAAGGATCTGGATATTTGGTAGCGTTGCCTGATGTAGATGAAAATGGCCGTAAACCATTAGGTGGCCAAAGATCACTGCAACCTGAACTTGTTGCAGATGAGGATAACTCTAATATGGTGTCATGGTGCACGTCATATGGACGGTTGTCCCTTGTACTCAAGTGAACATAACTCGCAGCATGATTGACGTTGTTCCTAGTACTCAATTCAACATATCTTGCATCATCATTGCTGTCGTCCTTCTCATCACTTGAACATGACCGTGACCTTTTCCCAGGTGGCTCAGAATCGGAATCAGACTCTTCATCTGAAAAATAATCGCTGCACTCCCAATCCCTATCCTCATCCTCGATTGATTCCATTTGACCTGTGCGCATTGAATAGAATTGATCAATCTCGCTATACAAGCGTTTCTGCTCGACTGGTTCCATTTGGCCAGTTCGTAGTGAATAGATTCGCTCCATCTCACCGAACTTTCGTTTCTCGCCAACTGGAGTTGATGTCCCGCGAATTCCGGTGGCCTTAGTTGACAACTTGGGAAGATCCTTCACTTGAACCATCTTCGTACACCGTTCATGTTTACCATCCCTGAGGCTAACAGAATACAACTCGTCGCCGTCATCATCATTGAAGAGCATGATGACGAGATTAGTGAAGATAGACCAGGCAAAACGGGCGAAAAGGAACTCCACTGGAACCCGTGGAATATCTAGGCATGGAACATTATGGTATAATTGGAACACTTCCATGTTGGCATCCTCGGACTTGTCCGGCGCGTTGAGAACATGCGTGACGAAACAATATTTCCCCATATTACTGGAATCGGGTTTTGGCACTATGACAATGTTGTTCTGATCCCACAAGAAGTGGACATCACCTCGGAGATATATCATGTTGCCGCGAGCAAGGTGAGTCTTCTTCACCTTTACGTCCTTGAGGTATTTGCGCATATTGTTCGACTTGAGCCAGCCTTGGGTTGCCGGAGGCATGACGTGAGATGTTTGAAGCGAAGACAGATGTGCTGTCATACAACAAGGTGCCATAGGCGAGTCGCATGGGGAGTGAACGTTGTTGCGAGATGAAGTAGGTGGTTGGACTTGTAAACCTCTCCAAGGCTTCGGTAATCTGGACGGGAATTGCCATTCTTGGAAATTAGGGATGATCGGATATGGGGTTTCTACACCTTATTAATAGAGTATTAAAGATAAATAATGATCGAGTTAACATACCACCAGTGTGTGCCGGGACGTGGAAAAAATATCGCCCTGGAGGAAGAATGTCGTTCACGGGTTTAAACCGTTCATAGGATGAGATACTATCATCGGTAGGATTGGGCTTTGAAAAGTGTGGTCCAGTAGTCCCCTCATCTTCAGTCCAGGTATTGCCAGTGATGATACAGCAGGTATAGTAAGCTATACCATAGAACAAGCCGTGGGTGTCATGGGCGCCAAGGGAGACAAGTGCAGTTGGTTGTTCATAACCAGGGTGATATATTTCAACGAACTGCTTTAGTCCTTCGCGCCGTTCCTTATTAGGAGCGGGGATGAATTTGGGGCGCGGTTTCAGCTGCATACTTAATAGATGGGTATTTATGAAGTTTATATGAATTAAATTCACGACGAAAGATGAATTCTGACGTTCAATACATAGGTTAGGTGTTGAATTAGTATGGTGAAATATGACGTGACGTTAGATAGTTAGATGACAAAAGTACGGATTATTATTTTCCCATAAAATTAGGCTTCCAAGTCGGAACTTATATACTCCGTGTTCTTTTGCCCGATTTTAAGGGTGGTATTGTGTCGCTTCATTGCCCGATTTTAAGAGGGGTATTGTGTCGCTTCATTTTACAGGGCAGAATTTTGAAATTTTCCTAAATAGGAAAGAGCGCCAAGACCTTGTAGCCTTTGATTTGATTGGATGTTTTTATTGTAAAAGTGGGTCAATATTGTAAATATTGTACACGCTAAAGCTTTCAACCAATCAAAACAAGGAATTCTTGTTCGAAATGGGCAAAAGCTTCTCGCGCACGGATCAACTTTGGGGACACTGGATTATCTAAGCTGCTTACCTAATTGTTTATTTTCTCTTAATTCTTGAACCCGTTCAGTTTAACGCGAGGCCACCCCTTCGGGTGGCACAATATCCCGAGTTTAGCCGGGGGTCGATGGTTCGATTCCCCGATCTCCCACTTTTGTTTCTTTTACCATGCGACGAAACCACTGTTCGCGCACCTGTCTAGCCACCCTTTGAGGCTCCCCTTTAGCCACCCTTTGAACCACCCCTTAAGCCACCCCTTATCGAACCCTTAAGCCACCCGCCGGGCCTCCCGTTTAGCCACCCTTCAAACCACCGGTCTAACCCCCGGTCTAGCCACCTGTCTAACTCCCGTAGCCTCCCCCGATCTAAACACCCGATTAGCCACCCGTCGATCCACCCCTTGAGCCTCCCGTTTTGCCACCCGTTGACCCGTTAAGCCACCCGATGAACCCCCTGTTAATCCCCCGTTGAACTACCCCCGGATGAACCACCCCCGGTCTAACCACCCGTGTGGCTCCCGTTAAACCACCGGTTTAGCCACCCCTTATCGAACCCTTAAGCCACCCACCGAGCCTCCCGTTTAGCCACCCTTTAAACCACCGGTCCAACCCCCGGTGTAACCACCCGTTGAACCCCCGTTGAGCCACCCCGTTGAGCCTCCCATCTAACCACCCACCGGTCTGACCACCCCTTATACCACCCCTTAAGCCACCCGTGAAGCCACCCCTTTAGCCACCCGTTGAACCACCCGTACGACCCCCTGTCCAGCCACCCGTAGCCACCCGCAGCCACCCTTCTAACCCCCGGCTCAACCATCCTTCTAACCACCCGTGTAGCCCCCGGCCTAGCCACCCGTTGAGCCCCCCGTCACCCGTTGAACCACCCCTTATACCACCCCTTAAGCCTCCCGTTGAACCACCCGTCTTGCCACCCGTTGCTGAATCCCCCAGATTAGGGGTCTTTTTTTCCTTATATAATCTGTGTTGAAGATCAGGGTCAACTGAACTAAATGGAGTCGATTACGTAATTGCCTTAGGTAATCAATCCGTCAGGGCTGCCACCCACCTGGTCCGTGCGCGAGAGCCAGCTTTTGACAAGCTTTTCGTTTCTGAAAAACTCGAAAACCACCTTCTCGCGAACGGACCACCTCGAAAGTCGAGATCTGTTGTTTGATTGGTTGAAAGGCCCCACCCTAGAGACGATGCAGCTAATCAATCGCTGTGGACATGCTCCCCTTTCAGTAAAACCCGTTTTGTAAATGCATCCAATCAGGTTATAAGAAAGCTTAACTTAGCCAATCAAATCGCGAACGGCGGCGGAGCGGCTTTGCGAGCCACGGGACCTGATTGGTTCAAAAAACAGTTTCGGCTAAACTCAGGGTATTTGCGTTACTCAAGTGGTCTTAAAATCGAGCTATTATGGCACCTAATTGGGGGCCTCCAGTGTTTCTTTGTTTCTTCAAAAGTCTTGGTGTTCCTTCTTATTTAGGAAATTTTCAAATTTTTGCCCTGTATTTGCATTTTTCTTACCGCCATTTTAAGTCCTCGTGTTTTTATGATGAAGCAAGCGAAGCAAACAATGAAGCCCTTTCAATTGGCCGAATCTAAATATGTTATTTTTATCTTAGTGCAGCTACATTCTTATTGTCAAAATTGGGGCCTTTCGGCGCCAGGCATCAAGTATTCTCACATATAAACTACCGTGGCAAGATACATAAGCGGCAAAATTCATGAACTTACTCGAAGTTTCTACTAACTAAAACAAGTAACCTTAAAAGCTCTTCAGCCAATAGCATTACATTCTCACATTTACCTAAACTATATCAAGTAAAAATTGATGCCTGGCGTCAAAGAGCCCCAATTTGGATAATAAGAATCCTACAAACCTTAGCAAAGCTCAAGTTATGACGTTTTGTGGCGCGCCGAAGTGTTATTAATGGTGTTGTTTCGGACCGGTTACACGCGATCTCCCCTGGTAGGCCTCTGATAGCTATTACAACTATTACATACCTTTTACACCTTTCTCTACTCATCTCAACCAATATTAATACTAAAACGGTCCAATCTGCATCATTCACTTTCAATTTAAGATAGCTATCGCATAAGCTTAAGTGCATTTCATTGCGGCAATTATTCGTAAAGTTATTTGACTTAGAAGTTGGTGGCGTGGGAGCTGGTGAGGGAGGTACATAAACCTGCACTGGTATTTGTATGAGGAAGCAAGTATTACTAGAATTAGGTAAAACCGCGCGCGTGTAAATTGAAGTATACCCGCACCGTGTGGCTCCTTCTTAAGGGTTAAGCTGCTTGAATTATAACGGTTATCTATTAAAATATAGTGGACAAATCACTATTAGGTTTGAATATTAGCCAAACGTTAATACAGTATTTACGTACCCATCGCCTATTTGATCACGCCTTGGGTACCTAGGAATATGGTTGATGTGCGAAACCTTCTAAATGATATATTATTTCGTATCAAAATACCAAGACTCCTTTCATATCCATCGTCATCTATTTCATCAGCAAGGCAAGAAAGATGAAAACAAGATATATGATGAGTTAATTACTAGCTGTAAACCGAGCCACATGGAAAGGCAGCGGCGGCAGTTGTTACCGCGCGACATCATCCTATGTAAGTAGGTAGGTAGGTAAATAACATGTTATAACAATCCAGTCAAATTATACCCCGGCTCCCTTCGAAAAGCCTTATCTCGGTTCATAAGCTTAACCATTATAAGTCGAGTTTCGTAAGGTTCGTCATATGCATTCAAATATAAATAATGCATAAACTTCGTCCTTCCCGCCTCTGACAGTCTACAGAAATGTTCCGCCGCACCTTCTTCACACTCCCATTCTTCTCGGAGCATATCAAGAGATCTGTAATGCATACTAAATTTTCGAAAAGGTATGGCTAGGTCCATTGCTCGATGGTAATAACTTGCTCGTCTAGCAATGAACTCGTAATGCTGCCGGCTATATGGGAACGTTTTATACACTTCTTCGAATCGCTTATTGCAGAAGATATCTTTCCTATAAGCAAAGTCTTCCTTAAATAGCCTAAAAAAAGGTAATACAAGGTTAGTCAGGTTCGGCGTACCAAATATCATACACAGGCTTTCATACAACTGCACGTAATACCGACATGTTTTCATGTCATTGTCACCCCAGTGTTTGAGTAGATCGAGCAGAGTGGGTGATTGGGTCTGGGCTCCTTGATCGCATGATGAACCAGATGATTCTTGCGGGTAGGTCGTAGTCGCATTGCTGGAAGAAGGACCTGGTGGTTCTTGTGAGCAAGCCTGGGCTTCTTGGTCACAATGGGAAGCGGATGAGTCCTGTGCGTGGGTCTCAATCATATTGCCTTGAGATTGATAGGATGATACGCTAGACTGGTCGAGAAGAAGTTGCGTGTATAATTGACCAAGGCCAGTTTGAACATTGGATTGGATGGGATTAGGCTGTGCGTACGACTGACTAAGGTCAGGTTGTACGTATGATTGATAGGACGGCGTGTAAACCTGGGGGGTTAGGATAGGTTGGGCTTGTGTTGAAGTTACCCAGGGGGACGTGGATGTCGTCGAAGGCGTCGAATCTGTCGAGTCTGTTAGAGAGTTTGAAGCGATTGAAGCTATTGAGGCCACTGAAGCTATTGAGGCCATAGGAGCGACTGGAGCCTTTGGAGCTATTAAAGCCATTGAAGCCATTGGAGTCGTTGATGCCAAAGTTTCGAAGCTGAATAGGTACCTAGGCAGGTTAAAATATATATTCACCAAGGCATGAGGTATAAAATGTGAAATGGGAGGACTCAAGGTCTCGTTTGCAAGAAACCCATTCCCCCCCTAGATTTCGGCGGACGGATAAGATAATATGCCACCCTGGCTCCCAAGCCACACATTATGGCGTCTTGCATCTTCATTATGCACACAACTAATCAATCCACGAGAAAGTAGAACAAACTCACACAATCTCGAGATCTAATTACACATGATATGTTCATCTCGTCGTATCGTAATGCCAACACAATACTAACATAGCCAAATACCTAGGTATTCTCCAAGAATGAAATCAAAACCATGCATTGAACTGGCTTGCCACTAGTATCCACGCACGATCGATTCCGATGGCGTACCGGTATTATTTCTTAAGATTTGGCGATTTCTTACTGGTTTAGGAAGTTAAGGCGTTATGGCTTTTATGTAACTAGTTATTTCGGTCTTTCTTAGTTGTTGATTGGACGCCTCGAGTTCTGCAACGGGTTATCCGCTCGCAAGATCAGCAGGACCATCTAGAAGTTGACTAGCTTTTCGGGTTTTAGCACTTGTTTTAGACTTTAGAGGCTGGCAAACTGCCTTCATATTGAACGGGCCATGTGCGGAACTAGTGTTAAAATTACTGTTAAATATTGTGTAAGTACTATCCCCTTATTACTTAATCAGCACTTCTTGCTAGCTGAGAGATATGTAACCTACCCAAGTAGGTAATTTAAGGGATCAATTCTGTATAATGTTAAACATTGTTAATCGCACATTACCCATTAAACCTGACTCTATTTTGGCTGGTTAGCAATGGGAGGTATAAGAGATGCCTTATCAGCCATGACAGCGGTAGCTACCATTGAGACCCGGAGTGTTCACGGAAAGGGGCGGATCCTGCCTGGTCAAGGAGAAGCTGGCTAGATCCCGCTATGATCATGATGAATTTGTCACGATGCAAACCTAGCAGATGGAGAAACAACTATATTGTTGCGCAAGGAGCTCTAACCCCTTATTCCTACGAAATGCGATATACATACACATCATACCCTTTGTCTACTCTATTCTAAGACTAACCCCAATGGTCCCTTAAGGGCTAAGCTCCCATCCTGCTAGGTCCTTAATCCAAGCCTTAAGGCCATCCTCCTAAGGGGCGAGGCGTGGTAAGGCAAGGCAGAGAAGACCTTTGACAATACTAACATGTTAAATTATGGTTAAAGTATTAGAAGCGATTTAAAACTAAAATAATTAATAACGAAGTTAAATATTTTGTTGTATGGGTATAATTTTGATGGTTTCTTAACGTTAAAAATGTAGTATGCCGGCGATAAATAAGTTAATAAGGCACTTGTAATAATATATAAGAAAAGTTCGAAGAAAGGTGCAGCATGAAGAATAATGAACTTTGACATTATATGTTGTGAAATAATTTCACATTTAGCACAGACCAGTTAAAATCAAATAGATTATTTATAAACACGCCGAGCACTTAAAATTTTACTTGATTCTTAACCATTGCACATTTGTTCACCAACATTATCGTTGAAAAAAAAAACGTCGAAATTAATCCTACTTACGAAATAAAATAATTTATTCATTCAAAACGTCAATTATGATACCCATCGGAGAAGTCGATGTTCTATGTAAGTTTTCATTATTTTTATTATTTTTCAATTATTTTTAATTAATAAATATATACATATAGTTGAGACCTACGATTACCAACCTTGCAAACCATTCGAAGAAAATCAAACCTATACATTACGATATCGCGAATATAGTTATGACGAAAACCACACGTTTCCTAAAGGCATAGCGTTGGAATCAAATGGGTTACATTGTGGATGGGTTCAACTATCAAGCCGTTGGGTTGTCGACCCTTCTTTACAAGATGGGAACAAGGTTGAAGTTAGAATAACAAGGGCATCACCTTTTGGGATGTATCATTCTAACCGACGAAATATCGACATTCATCAATCATCAGGTCATGGAGTTGTATTATGTGATTGTTATTCAATATTTGCAAGACCTAACCGTTAAAAAAAATTCGAAGACTTTCATTCCAATGTTTTGTGTAAATATTCTTTTACCATTTCATTCAGAAACTTCATATTATAACAAGAGTTCTATTCTAGAGATTTGTTATTTTAATAGTATTGCATTTCAATAATACCCTGCGGGTGGGGGGGCGGCGTTTCTGAATGGTTGAAATCTTTATCGATAAGCCATCACCCCATCAAATCATTCTCACCACAAGATACACCTTTCAACCTGAATAATTTCATACTCAGCTTTCGGCCCTTTGATAAGCTATATTATAAGATAGTCCTTGATCTAATGGTTCTAACCATGTAGGTTCCATCCAAGTGCACGAATTGGTCCCCGAGATATACCGTGTTTTACTCCGGTTTTCCATGGTCTTCCCGGGTCTTGCTGTCGTTTCACTGGTCGCACGTGATGACCCCCGAACGCCATTCAACGCTTTATAGCTATCAATACGTTTTGTAGTATCGACAAGAAGTGCAGGAGGAATGATGCAACTAAGTTTAGTTAATTAAAGATCAAGTTAAATATAATATAAGATTAAGTGCAAGTTAATCGAAAATATTTCCATGAAGTTATTCAAGTGCGAATATTAATGGGTACGAGAAATGAAACATGTACATCCGTTTGCATGGCGATTTGTATGGGGGATTAAGTATCAGATCCATGTGGCCCATGCATATCGATAAGGATTTAATAAGCAGCTGAGTTGATCAATAAAAGCTTTGGTCGGATGAGGTAAGTAGGTATGGGGTGTTACGGAAACGCAATCTTCACAATAATATAATATAAAAAATTAAATAAATCTTTACTATTTTATTAAACTATGAATTTCAATTGATTAATAACTGACTCATTATATATCCAATGAAGAAGTTTCTTCACTTCTCCCATACTGTAATAGTTGGGGGAATAAATCTACCAAGACGCTTCTTCCAAGACCTCCTCGACTTCACTGGCCGTAGGCCTCTCGTCAGGGTCATACACGAATATGAATTTAATACATTCCAATTCCTCCAGGCTGATATCCCCGTCGTGGAACTTAGTCTCTACCTGATCTAGGAGAGAGGCGTGGAAGGAACGGCTAATCGTAACGTTATTAGGTTCTTCTCGCAGGAGACATACGAGGATTGCAACTGCAATGCTCCATATGTCGACAGGGTTACAGCGATATTGCCTCGCCGAGACCTCCGGGGCAATCGTGTAAGGAGGCCCAAGAGCCTTCTCGTCATCAACCACTTTCCTCGTAGCCTTCCCCAAATCAGAAATTACTGCCCGGATCTTGACATCTTCACCACTTTGAGATGTGTTAATAAGGATATTCCCTAACGAAATATCACGATGGGTGATCCCATTAGCATGTAGGTATGCTAACCCTCTTGCTGCGTCACGAAAGACGGTGAGGCGTGCGGTGGAGGGTCGTTGCGGGCCTATGCAAAAAAATTCAAAGAGATTGCAGTCAGCTTGTGGCGAAACCAGATAATATTCATCTAGGCAGGGTTGATAGCAAGGCGGGGAGTCGTGCTCGCATTGGTGTTGTAGGAGTGGCAAGACATTCTCGTGATCAACCGAACAGGTAATGTCGATCTCATTGCGCAATGCCTTTATAGCTTGCCGCCTGTGCTCTTGACTCTGCTGAGAAATTGTGACACGCTTTATAGCAACGGCATTGCCGGTTGATGTGTCAACGCCACTTGTAACCCGACCGTACGCGCCTGACCCAAGTATACGACAATGATTCACAAAGCCATAGGTTACGCAATGATTATCGCGAGGGAAAGCATCCAGGCGGGGAGGTAGCGACATGGTCCCGAGTTGTTCCAAAAACTTCTTACGAGCTGCAACAAATTCGGTTATATCATTGTCTGGAAACTCCAGTAAGAGATCTAGCGGCTTTTTACCGAAACGTAGCCGGGTCTTTGTTCTGTAAAGATGTGCCGAATCACCTTGCTTCAAGGTGATGTCGACACCACCAGCTGAGCCAGACAAGAGTATAAGTGGATATTTCGGTGAAGTAGCCCGTATCATTATCATCCCGGAAGACATGTTCAGGTAAATTTCAGCCGCGACCTGTGGTATGGACGTACTCCCGGGGTCAATTAAGATATCCACGTCGTCGTGTCGAATCTTAGGCGTTCCCTTCCCAATCCTCCACGATAAGATGTTTTGTCTCAAAACACCCTGATCGAAGTCTAAGAAAAAATGTGCTGGGTTATCCCCTTGGGGCTCTGTAATAAATTGCCTATGACGAGAAAGTGCTTTCTCCGAAGTTATATGCGATATAGCTTTAAATATAGCGTCGTTGGTTTTAATGGTGTCCCCTTTTATTATTAGGAACTTCATTGCTAAAACATATGCGAAGGAAGTATTCAAATTATGTAAAACTTCTAAGGTTTGTTCGAATAATGAAGGGGAAGAAATAAGGTTTGAAAAAGCTTACAATGAAAGTTTATATTTATATTTATTTACCAAGTTCATCTTCATTAATAACTATAATCTAAAGATTCTCATCTCAGATGGGCATTAAAAGTACATATATTTACAAGAGAATTTATATGTAAAAAAAGGTACCGTTGATGCTGAGGTGTGAAAAAGGGTGCGGGGTAAATAATGTTACGTTTTAATTGGTTAACCTTAAAAAGGGGAAATTTTCATCGTGGGTTTCGTCCATTGTATGTTTCCCGGCATTAACGGTACTTTTCCTTACATACAAATTCCTATACAAACAAATGTATTTTCAATGCTCACCCCGCGCCCTTCAAAAAAACCCCGCTCTCACACCTATCTATACACTTTCCCTTTAATCTCATTTCTTCCCATTCAATCCCTCGTCAATTTCTTCATAATTACACATTTAAATAAATCTCGCAAAGCGCTCTCGAATAAAGCTAGTTGCATTTATTACAGATCGTTCTGTGGCTGGCAAATCGGGTTGAAAGCTGAGTGCATCTAGAGGTTATTTATTAAGGTGGTTCCTCGACACCTTTCAATGAAGGCCTTTTTGCCTTGCATGCAATTGACTTTAAGCCGAGCTTGCAAACCACATAACATTTTCTACGAGCTGCGTCTAGTATCATTCGAAAGTGCTTTACAAAATTTATTTAATTGTGTAATTACAAGAGATTTAATACAGGGTCGAAGGGGGAGAAACGGTGGAAAGTAAAGCAATGTAAGTAAAAAGTACTTACCTAGGTATATAAGAAAGCGCATACCTAATACCTACATGGCCTATGCGTATCGATAAAGATTTTGACCAATGAAATAATACGAATAAAATGGTAAATCTCAAAAAAGGATACGCTAGATCTTATGGGGAAGACTTCTATCATTTATCATGTGGCTAATGTGGCTAGTGCGTGATTAATATAAGAGATTTGCTATTTCAATTTCAATAGTACCCCGCGGGTAAGAGGGCGGCGTCTCTGATTGGTTAAAAATATTATCGATAATCCATCACCCCATCAAATATTTCTACGAAACAATACACCTTTCAACCCAAATAACTTTCGCAATCAGGCATTGATATTTTGATGATTTATATCATAAGATAACCATCAATTCAGGCCATCTAATGATGTATGTCTCATCCTGGTGCACCCCTTGGTCCTCGAGATATACCGTGTTTGGCTCCGGTTTTCCGCGGTCCTGCGGTTGTTTCGCCGGTCGCACGTGATGACCCCCGAAGGCCGTTCAACGCCCTACAGCTATCAATACATTCTGCAGTATGCATCAATGAAAACAGCAACAGCAATGATGCAACTTGATTTATTTGATTAAGTCTTTACTTATACAGACTTTAAAACCAATTGCAAGCTGATCAAAGAGCATTTCGTAAAGTTATTCAAGTGAGAAGATGGATGGGTATAGAAAGCTGACCGCTGTGTGGGAAGGTACATTTGTGTGCACTAACCTTTGTATGGGGGACAAAGTACCCCAAGCTGGTGGCCATGACGTATCGATAAGGATTTTGACCAATCAGAAAATATTATTGAAGTGGCAAATCTCTAATATAATAGCCATGATAACCTCAATTTTAAAGCTTTATTTTCTTTTCCAAAAGCATACTTTAAGCTTAACCATTTAACTATTACAACAACCACTCATTTCGAATCATGTCTAATCAACAAGTTCATACGGCAGATCTTTTTAAAGGAGGTTGTTATTACAGCGTTCGTTGTGCAAAATCGGGCTGCAATTCTTGGTGTTTAATTACCTAACTCACGTTATTGCAAAGATCGTGAGTCATCCAAGAAGATTATTAAACTTATTGTCACTAAATATACTTATTACATTATTTTAGATTAAAAGTAGCTTTGGCAATTCGCATATATATTATAAGCTTGGTTTTTATAACGAGCTATGCTAGCCGCGCGATACAAGCGTCGTCGAATTGGTTGCGAAGTATGACGAGGCACTTGTGGTTCAACATAAATATATTTCATGTACCTATTTATAAAAAAGGCAATTATCTCCGTTTCGTGGTCCGCCTTAAGGTTATCCCTAGTAGCCCACGCTTGCCACCGTAGTCCAAGAAGCGCTCGGAACCACTCCACCCACTACACTAAGACCCCTCGTGTAGTTGGTGTATGACATGATCACGAAATCCTTTGTGTAGTAGGTGTTGCAAACCGCTTAGTATAATTGAATTAGTTCAGTGTATTACAGCTTAGGGGGCCCTTATCTTGTATGAGCAATACTGCTTTTACGTAAAATTATTCCTATTTACGTCGTCACCAGCCCCCGCACGATCAAGCTACCCCTAAATTTGCGCCGCGAACTCGTCCGAAAAAAAAAAGACAGGATCTAGTCTTTTCACCACCCCAGTTTGTAGCCATGACGGCAGGACCTAAGATAGTTCAATATATAAGGGTTCGAGATTAAATTCGGGGTCCCTAAATCGGGGTTGCTACCAGGGCATCGTTAATTTGGGTGGGCTATTGTCGGCTTGGGTGGGTTATCATCGATATGAATGGGTTTTCGTCGATTTGGAAGGCTGTCGTCGATTTGAATGGGCTGTCGCCAATTTGGATGGGCTGTTGTTGATTTGGAAGGCTGTCGTCGATTTGAATGGGCTGTTGTCGATTTGGAAGGCTGTCGTCGATTTGAATGGGCTGTTGTCGATTTGGAAGGCTGTCGTCAATTTAAATGGAGGTTCGATATCAAAATCGGGGTTGCTAGGTACAAAAGCCCTGTTAAGGTAACACATTAACAATGAAAAATAAGTTGTTTAAAAGAGTATTATCTTTAATTGAAAAAGGTTATAATATTGAGGTACCTACAATAATAAAATATTGGTTCCAACGTATATTAAGTATATAAGTAAAGGGTGGTAATTTTAATGATCAAAGTTTTCGTTCAAGATGACAATAAGGCTGACGAGGCTAGATTATGTAATCTAAGTTACTTTCGCAAATATCTCTCGGGATATAATGCAGTTCAAGTCATGTTATGCATTAATACATTCCTTGGATTTAAGGCTTTAATTTTATATATGTTTTGTAATATATAAAGCTGTTTATGGTATATAAAATTTAAGTGTTATTATTATTAAACTTTTATATTTAAAAACATGTATATTAATTCAACGTTTTACTCGCTTTATGATGTATTATTAACAACTCAATTATTATAATCATAATTTACATAGAAGTGACAAGAAACTTCAAAATATTATAATAATATATTTCATTTTATTTAATAAAAATAATGGCGGACGCAATCGTAAAGTCTAGCAGTGGGGATTTGTACGTAAGTGTGTCACGATGCAAACCTAGCAGATGGAGAAACAACTATGTTGTTACGCAAGGAGCTTTAACCCCTTGTGCCTACGGAATACGGTATACATACACAGCGTGCCCTTTGTCTACTCTGTTCCAGGACCAACCCCAATGGTCCCCTAAGGGCTGAGCTCCTATCCTGCTGGGTCCCTGGTCCAGGCCTCAAGGCCATCCTCCCCAGGGGCGAGGCGTGGCAAGGCAAGGCAGAGAAGACCTCTGACAAAGTGCTTATTACAACTCCGCACTTAATACACGCATTATACCAACTATACCCACAATGATATTTAGAAGTGTAGAATATGCTTTTTTTAATAGATTTATGCAATTAAATTGATGCGATTGACTTGGCAGTGCGTGTACACTAATGTATTGACGTGTAGTTGTTCCGAGCACTGGGTCTAAGCGTTGCTACGAGAGCCTCAAGTTCGGGATCCATAATCTTATAAGACTTGTTCATGGTTATATCGAGTCAAAGCAAACTCTTTTCATGCATCCCAATGACCTAATGTAGCACTAAACGTCTGAAGAATTGCCTCTGCTAATGGCAAAGCATATTTCCATTCTGGCTCTAACCCAAGTCCCTAAAAAAATCGCCTAAGCTTTTCATTCTTATAAGCTATAGAACCAAGGCCCTTTGCCTCTAAAGCATTCCTAAATTCGTGGTCTAACGTTGATAACCCAACCTTGCCATTGCATAAGTCGTCCATGTTAACAGTAACGAGCGATGGGCCAAAGGCCTCATGCCATGGTACGACACGCGCCATCTGCCAATCGATGATGCCTGTAATGTTCAAGTCGTTATCCACAAGTAAATGGTCGCCCTTATCGTCAACATGCTTCAAAAAGAACCCTGGCACGTCATCTTCTATGAGTTGCCCGACGTTACCTATCTTTAAGGAAGCAGTATATTAAATATGCATTCACGGGATATTGTGTATATAGCTGCCCACTCTTTATAAGAGTCAGGTATTGGCCCACGAAAGCCGTATAATATGCCGTTGAAGTAGGGAAAGGGCCTTGGGGGGGGGAGGACTATAAACCGGTCACTAGCAACGCCCGAAATTGGATCGGTTGCGTTGTCAATGAGCGACCCAGCTACTGGGAACGGATGTCTAGAAAGCTCGACAAGTATACGTGCAAGGCCGTCCCAAATTTTAGCCCGTTGACCTGCGTCGCCGGCTCCATCCCATGGTTTGCCTGGCAGCTCCTCTATAAGCAGAAATGTGACGCCAATCTGCGCATGACGGTGCTTGGAAATACCATATTCGAAAGCTCGAGGAACGGGCACTGTTGTACCTTCAAGAAACTTCAGTGTTGCGCATTCGTGTTGAATTAGGTAAGTATGCCGCGAGTGATTCGGACAAGCCGATAGAAGGTCGATTCACACGGGGAACTCTAAGTAGCCACGTTATACCATCATCGAATCGAATCCGTGCATGGTAATTAGCGCATCCCATTAACGCGCCTGGTCCAATATGAGAAAAGTGTTCTACTTCGCAGGCAACACCTTTAAGTTTGCGCGCAAGAGCGCATACCGCCTCGTCGTTAATCTGGCTTTGCAAAGTACGAATTTCTGCTAGAAGTTGTTCCTTATAAGATATGTCACAGATAAAAGCCCTGTTTGCGTGCTCGCAAATAGCGGCGTCGCCTTTTGCGACAATATATCATCCACTTCCTATTTAATAATAAGCTACAGATAGTCTAAAAAAAATACCGGTGATAATACATACTGTTATACATCCATGAACTTCATGCTTGTAGCAAAAATACCGCTGACATTCATCACAACCACCAGTTCGAACAGCGGGAAGGCTGCAAATGCTGCAAATGCTGCAAGAAAAGAAGAAATCACATTCCATTAGATTCAATCTGGCGAGAACCAAATAAATGCCTACGTCGCTGTTAGAAAGAAAGGATGCTACGTTTAAAATTAATTGAGTCGAAACATGTATGGTTTTTGTATCAGTTAGCTGTTTCTGGCAAAGTTATTTGTATGACGACTTAATAGCGGCAGAAGGAAGCGCGTTGCGGGGTATGTAATATTTATTTCTAATTGGCTTACCCCAGAATGAGAATGTTCCGTACATAACATTCAATCTATTAATATAACGTTTTTCCGGTTCCGCCGTGAACCATTCCGAATCTTCTTTGAACTACCATTATAATTGCGAAATATTCAATTATTCCATGATGGAATTCAAAGATCGTTTAAGCCCTATTGTTCAGCCTTCGTTGCCGGCTCACGTCTTGGATACCAGTGATGCGGTACAACCAATCGTCCCGACTGTCCGGATCTGTCACCCTGGTTACCCGGAGGGTTCCTCCCCGTTGTTGCTCTTCCGCGCGGTAGACGACGGCGGCGTCGATTATAACGTGGTGTATATTGCCTGTTGTATCCTGGTTGGAAACGCGTGGCCTCGTGACGAATACGACGATGTGCTAAGTCCATATTTGGCCGAATCTTCTTCAAAAACGGCGCCCGCCGTTTCCTGCCCTATCGACGGCATCCTCCGAAGGAGGGAGTATTACTTCTTCGTTCCAGGTTTTCCAGAAGGTTAGTACTCCTCAATCTTTTGGTGTGCTTTGTTAAGCTGCATTGCTGCATTTTTTACTAATCGTATATATAATAGACGAATATCCTATCACGCCCAATTTCTTTCACTGGGTCTTTCCTCATAGGAATTTGCCAACTATATGGCGCGATTTCGAAATACGCCCCGTTCCAGCATGGAAAAGGCCGGTCTTAGGGAGGGTACCTCGCGACGCCATTATTACTCGCGACGAATGTTGTCGGGTTACTCAGTCGTATTGCGGCACCCAACACTCGCATGTCGTCCCCGTTTCTGTCACTCCATGGTTTACCATGAATAATATGTTCCGGTACGCATGGGGTGGAGAGGACGAGAACCCACGGCCAATAGATGACATAAGCAACGGGATGCTGCTTCGCTCTGACGTCCACCACATGATCGACAAGTCAGAGCTTGTTATGTTCCCGAAGTTTACTGGCGAGAAGTACGAGATTGTACTCCATCTCTTGCACTCGCGGTCTCGCTATGCCTTCGAGCAAGAGGCATGGTTCCATAACCGCAAATGTCAGGATATCTACGGCGTTTCTCGCGAATGCATGTTTGCTGCGTTCGCTTGGTCTATATTCCAAGAGTGCACACTCCGGTTCTTCTTAGCCGAGCGGGACAGCTTCCAAATTCGCGTACGCGAGTCGAATGCGCCTGGGTCTCCTCCTAACATCGTTTTTAAGACTGCTGGGTCGATATCTGAAGTTCGTGAACTGGCGCCGCCTTTTGGCCGTATGAAGAAACGTTCTCGGGGTGGGACTGATGAAGACTGTCGTTGGATTTATTCGGTTAGGAAAGGAGAGATGGTATGCCTCACCGACGAGGAAGAAGGTTCCGAAGAGCACTATGATGAGAGCGATACCGATACCGATGAGAAAGGTTTCCGGTCTCGGAAGCTTCCACGGATTTCTAGCTTGGATGGGTTCGTGCCACCAACGTTGTCTTCTTCCAACTCCAGCTCCAACGATAGTAACGCAAGTAGTGAACATTTGGGTAGTAAATTCGTAGCGAAGCCTTCTGATACCTATTACACTGCTTCTAAGAAGCCACGGTTTTTTGATGTTCAATATCGGTGTTAACATCGGTGTGTGGTCTGATGAAATGCTTGTTGGTTTGGGTATTGCTGGTTCTAAGTGTTGTGAGCTTGGTAAGCTTGGGCAAGGGAAAATATTGGTATAAATAGGGAAAAATAACCATTCATTTGGTTAATTAGCGTGTTCGTTGCTTATTTATTTAATCGTTTATTTATAATTAAGAAATATATTTTTCTTTAATATAAGTTAATAATATTCAAAGTCGCCATATAATTGAATTAATGTATTAATAATTACCTAAGCAATTTACTAACACACTGTATTAGACTGTACGTAGCACTATCCCTTGCTTGCTTATATAAGTAACTAACGTATGCTGTGGCGGGTAATGCATGCTGGCTATGTAATGCAGGGGATATTTTGTGCACAGTCTCATACAGTAGCATTAACACATGGAACACTTAATCTGACTCTATTCTGCCCACGCCTTAATCAGCACTAAGTCATTAAGGGATAATGTTAATGCAACACCTATTTTACTTACGTGTATTGTGAATTGTTCAACAATTTTCTCTGTTATTAATTATTATCAACACATTTACCTTTTATTATTAACTAAATACCCTTCGCCATGTCATCTACAAATAATCCATACCCAAGCCCAGAAACTTGGGAAGCCATCGTTCGCTGGGTAGAAAAAGAGCGTAAAAACGCACCCCAGGAAGAAGAGGAAGAAGAAGAGGAAGAGGAAGAGGAAGAGGAAGAAGAAGAAAACCCGCAGAACGGTGACACCTATTCTCGATCTCCCCCCCCACTGGCATCCATCTCCGGCAATCCTGATAGAACTGATCTAGGACCACGAGGATCCCAGAAACCGCTCGATGTTTCCGACCGTCGCAGCGGGCGTTGGCCACGTCATTTTGAGATGCAGGGTTTGCCTGGAGAGATAATAAAAGTTGAAGCAATAGTCCCATATATGCGAGAAATTATTTATGAGATTCGAAACACGCCCACCATAGAGAGTTGGCCAAACGTCCGGCATTTGTCAAGAAGGCGAGAGGATATCGAGGCTGAGGCAGTATTCAGAGGCGATACCCCACTTTCGCCGCCGCAGTCGGGTCCTCATCGAGCAGGACCAGTGCCACCCAAGGAGCATCATCGCCATATGAGCTCGAAACCCATCATTTTATCAAACACACGTACCCGCGTACGCGTCCCACCCCTTCACCATCGACATAATCCTGGGGTACAAATGCCCCTTCAATCGATATCCTTACGAAAACCCCGCACCTTGGCGGTTCGGCTTAGAAAGCAACGCTACCAATCAAGAAGACAAAGAAATAAGAACTCGGATCTCTGGGAACTTGATCAAAATGGCAGGCCCTGTCGTCAAGCGCTTGCCGCCAACAAGTAATATGTTGGTAACGTTCGGCCTGTCCTAGGTATACGGTACGACCTTGAACGAAGATAGGTGCAAAGAGATAAGAGATATTAAGGCAAATGCCGATATGCAGTTGGTGAATTTCGACGTCGCGACGTCTTGCCATTTGAAAACTGGAGCTTCGTATGTTATGAAACGAACGTCATACAACCAGAAGCTTGATCAAATGTTGCAGAGGCTGGGCTGTTTGGGCAATGACAACGAGGCTGAGCTGAAAACGAGGCTACCACTTTACAACTTTGATAACTCGGACCCGAAACTATTCAGGTCTGTAGAGTGCAGTGGCAGTAGCGTGGAATTCTGTCGTTTCGTATCTTAGGTTGTGGTTCTCTTATAGGTTTCAAGGGTCTTGCTTACGGAGGTTCATGATGATCCATTGCTATTTTCCTCTTCCATTTCTAATGTTCTTGTCGGCTGAGGATATTCATTTCATTGCTGGGCGATCTGTTAGTTGAAGCTGACAGCTTAGGTATTATTTATCAGTATTAACGAGTCTGGTTATCCCCCCCCATGCCTCCTGACGTATAACTTCCTTCTAGTGCGAGGTTATTAGTCCTCTCCTATTGTCAGCTAATAGACGTTGCTGTAAAGAGTTAATATTAACATACCATTGGATTCCTCACTAGAACAGCCGAAACGTCGGCAGAAAGGTTCTCGGATTCCCCTAACGCCCAAGACCCTTGCATGCTGCGTATATCACGATTATTAGCCGGGTACCTAGGTATGGATCTTTCTAGGATAAGATGTGTAATGGCTACTAACCGTGGATTAGTGAACGTTACTGATAAACCCCATCTCTGGCGACGAGTTATCCCAGCAGAACGGCGCTGATGAGAGTGTAGAACGTGCGATATGGCAGTATTGCACTGTAACCGCACTGTAGCCACAATATCGCCACACTGTGTCCACATTGCTGTCACACTGCTGCCACACTGTTGCCACACCGCTGCCACACCGTGCTCAAACCGTGCTCACACCGTTATCGCACTGTTGCGGCATTATCAGAACAGTGTCAAACTATCATCAGCGCGGTTCTGCTAGCCTGCCAGCCTGCCTGGATATGGTGATCTTTTAGCATGTTATTATTGACTGGGAATGGGGATTCATACTTTGTGGGACGGACCTAGATTGACCAGTAGGTTTTAGGTCTATTTCGGAGATGCGGCTTGCGTTTGACAAGATGCTAGGTAACAGGCAGATCTGAGATAACAAGTTCTCATCTAAGCCGCCCTAGGCTTTCCAAATGTTGACCTTTAACATATAAGATATGGGTAATACGCGATTATTACTCTTTCTCCAACGCTTGCGGCGTGCATAATAGGCATTTGGCTAGCCCCGGAGTTGAGGAGAGACGTGGCTTGCATGCCCGCCAACGATGCGTTTATATGCTAGGAATCTCTGCTCGAAGAAGCGGGTAAATAACTTATAGGTACCTATAAGTCATTTAAAGCATTATTTATCGATAATATGTCGGCAGCTCTTTCGTTTGATGTCGAAGAAGCATCGTTTATGGATTCGGTTTATTCTCTAACACCGTCGAGAAAGGGCATTTGGAATGGCATGGCTTCTGTTTTGATGAATATAATAAGTGTTATCATTAGTAAGACTAACTGGCGGTTTGAAAATATACTTTGCAACACGTACCTGATATTATTGGTAATATATCATCGTGGCGATGGATTACCGAGTTAAGGAGCGACGGGGCCAGCAACAACACCTTCCCCACCTGATGGTTTTTCGTTAACTACCTAGGTAGCCATTATGTTATCGCATATCAGGCCCTTGGTCCCTTAGGTATACCGTTCATCGTTCTCTCATCGCTTCCCGTGTCTTTTCCATAATCGGTTGCATGGGGATTACATACATGGGGCTGGACTAGTATCTGGGCTGTTTATGGGAAAGACGGGAGGAGTTTTGCTACGGGATCAGGATATACTTGTATATTCCTGTGGGTAGACTGGCCTGATAGAGGGATTCTAAACTGTGTTGCTGGACCTTGTGAATATGGCACGCTTCCTAGCTTAGCTATCGTATAAAAGGCCTAAATTCAGAAAGGGGCCAACAATAAAGAGTATGGAATCATGGTGCTGGTGATGCTTATATTGTGTAGGTAGGTACCTAATGATGGAATAGTCATCGACATGCTGTTCAGCACCAAGACGAAATGCGCGCTTCCCGCCCCCTTCTCTCCTGTTCTTTCTCAAGCAGATTTGTCACTTTTCATTTCTTTCCTCTACGGGTTCTCACATATACCTACCCACCTAGGTAAGTCACATGTATACATTACTTGCCAGGCGTCTAGCGTTTCTTGCTCGACCTCGTCCATGCTGTGCAATAAACAGTTAAAACCTTGATAAATTCATTATATAACCACTGTGTGGAGCAGTGTCTCTGGTTCTTCAACCTAATCTTTACTGAATGATGGCCAAATATTATACCTCGAAGAGGTATTCTTTTGATTATGCCAACAACCGACAGCTGCAACGGGTGCAAGCTTGCCCCTTGTTACATTCGGACGCGACAGGGCGTAACTAAACAGTTTAATTGGCTTTGCGTTTGCGCCACGCATACCTGAACCGTGCTTTTTTCGTGACCGATTGCCAGTGTCTTAACCACAGTTGTTACACATGAAAGAATCGTTTTATTAAAAATACGTGGTGATTATGACATATACCATTAATGAGTAGGTAGATAATATTTATGTAAATTATAGATAAAATATTATATTTATATTTAGTAGTATATTACCGAACGAGTTTAGCTAGCTTTCGAATAATCCCCCTTTTCTCCTTTTTTTAAGCGGCATACGAGTAATATTGAATGTTTATTCTTTTATTAGAAGTAAATCAAGTAATATTTGTGATTTTTCAATACACGATCATTAATAATAAATATTAATATATTCGAAGCGTAATATTTAAATACTTGAATAATCTTGTTTCTTCATTATTCGCTTTTTCACCATTTATTTTAAACCTTCCAAATCCCTCCTACCTACCGAATCGATAATACCTAAAGATTTTACCATGCCAGCCCTTAGAACGTACCCAAAACGGTCAAACCGACGGCAAGCTGGCTCGACTCAAAATACCCTTTGCCAAAAACGAAATGTCGACATCACTATGCAGAACGGCGAGCCTGACAGTTCCGCCGGCGATAGGCTCAGTCTTGACTGGGATTGGGTGAAAACCCTTGATCAAGATCCAACGAAAAAAGAATATTTCCCCGTACGATTTACGACGCCCCTCAATTCCTCAGTTGGTGATGATCATGATCAGCCAAAAGTGACGAACGATACCGACATGCCCGATTATACTGCTTGGGTCCTGGCGAGGATTAAGAGAACGCTCGTCAGCAAGGCCATTACTTCGATGGTTCAAGATCCGAACGTATACCTAATTGGTCTTGCCAAATATTAATTTAGTAAAACTAGCTAATTATAATTATAGCTTGAAGCCAAATGGTGTATCTCTCTTAACAGCCAAGTTTACCATCAAGAGTGCCGTTACCGAGAGTTAAAACTTGTACAATCCCAATCGCCCGCTTCTAATTATGAAGGTAAATTTTAACCATTTCTTTAAACTTTAATTATATTAATTATAAACTCTAATAAATATCAGCCGCTTATGCTGCAATCGTTGGTATTATTCTACCTCCAGAACACGCTTGCAAAAGTTGCAAAGCAAACCAAGGCCCCTTTCGGAATTGCATCGTTTTGCCTAATTATCTTAATGGTGCTTGTGCTGGATGCCATTACAACAACGGTGGATGCCGATGCTCGCACCGGTTAGGTATGTGTTCATTTATAAACGTTCGATTAATACATGATCTTTCTAATTATAATAGATGCAACCAAGCGTATCCGAATGGCGGGTATGTCTAGGTCGGTCCTTGCTTCGACCTTACCAACTACTATGCCGAAAAGGTTTCAGCCAACTACAAGCATTACTTCCAAAGAGATTGAAGACTTCAAAGCTCAATTATTAATGATGATAAAAAAAATTGAAGCGTTCGAACGTCAAGGGCTAGTTATAATTTCTCAAGATAATGATTAAATATATTTACCGATTAATTTATGCTTGTAATATGAAGCAAAAGCTACCGTGATTTTCATATTTGATTGTGGAAGTCGCGAATCTTTCTATCGATTAGATTTGCAACTAATCATTAAGTAATCATAAAACTGGTCTAAGCTCGATCTTAAGTCATACTTAGAACGGTCTAAGACTGAACTTTTAAGTGGAGTAGTCTAACCTGTCTAGGTCAACTAGTTGGAGGTGGTCTTGGCAGGCTATTTTTTCGGATTTAAGCCCCTCGGAACGCCTTTGGAGGTGGTCCGAGCTAGTCGACGAGGTGGTTTCAGCAGAATGCCCTCAAACTTGTTTTGGTAAGTTCAGCAATATTCTTTTATTTTCTTTTGTTTTGTTTTCCTAGGTATATTTGAACTCGGCTTCGGGATTCCCTCTTTCACCCCAGGTTCACATCCATACCCCTAAACCTAGTATATAAAAAGATACAAGATATGTTAGGCAAGAATGTAGTGTTCATGCCTTTTACCGACATATTTATTCTGATCCTGTAGCTTGCCGAGCGGCACGCGTTCAGAGATACTTCCCTTCCCGCTTCGCTACAAGCTATGATACCGCCAGTATGCATGAACACGTGGGAAGAATCATAAAGACAGCTTACCCATGTCTCAAGAGATACTAGGTATCACCGACTCTATACTCTAGGCACACATATATTCTTTCAGTTCCAAAACCATGACCTTTTTGACTGGTTATATTGTATCCCAATTCATCACAGAAGTCCAGAGTTGCAGGAAAGACATTGACTTATCATGTTATATATCATGTTATATCAAGTGTTGCACAAACATACTTCAGTCGGAATACTTAACTTTGTTACTTCATGAACGGCTATGAATCAGAAACTATGACGACCTATCCTATCACCATAGGCCAGAATACTTAAGATCTCGCAATATTGTCATATTCTTCACCCTAGGTACATTCCTAGTAGTTATATACTTGTACATACAATTTTACATCAATAGTTTTACCATGTAGACTGTCAGACGCCCTGCCAGTACAAGAAATATTATCAACTGGAAATTCTAACGATTTACTAACTGTTGGGACAGATTTTCGGAATTCGTTCCTAGTCTCCTTCTTCTTCTATTCGCCGACCTCATCGTCTTAGCTGTTTTGTCACCAGCAACATGGCGAAACAATTCTTTGCTAATGTCAAGTCGGTTCTGAGCGGCGACACCTTGGTGTTGACCAGTCAGAACAACCCCAATGCAGAGCGTATCTTCTCTCTAGCCTTTGTCACCGGTCCGCATCTTAGAAGAGAGGGTGATGAACCGTTCGCCTTCCAGTCGCGGGATTTTCTAAGGAGCCTGGCCGTCGGCAAGGTTGTTCAGTGCTCCATTCTCTACACCATCCCTACGTCTGGGCGAGATTACGGCACTGCTCAGCTCAAGGATGGAACCCAACTACCGGACGAATCAGTCAAATCTGGTTGGCTGAAGGTCAGAGAAGACGCAGGCCGAAAAGAAGAGTCCGAAGAAGTCCTCCAACGCCTTGAAACTCTTCGCTCCCTAGAGACACAGGCTAAGAGTGAGGGTACAGGACTTTGGGAAGGCGTCGGTGGAGTTATTGAAGTCCAGAATGATGTCAGCGGCCTCGATGTTAATGAATGGAAGGGAAAACCCATTGACGCTATCGTCGAGCGTGTTCTGAGCGGTGATCGTCTACTTGTGCGCCTAAAGTTGTCCGACAAGAAACACCTACAGGTCATGACGCTTGTTGCCGGCATTCGCACACCGACTACGGAGAGAGTCAACCAGTCCACAGGCCAGACGCAACCCGCCGAGGAATTTGGAAATGAAGCACGGCAATTCGTCGAACAGAGACTGCTCCAGCGTGACGTTAAGGTTGAAATAGTTGGTACTAGCCCACAGGGACAGCTCATTGCCGCCATTTTGCACCCTCGTGGAAGCATCGCGGAATTTTTGCTCGCCGATGGGTTGGCAAGGTGCAACGACTTCCACTCCACTCTTCTCGGGCAAAAGATGGCCGCTTTGCGAGCGGCCGAAAAGAAGGCCCAGGGTGCCAAATTACGCCTACACAAAGATCATGTAGCGAAAGCCGAAGGTGGCAGCTCGTCCGACATGATTGTCTCCAAAATCCAAGGAGCGGATGCAATTTTCGTTCGGACCAAGAATGGTACCGAAAAGCGAATCAATCTCAGCAGTGTCCGAGGACCTAGAACTAACGAGTCCTCCGAGGCCCCTTTCAGAGAGGAGGCAAAGGAATATCTTCGAAAGAAGCTTATTGGTAAGCATGTGAAGGTATCTATCGACGGACACCGACCTGCCAGCGATGATTTCGACGCTCGGGATGTGGCTACTATAACCGAAAAGGGAAAGAACATCAATCTACTGCTAGTTCAAGACGGTTGGTGTTCCGTGATTCGACATCGCAAAGACGACACCGATAGAGCCCCGAACTACGACGAGTTGCTTGCAGCCCAAGAAAAGGCGAGGGATGAGAAGAAGGGTATGTGGTCTGGGAAACCGTCGAAAGCCAGATCGTACGTCGATGTTTCGGAATCCGTGCAGAAGGCCAAGATCCAACTCTCTACTCTCTCACGCCAGAAGAAGGTACCTGCGATAGTCGATTTTTGCAAAGCTGGTTCTCGATTCACCATCCTAATCCCCCGAGAAGGAGTGAAGCTTACCATGGTGCTTGCTGGCGTCCGTGCTCCCCGAGCTCCTCGATTACCCCAAGAAAAGGGGGAGCCTTTCGGGCAAGAAGCGATAGATCTTGCCAATCGTCGGTGCAACCAGCGCGACTGCGAGGTCGACGTTCATGACATTGATAAGGTTGGCGGGTTTATCGGAGATCTCTATATCAACCGAGAGAGCTTTGCCAAGATTCTAGTCGAAGAAGGCTTTGCATCAGTCCATCAATATTCGGCAGAGAAGGCAGGCAATGCTACCGAGCTTTTGGCCGCCGAGAAGCGTGCTAAGGAAGGACGCAGAGGCCTGTGGCAAAACTGGGATCCATCCCAAGATGAAGAAGCTGAAGAAGAGGTGGTTGATGTGGAACCCTCCAAGGATACTACTCCTGCAGATAAAAAGGCTGCCGATTATCGGGAGATTGTCGTCACTAACATCGACACAAATGGGAAACTCAAGATCCAGGAGGTTGGTAAGGGCACCTCTGCTTTAGAGATCCTAATGAATGAGTTCAAGAAATTCCATCTCGACTCTAAGAACAACAAGCCTCTCGCCAACCCTCCGAAGACAGGCGAATTCGTAGCGGCCAAATTCTCCGCTGATGGCCAATGGTACCGTGCGCGAGTCCGATCGAATGACAGAGCAGCTAAGATTGCCGAAGTCATTTACATAGACTATGGAAACAGCGAGAAAATTCCATGGTCTAGTCTGCGACCATTAGAGCAGCCGCAGTTCACGACGCAAAAGCTTAAGGGCCAAGCTACGGATGCCGTTCTCTCTTTTATCCAGCTCCCCACCGCTCCTGATTACTTCAGTGACGCGCTGAACTACATTGCCGAGACCACAGATGGCAGGTCGTTGGTGGCCAGCTTCGACTTTGTGGACTCGAAGGAGGGCTTGAGCTACATCACCCTCTTCGACGAGAAGAAATCGGGCAGCACGTTTGTGGATTCCATCAACAAAGATGTCGTGGCTAATGGTCATGCCTTGGTCCCCAAGAAGCTGAAGGCGTGGGAGCGCGGACGGGCCTCGGAGGAGGTACTCAAGAAGCTGCGCGAGGTTGAAGCTCAGGCTAAGGCTGATCGCTTGGGTATGTGGGAATACGGTGATATTACTGAGGACTAAACAGTCTCAACACAGCTCATGTCACCTTCCCCATAAACAAGTTCTATTTTCTAAACCGTTGTATGAGATCACGTTGGCATATATCTGCATGGCATGGGGAAGACAAAAAAGCTGCATCGTGGTTTGCGAAATCACTTGAGATAGGTATACAGCCTACCTTAGTGGAGAGCGAAAGCATGGAACAGATATTTGACACTACTTCCATACTTGCTTGCTATCGCAAGCCTGTGAGATCGTGACTTGCTTTGCACTCTCATTTTACATCTAGTACGATTGTAGGCACTAAAGTAATCTAAGTCTAATCGGGTAGTCCTCTAGAACCATGTAGAGCCCAATTTTCCTACGAGACTTGCGTAATCATTGGAAATCGCCCTGGTTGCCAGCATCGTTACTGATACGGTGTGAATTTCCTTCCTTATTGCGTTAGAAAGACGGGGAGCGCCGATTGTCGGTTATCGGATAAAAATCCTCGCAATTTAGCCAAGGGTCCAGAATGGAATAGGGAATTAAAACCTGTAAAGCGAATCGGCTCCGGGGCGAGAGGAGAGATCTTGTCGGAACATCCGGCTTGCCGGGTGAGAATATACTATGTACAACGTGACGATTCGACCGGGCCGATAGGAGACGTCTACATAGATGGACCTCGGAATTGCCTAGACTAAAGCTAGGTGCTATTGAGTTTGAGTAATAGGACATGTCAAATATGAATACATAGCGACAAAAAGCCGCTTCGGCTCCCTACGTATTTGAGGCACTTGTTGTCTTGAAACTTGTCTTGGCAGAGGGCATCAAACGGACGGAATTAAGAAGGAAGCGCAGTGGTCAATGAATACCCCACGTGGAGGGGACGGAAAAATCGATATGTCGACTTAGTTGGATGAGTAAGAGCCTTGCAACCCCTACATTGCCATTTTGAGGCTCACAGTAATCCATACGTAGGTACCTACCTAGGTAACCTGTACGTTTATTCGGTACTTAATAATATTGGCGATATTTGAGAAAGATTCAGCGGTGTAAACCCATCGTTATTGAGTTGAAATGTGTCTGTTCGCCTTTTTAGTCCCTCTTGTGAGTACTAGATATATGATATCATATAACAATTCAGAGTTAAAATGTCAACTTGACTTTCAACTATTGTGATTATAAAATGGTAGAACGGATTGATAGTTACAACTAACAACGCCACCTTGAAATGTTTTTCTGTTCCGGGTGTAAGTTACCTGGTGGCTGATGACGGGACGGACGGCGAATACATAACCTACTAGGCGCTAGGTACCATATAAGTAGCGAATTGGATGAGTCGGCCGATGTCATGGAGGGGTACTAAATGTAAGAGCTCTATGTCGAAAAGGAAAGAAAAATCGACCATGGAAAATCAGGTGCTTTGCTAGTGTGCGGGTACGGAAGTCTACATGCAAGTGAGTATAAGCGACTGTATGCGAGTATGTAAGTGGGTTGTTTGCTGAGTACCCCATAGTACTGTGGGACATATGACGCCTGTTCCATTGGACTTGCCCCGCCATCGCCATCATGGGCAAATCCGATATTATAATACATCCATGCATGTACAATACTAAATAATCTAAATATTAGACCGTCTTCCCCAACAATCCACTACCTTCAACCTCAAACATCTAAGACTCTACAACTATATTTCAACCAAGCAATCCTCTATTGCTTGTCCCTAGAGATCAATTAACTCTGCATTTTTATCACAGAATACCCTAATATCACAAACACAATATGTCTAGCTCTCTCGACCAGCTGAAGGCCTCTGGCACGGTGAGTTCCTTTTTTTACCCCTCAACCGACTTTGTTTGCCCCTCCATCGTGAGCTTCTGGGTCTCGCCGGGGAGTTCGGCCCTCTCCTATGTCGCTCAGAAATCTACCGAACGTACATCACGAACTACACGAATTACATCACTTAATGTTCTGACAATCGCTAATATCTAATTTGTAAAATAGGTCGTTGTTTGTGACTCTGGTAAGCTACAATTAAATCGATCGTCGAATAAATGGATGGTGGCGCTGACCGTACATTCCTTTAGGTGACTTTGCAAGTCAGTATATCCCGCATTATAAAGCCAAACCCGAGATGATGGCAACTTGGCCAACTCGCCTAATTTAAAACTTCGTCCTATGCCGAATAAGGAATACTAACAAGAATATTAGCTATCGGAAAGTACAAGCCGCAAGATGCGACTACCAACCCTTCTCTCATCCTTGCCGCATCTAAGAAGCCCGAATACGCTAAGCTAATCGACGCTGCTGTCGAATATGCCAAGGGAAAGGGTGGTGACATCGACAGCCAAGTCGACGCCGCCCTTGACAGCCTCCTAGTTGAGTTTGGCAAGGAAATTCTTAAGATTATTCCCGGCAAGGTCTCGACCGAGGTTGACGCCCGCTTCTCTTTCGACACCAAGGCTTCGGTTGAGAAGGCCCTTCACATCATCGATGTATGTGTTCTTTATAAGCCAAGGATATATATACTAGCTGGGTTTGCTAATACGACGCTATATAGCTCTACAAGGAGCAAGGTATCTCCAAGGACCGCATTCTAATCAAGGTTGCTGCAACATGGGAGGGTATCAAGGCCGCCGAGATCCTGCAGCGTGACCACGGCATCAACTGCAATCTGACTCTCATGTTCTCGCTCGTTCAGGCAATCGCCGCCGCCGAGGCTGGTGCTTTCCTGATCTCCCCCTTCGTCGGCCGTATCCTTGACTGGTATAAGGCCGCGACGAAGAAGGAATACGTCAAGGAGGAGGACCCCGGTGTCAAGTCCGTCCAGGCTATCTTCAACTACTACAAGAAGTACGGCTACAGCACTATCGTCATGGGTGCTTCATTCCGAAACACCGGCGAGATTACTGAACTAGCTGGATGTGACTACCTGACCATCTCCGTACGTCCCTTAACATCAGTTTTATTTCAGAGTATAGAACTAATTTAATTCCGCAGCCCAACCTACTTGAGGACTTGTTGAACTCGAACGCAGCTGTCCCCAAGAAGCTCGACGCCTCCGCTGCCTCTTCACTCAGCATCGCCAAGAAGTCTTATATTAACGATGAATCGCTCTTCCGTTTCGACTTCAACGAGGAGCAAATGGCTGTTGAGAAGCTCCGTGAGGGTATCAGCAAATTTGCTGCTGATGCCGTCACCCTAAAGGACATTATCAAGGCGAAGATCTCGGCATAGATTGTGACGCCGACAAAAGGGAGCGGGGAGTCATTGTGCATTGAGTAACCGGCTGTTTGTTTGGGAGTCTCTAGAATGCATGAGTTTTGAGCCTCTCGCTTCCGGAATGTCATTGGGACATTAATGGTAAAGGATCTTCTTGGTAGAACATAAAGGTTGGCATGTTCTACTGGGTGTCCATAGTGAAAAAAATAAATTTAGAGTTGACAAATGCTCACAGTTGATCTACGATGCTATTTACTGAACACGACTTAACAAAATCTTTGTACTACTCCCCCCCTGTGCCCAATTGCTCCCTTTATAATAGTTGCAATATATGCTGAACGGTATGCCATTTAGCAGAAATGTAACACCCCCATCGCTATGCAATATGTGTATAAATACCCAAAAATGGTGTAAAAACCATCTATCATGCATCGTCTTCATCTCCTCTCCAAACATTATTCTAAGGTCTAACTAAAACACCTCTATGATTGCTCCAAAGTATCTATAATCTTTCCCGCCTCTATTTGTTATGGTCTTTATGCTTCTTCTCCCCCTTCCCCTTATCCTTATGCTTGCTCTTATCCTTCTTCTTCTTCTTGCCCCCTTTATCGTCGTCCGAGTCGGGGGCCTCGCAGGGCACGCTGACGAGTCGGTGGGTTATGCCGTGTTTTGCCTGTTCGCTCACGTCCTCCTCCTCGTCGCTGTGGTCTTCTTCCCCGGAAGCGGATGCAAAAGTGGAGGAAGCAGCCTCGAAAACAAGCGCCGTCAGATCCCCGCCCTTGACGCAGTTGCTGTCCAGCCCGAACGCGTACCGTCGTATGCTGAGGCCGACCTTGGCGTCGTGGCCGTAGATCACCGTTGTCCTGCGCTCCTTCCCTCCCCCCTGCTCTTCCTCATCTCCCTTCCCCTTCTTCTGCGCCTTGGCCTTCTGCTTCTGCGCCTCGTTCCACACCTCGGCCCACGGCCGGCCCTCGCGGCCCTCGCTCGGCTTGAAGGTCCGGCGGCGGGAAGCGTCGAGGGAGGGCGGTTCCGAGTCGGGGGTCGCGGCGGAGCGCGAGTGCGAGGACCGCGAGATCAGCGTCCGCATGTGCATCGCGGCCCACGGGTCCTGCTCCTCGAGCGCGATGCCCGGCACCAGCCCCGCGTGCACCACGATCACGTCCCCGTAGTACGGCGACACGGCGCCCACGCGCAGGATCACGGGCAGCTTCGCGAGCCAGGAGACCTGCGCCGGGGTCAGGAGAGCGGCGGTGGCGCGGTCGCGGGCCGTCGATTTGGAGAGCTTGGCGGGTGTTAGGTCTGAGCCTTCTTCCCCGTCTTCTTCTCCTCGCACCTCTTCGCCCGAACTGCTGTCCTCTCCCTCCACTTCCCCTTCTTCTCCCTCAACAGCCCTCCGCCCGTGCTTGCGCTTCCCCCCGTGCATCTTCTTCCACGCGCGCAGGACGCGGTCCTCGTGGTTCCCCCGCACCCCCAGCGCGCCGATGGCCATCGCGCGGTCGACCACGCCGCCGCTGTCCGGGCCCTTGTTCACCATGTCCCCCGTGAACACGACGCGGTCGCCGCGCGCGGCCGAAAACCCCGCCTTCGCGAGCAGCGCGTCGAGCGCGGACAGCTGCCCGTGCACGTCGCCGATCACGAGCAGACGCGCTGGGCTGCCCGGCTTGGGAAGCGCGGAGGACGGGAGCGTGGCGAGGAGGGCTGGGTGCGTGAGGGATGGGAGGGAGGAGAGGGGCTCGGCGTGCGCCATTGGTGCGAGGATTGTTGGGAGCGAGGTGGAGCGCGTGTAGCAGAGGAAGGCGAGGACGAGGAGCGCGAGCAGGATGCTGGTGCCGGCGAGTTGGCGTCGCAAGGGGTTCCGCCGCTGGGTTCCGGGCGGTGGAGGGTCGGGACGGCCCATTGAGAGAGGGCCAGGGTTGGGGGTTGGGTTGGTTGGTGTGGTATGAGGTCGCTACGTTCTTGTGTTGGACTATGTATCGAATAGCAATGGTAGTGACAACGACAGTGACAATGCGCTTCAAGGCTACACTAAGGGTGTATTCACGAAGTGATGATTGAGCTGTAGCGAGACAAGCTAAGTAGGTCAACTTTCTGATATTCGAAGTCCTCGACGAGGAGCTACAGATATACTAAGTGTAAAGCCAGCCATATGACTATGTAGTTGCACACATCGTCATATGAGACACCGCATCCAAGCTTGGTGAAGAGTGCGAATGAACCTTGGAGGTTTCGTCATGTGGGAGTCTCGAATTTTCGCCAAGACCGAACTAGTAATTCTTTATCCGATCTAATTTAGATTTGGATACTTGCATGGTGGAGACAATTAATGAATAACTCGAAGCTTACATAAAACGGTTCTTGATATAGGAATAGTTATATGGAAATTGAATTTTATCATAATGTATTGAAGTCGTTTTCTTCCGAGGTTTTGTCTTAATTTTTACTTAGAAAATTCGAAGAGAATTAGATTTGTGTCATTATACAGACTGGAGACTAGGTATGATGCACCGCATAGTACGGAACTAGAGCGTTCAGTCAGTCAGTTCAAAATGTTCGAAACATGAAGGCTAAGACAGGGTCTTAGAGTTCGCATTGCCGAGAGCGAATTGGCTGATCAGCATCATAGGGTATGGCATTTACCGTTTGAGAAGAGCTGACCATAATCCACGCCTGAAGGTAATAAGCCATTAGTCCTAGGAAGAGAAATTGGGTAATGCCCGTCAAACTCCAACGCCGCCCAATGCTTTTTATGACATGACCGCCCATCCGAAATACTATGGTCCCGTATAATACAGACTCGGGTCATTTCTTTTGCGCTTCTTGCTCTTTCCGGTACTTCTCATTCTCAACCTCTCGCCAGTCCCTGGGTTCCGGCTCGTTCCCGTCGGTCCTCCTGGCGGCACCGGCAAAGGCGGATTTTCCGGCATACAACTGGTATCCGTCGCCCGACTTCTCGGTCGACTCTAGCTTCTGGAACGTGATGGGCTCGTTGCCGCGAAACCGTTTGCGCATGTCGATCATGCCCCTCCTGCACTCGCCGAAGCCCCTCTTGAGCTGTTGACATCTCGTCGGGAGCGTCTCGGATAGCGGCGACCGCAGGCACTCGGATGCCGTATGTCGCTGTACCATGACGCACTCGGACTCTTGCAGGCATTCCGCCAGTGCGGCTCCTACGGTAAGTGGCTTATTAGTAAAGGATCCAGGGAAAATAAAAAGAGAATAGGTGCCTGGGTAGTTAAATTAACAAGTTAACACATACTTAATTCTTTACATGAGCTAGGCATCTTGACTGGATTACAGGAATTTGTGAGCGAAGTGGCACAAGTTTCGGTTCAACCAAGCCAGGTCAGGCGGGATGGATCAGATGTTGCTGTCGCAAAAGTTACGAAAAGTTAGTTGGTCCAAGCTCATAATTAGAACTAAGCCGATTGGTTCAATTCGGTTGATAGTTGACGGACATAAGTTTGTATAAAATATGAATACATTTTAACGCAGGGGTAGCTTGTCGATCCAATGTCATAAAGTTCTATTCCACCCTCCGGGATGTCATAAGTGGGGAGCACAAGGGCGGTATGTAAGGCAAAGAGCTTCTCGCCAACGGTTTGAAATGAAATGAAGAAAGAGCCCTGGTTATTAATAATGTTAATGATTTCAATATTATGTCTTCTTAAACTATATTCCAAAGTATCTTCAATTGACTATTTCAATATTCATAACCTTCAGTTTAAACTTCTTTTCCCTTTCCTAATACATGGTTATTAACTGCCTTCTACTATTGGATATTGAAGCATTATATACAGTTGTCTGTCTTTGTTCAGCTTAGCTCGCTGCAGTCCTCTTCACATGTGACATCACCAATAGCTACACCTTACACCTCGACGGATCATTCTTTTCAATTTCAACGCCTACCTTTCTCTAAGAACTGCCTACTATTCCTATCTTTCGATATACCCTCTTAACGAAGAATTAGAATAGGTAGAAAATGAACGCTTCGCTAGGATAGCGCAGCGCTTAGCCTATATCGAGCCTCTTCTACCTTACTTGAGCTAAGTGTTGTACAAATCATAACATTGAATAAGACCAAGATGCCCCTACCGTTTCTTGGCCGATTAGACATGTACGTAGCTCTATACTAATACGAAGCTACTATGTAGTTATAACTTTGGAAATGCTAACGTATTATATAGAATCGAGTATCTCGCCCTTGTGGGCTCATTTTTGCTCGTCGGCCTCGAAGCCTTTGTCCGAGTATTAACACTAGCTCTACGTATGTAAATGCCACTATGCGCGCCGCTCCTACGTGCTAATGTTCTATGTCTAGCATCTTCGCTGTTGAACCTCTTCTACCGAGCCTCGCGACGGCTATTCAATAGGTTAACTACGCCAGCGCAGAAACGAGCGGAACAGAGAAGGAAATGTACGACTCGCTTGTCCTCCAATCTATCTTCCACACTAACCGTTGCGCCTAGCTATCTCGACCTCTGTTCGAAATGCCTCCGATTTCGTTGACCTCTGCGCCATGTTTGGCTACACAGCCGAGGAACATGTACTACAAACTAAGGATGGGTACCTGCTCGGAATACACCGCCTAGCATGGAGAAAAGGCGAGGAAGATATGAAAGTCAACGATGGACCTGCTAGTCTTAAGAAACGTGTTGTCTACCTTCACCACGGGCTTTTGATGAACAGCGAAGTGTGGGTTTGTCTTACTGATGCGCAAAGGTCCCTACCTTTCGTGTTAGTAGAAAGGGGTTTTGATGTTTGGGTACGTTCGCCATTGTGGGTTCGCGCAATTAAGTAAGATGAGCATACTAACAATAGAAATTAGCTGGGCAACAACCGAGGGAACAAATACTCTAAGAAATCAGTCAAGCACTCGCCGACTACTATTGATTTCTGGAATTTTTCAATCGACGAGTTTGCTTTTTACGACATTCCGGACTCCATCAATTACATATTGGAAACCACAAGACAACCGTCCTTGTCCTATATCGGGTTCTCTCAGGGAACTGCGCAAGCGTTTGCTAGCTTGGCGATACATCCCAGGCTTAATGAACAGGTCAATGTCTTCATCGCATTGGCTCCGGCCATGTCGCCTGCCGGGTTGAACAACGGAATTGTCGATGCTCTCATCAAAGCTTCGCCTCAGGTCCTATTCCTCCTCTTCGGCAGACGTTCCATTCTCAGCTCCGCTACGATGTGGCAGTCTATACTGTACCCGCCTATCTTCATCAAACTCATCGATATGGGATTGTCTTTCCTATTCGGGTGGAAGACAAAAAATCTGTCTCTGAGCCAGAAACTTGCCGCTTACCCACACCTGTATTCGTTCACTAGCACTAAGTCAGTCGTTCATTGGTTCCAAATTATTCGCAACCAGTCGTTCCAGATGTATGACGATGACGTACAGACACCCTTATCTGTCAATGCCTCAAGCAAGTACACGAAAGTCGCCAAATATCCCACCCGCAACATCAAGACCCCCATTGTCCTAGTATATGGAGGTAGCGACTCCTTAGTCGACATCGAAGTCATGATGAGAGAATTGCCTAATCGAACGGTCGCGACTGAAATTCCTCATTATGAGCATCTCGACTTCCTCTGGGCTCGCGACGTCGATGAACAAGTCTTCCAACACGTCTTCGACGCCTTGGAGAATTTCAGGGGTGCAGAGCATTCGGTAGAACAGTTTGAAAGTTATCAACGCGCGCGAAGCGTCAGCTTATCAGCTTCCAACGAATTCAAACAGTAAGTCTATCATCTCGTTGGAATTTAACTGTCAATCTTAACATCAATAGGGCTAAAGAGCTAAATAATGGCAGCGCTCGTTTAAACAGTGACACTCCCGAATCAGACTCAACGTCCGTCCAGTCTAATGGGCCTAACGGGCAGCAACAGGCAATTCATGGCGAACCTCACAAGGCGCGTGAAAATCCCGTGAATCACTCTGATTTCACCACAGAATCAATTCAATCTCCGGACTCGAAAAAGGCCAATATCAACGTCCACCCCATTACCACCATCGTCGAAAATGTCACCTCGCCTTCGCAAGAGACATTAACCCCATTCGGAGGTCAGGATGGCTTGAACGACTTGGCCGACCCTATGACCCCAAGCCCATCGACGCAGAAAAAGAACTATCGTAGGCGTAACAGCGCGGCTAGCAACCTCAGCCTAGAGTCGATGAAGGACGGGCGGGGCATCAGAATCGGCTCCGCGAAACCTACCACGGGGAGTAGTAGCGACGAGGGTTGGAGGCATTCTCGTTTCGATTAAATACGTAACTCGTGAATTCTAGGGCGCGGTGTATATAAATTGGGCGCGCGGTTTAGATTGGCGTTTGTGCATAGAGGAGCAAGGAGGTCCGGCCATTGAATGTGGTTCTGGTCCTAGTCCCGGTCGAAAGATTCAAGTCCGAGGACTTGTGTAGAGAGCCTCGGCGTCTCAGGTATGGAAAGAAAAGAATGTGTATAAGTTACCTACTTGTGAATGCGTACATAAATATATTATAAGGTATATTACATCGCCAAACCATTATTATTATCACTGTTAGCCCTCTATGGGCCTCGGAAAATGGGAGAGTATAAATGAGTGTATTGGCCAATAGCTAAAAATGTGCCTCTCGCTATAACTAGCCCCTGCTTTACCGTTTCTTCAAGCCTCCGTTTACCTACCTAAGTGCCCTGTAATTCCGTTGCAATTTAACTTGACCTTGCAATCCCCAAATCCCCGAAAAGCCACAAGTCGTATTTTACACCTTTCCCAGCCTTATTTAACCCTAACCCTTATATTACCCTTACCGTTACCCGTACCCTAACCCTTACCCTAACACTTCTTCTTCTTCAACACCACCCACCTACCCCTCCCTCGCACCATCCCCCGTCCCGCCCCACCTCACGCGCATAGTCGTCGGCACGGGCGCGTACGCGCTCTGGTCGGGCGTCAGGTAGACGCGCAGGCCGGTCCACTCGTCGCCGCCGCCCTCGACGGCGCGGCGGCCGACCTGGCCGCGCCACTCCTTGAACTCTTGGCTCGTGACGCGGCCGCGGGGGCCGGGCGCGCGCCGCAGGCCCGGCAGCCCCCCGAGCAGCGCCTTGAAGGCCGCCGCCAGCGCCACCCGCGTGATGTCCTCGCCCAGGCACCGGTGCGGGCCCGCGCCCCACGGCAGGTACGCGGACGCGGGCCGGTCCAGGCGCAGCGTCTCTGGGGATTCGAAGGCGTGCGCGTCGTGCGATGCCGTTACGAGGTCCACGATCGCGCGCCGCGTCGGGGCTAGGCGGAATGTCCGCCGCGAGGAGGCGCGTTGTGATGCTGGGTTCGGGATCGGGCTTGGCCCGCTAGGGTCCGCCGGGTTGGGCAGGCAGGGCGCGTCGTCGGCGATGGTTTGCGGGGGGCTGGTCGCGGATACGGTGCGCGCGACGACGACGGTGCCGCGCAGGCGGATGCCTTCTAGCATGCTGATGGCGGTTAGTGGGTCCGTCTGGTAGTAAGGGGGGGAATGGAGCTTACTAATGCAATAGGGTCTCGTCGGCTTCGGCTGTGTTTTCTTGAGCTAGTCGGTATAGCTCAGGCAGGTGTTCACTCCCGGTTCCTAGGAAGTAGTCTAGACACTGCGAAAGCAGACCTGACATTATCGTGGCTCCGGCAGCACTGTACGGTCTTATTAGTATTGTATATCGCTTACACCTCTAGGGCTTCCCAGGGAGTTTGAGGGGCCATCGGGGGTTATAGATAGCCGATTTGCGTTGCCTATATGAGTAGCTCACCTGATAGGCATAACAGTCCCAGCAACACATTCCTCAACCGTCTTTCCTTTCTCCATCATCCGAGAAAGCAGCTGTCGGCCATAATGCGGTAACGCGGGCCACTCCTGTTCGTCCGCCGCACCGGACTTGGTTTTCCCGGAAGACGTGAGACCCAAGCGAGCGGCCACACCAGCAACCCAGCCGGTCTTCGCATCCGCCTCGGCCTCGAGCCGCACAAGCTGCTCTAAACCCAGGGCAAGTTCGCGTGACAGGTTTCGCAGCTTGAATGAGTTAACAGGGTCGCTGTCGAAGAAGACGGACGAGAACATGGCTGTCAGCAGTCCGTACAGCTCGTGTTCCGTGTAGATGCCATGGGGTGAGGTTTCTGCTGTTTTAATCGGTAGTCCGAAGAACTCCGCGACGAAGCGCGTATTGAGTGGAATGATGACGTCCCTGATAACATCAAGTTCAAATTCCGTATCGGTCCCGGGGGCCTTGAGCGGGCTGGGCGGTAACTTCTGGCCAGCTTTCTTCAGTAAGCTTTTGGTTGTTTGGTCAAAGAAGTGTCTAATCTCAGCTTCCCATTCCTTTGGTTGATACAGGCACTTGTCGACATGACTTCGGCTCTGGTCATTAGCAAGGCCGTCGCCTGACAGACAGAAGTCTTTTCCGAAGGTTTTCCCTGGTGGGCTGACGATGTAGGAGATACTTTCGCCCCAGGGGACGTAGAAGTCCTTTTTATTGCTCAAGACTTGGTTAACTGCTTTGTGGGATTTGATCACTACGGGATCCAGCTTCCTAGCGGGTTTCTCCCACTATGATACTATAGATTAGCATTTGTCATTTCAAGTAGCAGTTTGGGGGCTAGGTATATTTGGAAAGCGGTTATTTTCTACCGAGGTAGAAGAAGGGGGTTGATCATTATCCTAGAAAAGAGGGGAGTAGGGAGGGAAGCATTAGAATGTATTAACCCCTTACCGAATACAGCTCAGACGTCTTAAGAGCATCGTGTATGACCTTATTCTCCGAAGGTACGACGAAGGGGAAGTGTGCTTGAATGCTATTACCCTCGAAGTGGAATGGGAATGCACGGAGTATTAGCTTGTGCATTACTTGTCCTTGGTCTACCTTTAGATCGAAATCGACCTCATTATACCTAAACAATTATCAGTTTTAAGCCTCGCAACAAAACGCAAGTTAGAGTAAGATGAGATGAAATTCTGCGTACCCCCAATTCGTCAAGTTTGAAGGAGTGTAGTCGGTAGTGTAGAATCGATCTCCACGAACAAGTGCCACAGCATCGGAGAGAATAGCTCGACTTGTCGTAACGTTCACACACAATCCACTACCATTCATAGGCGGCTTGGGCTTCTCGGCCACAAGGCCCGGATACAACTCGACTGAGTCAGGCGAGTCGTACAGCGCCATCAACGTACCGGCGACAGTGGGATCTGGGTTGATTTCTTCGAACGTGCCGTGTTTTTTCAGACCAAAATGCTGCCGGAATTCGTTCAGCGTAGCTACGTGCCACTCCCTCGCCTGCGTTATCCCGAGAATCTCAATTACTCGCATAGCGCTGGGAACTTGGTTGGCGCCGAACGCGCCCGCGACATCCTCGATAGAAGACGTCAGGATCGCGACAAGATCGTCGTCGGAGTATGTACCGTCGTCACCCCTTTGCAGATTGGCAAAGTTGCGCTCGAGCGGATCATTAGGGATGCTGCGCCGAAATCCGGCTAGAGCCTGCAATACCTCATTGACGCTTGCCTTTGAAGGATCGGCGCCCCCGAGTTGTTTGCGGAACTCGTCAGTTACCCATTTCTCGTCACGCTTCGACAAGGCGCTATGCCACCGATATACAAGATTGAACTCGACCGAGACTTGATTGCCAGTAGCCTCCGGAGCCGGGTTGCTGTTGAATGCATTCTTCTTCTCCCGCGACCGGGGATCAAGATCCCAAGTTGAATCTGAGCGGTTCACGTTTAGGATCGTCCGGACGTAATCCTTTAGGATAATATTGACATACAGCCCACACGTGATAAGTCGTCCGGTCTGAAACAGATCGTTGTCATATTTCTCCCAAGCATCCCAGCTTCCACCGTCGTCAACGGGGGCGGGCTTCGTGAAACGGCCTCCTTCATTAATCCTTGTCATAGATGTAAGCATCAGTCTGTACCTATATCTGGTTGCTACCCCTATTTCTCCTATGGAATCTTACCCTGCCAGTTGAGTCACAACGTAATTGTGAAATCGATTGAACATCTGAGCACATTTCAGTCAGCAATGGATCAGTGTTTGATACTAAACGTTGTGTGTGGTTCAGAATCATTTAACCCCAGTATTTTTGGTGTATTTCAATATTTTCAAAAAACTCGTGAAAGGTGTTAAGGATAGAATTTTAGGTATCAGTAGCGTAGAATAATCAAAACACGAGATACTTACGATCAAGAATACTCCTACCCCAGGAGGGAAACCGAGCGGATTCACGGACGAGAAACAATCTGACTTGAGAAGACCATCTTTGAAAGTCCGTATGGCCTTTTGCTCTTCTGCGTTTCGGCCATACAAAGGCGAGAGGTCGAGATAGGAGGATGTCAAATTAATATCTTGATCCCGTGAATCCTTTTGCATTATTTAGATACCGGACGAAATATTGAGGTTCTTAAGTTCTCGCAACTTACCGTCTGAAAGATATCATGAGTGATGATTGTAGCAAGGTAGAACAACATGCTAGATATCTTGTTAGGGTGTTCCTGGAACGACTCTCCGTTTCCTCTGTTCATGAGGCTATCAAAAAGAAGTCCAGGGTCCGGCAAATTTGGTCCCTGGAAGATCATAGCAGGTGTAGTTCTTGCGTAGCGGGTGTTGGCAGCCCCCATGGCAGGGACATCGACATTATTGCGTGAGCCATCTGGTTCACGATAACGAGATTCTTTGCTCCTGAGCTGAGCGGGAGGATGCTCAAGCGAGTCCCATAGTGTGTTGATGAAGGTGTCGGTAGCTTGTTTACCTTCCCGGGAATGAGGTGGAAGTTTGGCCAGTAGAGTAACGATGCGTTCCTGCAAGAAAGTATCGTCATCCTCTTCTCCGGTAATCGTAGAATCCAAGACATCTTTTAGTGTTTTATAGTCTTCCACATTTAAGTGCTGCAGGTCTTTGATAATCCCAGTCTCTTTGGAATTATCATCGTTCTTAGGAGTGGTCTGGTATTTTGGAAGAGGACTGAGGGCTCTGGCGATTACTTGTATGACCTGCGAGAAAGAGGAAGACATGACTGTGGTACTGTCTTGGGCTACACTAGGGGGGACCCTCGAGGGCTCTGGCGATATCCATGAGGATATAGCATCCCTAGTCCACCACTTATATAAAGGGAACTTATGGCTTGCGCGTGGGGGGGTTGTCATCTTGGGTTGATTTCCGTCCATTTTGATAGGTTTGATAAAATCCTTCGACGAAATCCTTCAACCGGAAAGTTTACACGTTGAAGATTCCGCCGTCATGTGGTATGCTGGTAGCCACATTGTGCTAGCTATTATACCTAGGTGCAGGTAGACGAGGTAACATCAAGTAACGTGGGCAGAGTGGGCAGACGTGAGGTAGGTTGATCCAAGTTGATGTAGTGTAACCCACCAATAGAAAAACAAAATGACATATTTTACAGAGCAGTAGCCAATGGTATGAAAGAAGTTATCAGCCTCATGGAAAGTGCTCGTAATTATTAGAGTTGGCATGTAACATCGCTTGTCTCGCATATCTGAGACATCTATTCGCGGGTGACTATCAATATTTACCTAACGCAGCCTCCCAACATCACCTGTCTTTAATTAACATGTGTCCGTATAAATCATACGTACTTAGGTACATATCATCTGTCCTCTTTCCTCTAACTAGTTAATTTTATTTTGGAAGCTTTTAAAGTAGGTATTCCTCTCTTCCCTGTACTAATACCGAGTGGACGTTATAATCGGGACAGCGAGGACTTCTCGGACCCGAAGGCTGATCTCAATACACATCAAAAGTCTTGGAATTCAATGGAAACGCGCGGTATATTTAAAAATAGGTGAATATTGAGACATATTGTTCAAACCAAAAGTGATGAGTTATATCTCTTATCTGGTTGATGTTTGTCGCATATCAGAGCTGCAAGCCACAATCCTCCCTTCACACTCCCAGTTCTACTATTGCATAGAAATTAGCTTCGGATTCTTCTTAGCGCTGACTATATTTACGTCTCGATTCCTAGAAATCCCAAAGACGAGCGCGCGATCTGCCGTCCCGTTATATTCATGGCGACAACCCTTTACCTAGATTGCTCTAGATTCTAAACCAACCGACACTAAGTCCCTTACACAACTATTAATATCCTACCATTCCGAAGATGGATTGAATTCTCGAATATGGGTATTGTCTCATAACGAATGTAAAGGACCATGGGGTTCTCGGACGAGACTATGCCACGCACCTAGGTAACTAGTTATTGAACGGTGCAACCTACGCGCAAGGGGTAATTGATGATCTAGTATCCAACACGGAGTGTTCATCACGTCGTATTGTTACTAGGTAACGTCAAACATCCCGTTAAGAGCTAAATTTAAATATATAACCCTATACTAGACTGGGTAGGTAGTTATTCTATTTCACATTAGCTTTATGTTTGTCTTCAATTCAATATAGGCTGATAGATATTAATCATCTATATATCTGGGGGTTCTACCTTAAAGTTCTTTGTCAAAAAATACAAAACATATGTTTAATAGAAAACTACCAGAACGAAAGACTAGCCTGATCTGTCGCCAGCACGATACTTCTTTTCGAGTGATGCTGATTGCACAAGCAATCCTTCATGCGAACCCATATGCAAGCAGTTCAGGTCTGGAACGTAAGTTTGAGCAAATAATCCTTCGCCTCAGCGAAACTACGTAATCTCAGGGCACTAGACACTGCGTGTATAGGTACTATTTAGAGGATGTGGTATGATAGATGTCAGCGGCTTAGTCAAGTTTCCGGTTGAGGATGGCTTGGCTCGGCCCGACCCGATCAAATTTGGTACTGAGCTCTTCCACTCAGATGTAATACCGTTGAAGGATGTGAGACTAGGTCGTTAATCTTATGCAGTTGTTGGTCTAGAGTCTTTAACTAGATTGGTTGAAATTCGTGCATTACACAGCACTTGTGCAGCTTTAGGAGCTAAGTTTGCGGGGTCAGAAACGGCATCAACGCCGTTGAATAATTTGTGTCTTGGGTCTATTTTAAGGATTCCGATATACAGGGCGTTGAAATCAAATTATGTGAGTTGGTGCCAAAATTTCTCGGCGTGGCTGACTAATCTTGACATAGGGGCTTGAGAATATCGTGAAGGTAGATAGAGATAGTGTAAAAGCTTGGTGATTCACGATTCATACTAATGATGGTTCGTGTTGTCAGAGAACATATAGACATCGATAAAGAAGAAATTTGTGTGTGAATGACTCCTATCACTGACATCTTTAAGGGTGACCATTTAGTAATCAGGACTCCTATTGAAACCACAAACTAGTTAGACTATGAGATGTTCTTAGTTTAGGTACTACGTTAAGTTAACCTTTCAGTAGATCTCTAAATTCTCTATTTTGAGGGAATCAGTCCAGAGTTTTGGTTTTATTTCTCCTTTCATAATTCCAGGAGTGTCTGTATTATATTTTAGCTTGAAACGTTCAGAGTACCTAATTTAGTTATAAGACTTAACTTACAGGTTTCTCCCACCACAATATAGTGAGCATCTTGTCGTCTAAGGACTATGGGGAACTCGTTTCCCAGTAGTACCGCGACTAAGTCTCCAACCCTTAAATCTGATGGTCCAAGTCCTATGTAATGCTTCTTTGTCGAATAAAAGCAACGGTTCATGGCGTCCTCGTAGAACCGCCCCGTAAAGGGGCTTTTTTCATAACGGAGGTCTATAGAAGGCATTGCATCTCGGAGGCCTTCGAAAGCGTATTCCAAAGCTTCGTCAATAAATTGACGAGAGGCCGGTGGTTCGGTGAGCCTTCTATTTGCCGGGATAATTCGCCATGACCTCATCGAGGTTTTTATAGCTAACTCACGCCATTCTTCCAAGGTGTCGAGGACCAGGTCGCTGTTTTTGAATTCGGAACAGACTTCTGATATTGTGTCGAAGATGATTCCGTGAGTCTTCAAAGACATCATCCCCGTATCTCGGGGATAGAACGAGTATGAAGGTGGTGCGAACCCTCCAGCAGAGAATTTTACCGCGTTGGACAACTTGGACTGTTCGGTATTCCTTAGCTTACGTGCCTCCAGGCCAAATTCAAGATCAGGAACCCAAGAAGGAAGCCCTGGATCTCGGCTTCTGTTCTGACATTCGCATAAGATATTTAAAGAATTGGTGGACCTAATAACGGCGATGGTGGCGCTAGTGTATGCCGCGACTTTATCCAGCCCATAGTCAACGTAGATACTCATTTCTATACTAACCAAGCCAAGGGCACCGTAGACCTTGTCGCGTTGATCAGTACATTCACATTGGCGAAGGTGTAGCATAAGTTGTTGCAAGGGGATTGTATCGCCTGATAGGGCCATTTTCTGCCATCGTATCATCTCGAGAACAAGGTAATACCCGCTGGTGTAATGACTGCTTTTTGCCATTATCGGGTTGAAATCCGTCGCGTAATCTGCCAAGAAATGGGCCCCTTTCACGAGTTGGTCCCAGGTCAAAATGTCATGGCCACAACAGACGGAAATCTCCCTAGAGAGGATAATTTCTTGCCTAATCCATACACGACGCCAATAAGGTCTATCGAACAGCAGTGCAACATTGCGCCACTCTGCGCGATACTCCTCGTTGATCATCGAAGTGGCCACAACAGTTTCTTCATTAGCAACGTCCGAAATAAGCTTCATTGCTATTTTGCTCTCGCCCGTTTCTAGGCCGAGCCAAATGATTGTTTTCTTAGCAGTCTGGTAGATGACTCTCATCATGGTGACTTGTTTGTTTCGTTCGTCTTCGTCATCTTGGTTAATGCACAGTGCATCCACCCAGATATATCGGCGTTCGCTGGAAAGTCGTAAATGTTCAAGTGCCGCTGCTAAGTTCTGGGTTACCCCAAAACGACAACCATCTAACATAATCGGGACTTTGACGTTTGGATCACCCCATGTGTATGACAGCGCCTCGTAACCCCTAGCGGCGAGCGGATTATCAGAGTGATGCTCGCTTCCATTTGGCTTTATAGTTAAGAGTCTGCAGTAGACTTGATTAGTCACAGAGCTCGGTTCTATTTCTAGCACGCGAATCTGGTTTGGACGTAGGGGCTGATATTTGTAAGAACTCATGGCTTTTACTAAGCTCTAGTGTGTACGTGTTATCAATTCGAGGAAGAAAAAAAGTACCTAACTTGGTGATGAAGTCTACCTTAGGTAGCTACTGTAAGCATAAATAGGTACCTAGGCACAGCCCTCCCTTCGTACTTCGCCTCAGTGTCAGAGGTCTTCTCTGCCTTGCCACGCCTCGCCCCTTGGGAGGATGGCCTTGAGGTCTGGACCAGGGACCCAGCAGGATGGGACCATTGGGGTTAGTCCAAGCCTTCCGCGCTCAAATAAATAGTTACCTACACATTAGCATTCACCGTGTTTGGTATACACAAGCTATAATCTCACGTGACGATGGCGACATACTCAATAATTATGGCGAATATTACAACATTACGGTGTGCCTATGCGGGTCGCTATGCCCCTCTCTCAGGAACGACCACTGCGCGTGACACTCACATCGGAGCATAGCGATTCATCCGTAATCATGTATTTTAATCTTATGAAACTATGAGTGAGGAAAAGAAGATTAGGTCCGTAGCCGTAGTCGGCGCCGGTGCTGCCGGTATGTATTTTCACATCTAGCTTCCGTGCAAGATATACCTACATTATTAACACCGTGAATTATAGGAGCAATCACGGCAGCCGCTCTCAAGGCCGAGAACTACTTCGAGCGGATCCGGGTCTTCGAGAGGCGGGAGGCGCCCGGCGGAACATGGTATGACCTGTCACAAAGTCCTCCCTGCACTATCGATCACATTTGCTTACCTACACTGTGTAGGATATTCGACCCGGACCCTCATCCGGGCCTCGAACTGCAGCCGGGCAAGCTCCCCCCGGACGTCGACCCGGCGCTAGAGCTCCCCCCAGATCTGCCGCAGGTCACGGCGCCCGACCAGCGCGAGCGGTTCTCGCAGACGCCGATCTACAACTCCTTAACGTGAGGAATTGCCCTACCACAGCGAGGACAGCCGCGCTAACACACCAGCCGTAGGACCAACGTGCCGGACATCGCGATGTCCTTCTCGGACCGGCGCTTCGCGTACGGGCCCTTCGCGCCGCACTACGTGCCGCGGCAGTACGTCGAGGGCTACTTCGCGGCGCACGCGACGGACCAGCTGCTGAGCCTCAACACCACCGTCGAGGACGTGTCCAAGCTCCCCCCTGCTATGGAGCGCAAGCTCGAGCGCTGGAAGCTGACGCTCCGGAAGTACGACCCGGTGCGCCACGTGGACGCGTGGTGGGAGGAGGAATTCGACGCCGTGATCCTCGCGAACGGCCATTATTCCGTTCCTTACGTACGTCTTTCAGAACCACCCATTCGTCTAGTGCCTTCTCTAACACCCCTAGGTCCCGCCCGTCCCAGGCCTCGAAGCCTACATCGCCGCATACCCGGGGCGCGTGATGCACTCGAAGCACTACCGGTCGCCGCTGCCCTACGCCGGCAAAAAGGTCCTCGTAATCGGCAACTCGGCCTCGGGCCACGACCTAACCGCGGAGCTCGTCTCCGCCGCCTCGCTCCCAGTCCTCCAATCGCGGCGCACCAAGTCGCGGTGGGACGACGACACGCCGCCCTCAGGGATATCCTGGAAGCCCGTCGTCAGCGCGTACTCGGCGTCCACAGGCCGCATCCACTTCGCGGACGGCACGTCCCTCTCGGGCACCGACGTCGACACCGTGATCTACGCGACGGGCTACAAGCCCTCCTTCCCGTTCTGGAACATCGCGCGCAACGGCGGGCCGCTGTTCGACTACAGCCGCAACCGGCTCGCGGGGAGCTACCAGCACACCTTCTTCCGGGCGCACGCGACGCTCGGGCTCGTCGGTCTGCCGCGCGTGCTCACCTTCCGGAGCTTCGAGTACCAGGCGGTGGCGCTAGCGCGGGTGTTCGCCTCGCGCAACAGCGTGGCGCTGCCGCCCTTGTCCGAGCAGGAGCGGTGGGAGCGGGAGCGCGCGGCGCGGACGCGGCGCGAGGGCCGCAGGTTCCACGACGTGGACTGGGAGAGCGGGGAGACGCTGGAGTGGCTGGGCGGCCTGTTCGCGATCGCGGGGCTGGGCACGCTGCGGGGCGAGGGCCGCATACCGCCGCCGCTGACGCAGGAGATGATCTGGGCGATTGAGCATGTTAGGAAGTACCCGGAGCCGGGCAAGGGGAAGGAAGGGGATGGGGATGGCAAGGAGAGCAATACAAATAACTCGGCTGGGGATAATCAGAAGCAGCTTCAAGACGGTGAGTGGGTGTTTGTTGAGAGGCAACATAAAGACTTGCTGGCGTTCATATGATAGACGAAGTGGCGGGGTACTTGGGTGTAACTAGAATGTAGGTGTTCGAATTGAGCCCTCTAAATTGTAAATTCTGGTGTCTATTCGCCCTAATTTTGTTATCTCCCTAGGTGCTTAGTTCTGATGTAATATCCGAGCAAGAAAATTGTAACATTCTGGCCTTAATCGGCTATGGCCCTACGTAATAACAAGCCTAAGCAAGATAAAGTTGCTAGAGGTGTAAAATACAAAGAAAGTAATTCGCCTGCGAGACAATGATTCTTGTAGTACGCCTAAAATAACCCTCCAAAAACGCCATACCGCTAACTTAAGTGACAGGGTCTGCCCTGGCGGCGATAGCTCAGGTGAGAGGACTCACGGGAGTGTTGAAGACGTCGTTCCTCCAACCGCCAGCCTCAAACTGCTCGATGCGGTCTCCGGCTTGGGCAGCTTCTTCATTCCAAATTTTGACGACGCTTCCGGGGGCGTAGATACCCTTGAAGATACCACGGCCCGGTTGCTCGATGCCTACTCTTGCGTAGAGGTCAGGGTCCTCCTCAGGCACCAACCTCGCCGCGACGGCTCGGATGAAGGTCCACAAATCCTTCGGATCCGCAATTCTCGTCGCGCGCAGACGCTCCCGGGCAAACACCAGCTCACGGTTCGCGGCGTGGAGTAGATCGCCGACAGCGGTGGCGAGCTGGGCTTCCATCGTCGCCTTTAGGATAGGACGGAGGATTGGTTTGATGAGCCAGGCTAACCAGGAGAATTTACTCTTCCGGAACTTGTAGTTTAGCTTGTGCACTCTCACGCGCACTCTGCGAAGAGTCAGAATGTGCTCCAGGCGCTCGCGACATATTTCAACCTCGAGGTGGATGTCGATACCGCGCTCATCTAGCGCAAAATTCGCGATGCCTTGGTCTGCTAGGCGGAATAAACCACTATGGGCGCGTAGCCAGAAGCCGACTTCATCTGCACGTGCCGAGAGGCCGTCGATCTTGATAAGCATAAGGTTCTTCGTGCTAGCGCGGGTTCGAAAGCGAGCTTTGCGGATCTCGACATCGTTGTAATTCTCGATCTTTAGCCGGTAAGGGAGGAACGAGGTTTCATTTACAGTTGTGCCGGGTTCGATGATAAGATTTTCTAGTAAGAGATCCATTGCTGGTGTGCTGATTTCGAGGCGCGGGATGGGCACGTGCTGAACGGTAGTGATGAGAAGGGGAATGAAAACACCAAGCGCATCCTGAATCAGTTCAGAATTAGTCGCCACGTCGACAGGGGAAATCACGTTAAGGATACGGAGGGTGGTCGTTGTTAGATCGTGGATGTCCTTGTCCCTGGCAACACTTTGGAGTGTGAGGGAGACCTGCTGTAGGAGCTCATCGACATCTTGCCGTAAATCACTCTCTGATCCGACCTCCTTGCTCTTCTCCCTCAATTCCTTGAGTTTCTCATCAGCGTTCGCGAAGAATTCCGGGTCGGTTAGGAGCTTCTGCAAGCTATCTCCGATTTCTTGCAATAAGTTCTCAAACTCGGGATCCTGATCCTTATGGCTCATAACCTTCTTGAAGAGTGCTTCACACTTCTCCCACTCATTACTGTCGCCGAAACTCTTAACAAACTCCCACAAGTTTGTTAAGGCACGATCCGTCTCCCGGTTTTCCTGGACATCACTCTGGGCGACTTCGACTATTTCCTCGGCAGCTCGCGAATAGACTATGGCGTAGCGCTTGATGAGTAGTGAAAGGGTAGATACAGAATCCGAATAGTCTTTGCGCTTTCGAAGGTTGACAACCACCTGCTTTAGTCGCTGTAAGAGTGCATGGCCTTCATCGCCGGAAAGCTTGTCCTTAACACTTTCCACCGTAGCGCTGGCAACTTCGGCACCCTGGCTTGAAACGACCCCGGTCGCGTCCTCGAATTCGTCTTCTAGATCCTGTGCCGTCGGAGGCTGGCTGGAGTAAAGATCGTTTTGCTGTTCCTCGGAAGGTTCAAGCTGTTCACCTACCTCCCTAGCAGCACTACTCAGGGCAAAAGCAGAGTCTCTAAAGACCTCCCGACCCACCACGCTGAGATCACCGAGAAATGTTCGGAAGTCGGGGTTTGTCAGTAGAAGAGAACCGACAGTCTGAACGCTCTGATAGGCGGCAGCAATATCGGCCTTAGTCTTGGTTTTCTTAACCCTCGAGGTAAGATCGTCCACATCGACAGATATTTGGCTCTTGGATAAGAACCAAACGAGATCCTGAAGTTGATCCTTGTCGTTTTTATGCTGTAGGAGAGTGATGAACTGTTGTAGCCATAGCTTGGTTAGACGAACTAATCGACGACCGCTATTGGATAAGTCTGGATTTTCTGGGTTCAGTATGTCGCTAGCCAGCAAAGTGCGGAGATTGACGGTGGTCTGTTCTGTGCTTGGCATGAAGCCTTTAGTCAGGGCCCTTAGCATCTGGTAGCTATGAAGCTTGCGATATAGCTCCCTCTGTAGATGCGTATCCTGTTCATATTGAGGGAGTAGTGGTTCTCGTTCGGGATCAGTTCCCTTCTTCCTTAATCCAAAACACGAGGACATGATTGTTCTTAAGATTAGTCTTTTTAACTGATCTTGAACATAGTCCTGTGAATGATAGATCTCTTCCTCCCGCTTTTTCTTTTTTCTTTTAGAAATAGAAACGCGTCGTAGGACATGACAACAAAAACAATAACCTTTGGGCGTTTAGTGTTTAGGTGACTATGTGATTAGGTGATTAGGTGCTCAGGTAGAGATGCAGTGACGAATTAATGACGTCTACGTGTAGGAGAATGCCAGCCCAGGCGCGTATTGTGTACACCGTACTTAGGTAATCTTCCGGAGATTTCCCGATTTATGTAAGCTGCTTACCTAATCTCAATCTGACATAATATTGAAGACGCAAAGAACTTAATATGGAGACAACTTTCCATATTCACATTTTTCAACATTGAGGCTCTATGATTCGTCTATTAATAGAGCCCATCCAAAATTGGGAAGATGGACTTTTTTGAAATATTCTCAGATAATGATCTGGATCCTATTTGAAATCCATTAAATTATGAGTCAACACGTTTCCGAGAAGAAATTTTAAAAAGCTGCGTCACGCCGTGGCTTGTCCAGTCGTTCTATCGTTCTGCGTTGAAATAGACATCACCAGAGTCGACGTCTCTTCCCGAATAGGAATAGTTTACGAGACGACCCCAGTTCCGTCCAATCTACAATCTTCCCCTGTGTCTTATCGTCCCGACAGCCTGACACCCCAGACTTCGCCCGAGTTTTTCAACCCACGTTCGATGCAAGTCTGTGGCAGTGTAATGTGAATCTCACCCCGTCACCCACTATTACCCACGACTCTATGGCATACGGCAAATGAGATATCCTGCGGCTGAATCAAGAAGCTCACCACGACACGTAATCTAGCAAGTGATACAACTATACGGTATCATCAAATCCTGGCTTCCATATACGGACATCCTTTCGCGACGTACCTAGGCGCACATCAACCGCCAATCCTAATGCCCTATCACATATTGTAGGCAGGCTCCGTTCATCTCTACTAACACAGGCGTCCGCGGGCGCGGGCACCGTCCTACACTCTAACGTTCGTAGGTACTCAGAGTCATGTAGTTGGGTTTTAAATCTTTAGTACTAGTAAACTAGTATTGCAAAACTTTACTAAGGACAGAAACAATATAACAGGTACCTAGTTGGTCAAATTATATTCATAATTCCCGAAGGGTGGTCGGGTAACGGGGGAACTGCCCCAACTAGGTCGCCATCGATCTCCATTAGCCGACCCACCTTCTGGCTTGCATTCGCTTTCGAATTGGGCCGCCCCCGAATGTCTGGGCCCTATTGTATGTGATGAGCCTCATGGAAAGGCAGATAGCTATACTACCTGAGGAATATAAATATTTTCAATGTCCGCATGTCGGGACTTGGGTCACCCTGGTCTTTCTCTTGTTCTCCCGTTTCGAGTTATTAAACCACCCTGGCGCTACTCATAGACCTCCTTTCCTCCTATATCGACTATTAGTCTAATTTAAATATAATCCTATTTCATCCTATTTCATCCTTGTTTCTTTTGTTTCCTCCTGTATCGACTAAGTAATCTCCTCACCTACAATCAACTTCTTGGAAATCGACCACCATGAGCGCCAACGCCACGCAGAAAATCCCCTTCAAGGACTGCACCGCAGACATCTGTCCGTACGACCAGTCCTTCTACCAGTACCGGATCGACATCGTGCCCAACGCCGTCTTCCTGGGGATGTTCTCGCTCTCGCTTCTCGCCTTCCTTGGGGTGTACGCCTTCAAACGTCGCGGCGGCCTCTTCACCTTGGCCATGGTTTTGGGTCTCCTCAGCGAGATCATAGGATACATCGGCCGCATCATGAGCTGGAAAAATCAGTGGAGCGAGAACGGCTTCCTGATCCAGATCTGCTGCCTGACCATCGCCCCGGCTTTCCTCGCCGCCGGCATCTACCTGTGCCTCCGCCGCATCGTGTTCGCCTTCGGCCCCGAGAACTCGAGGATCCCGCCTAAGTTTTACACCCGCATTGTATGTCCTACACCCTACCCCTATTTCCCTATTTCCCTATTTCCCTATTTAGTTCGTTGGTGTAAGAGACCCAAAGAAGGTAGCAAGGAAAAAAGGAGAGAGGGTGATGGAAGAGATAAAGACAACCGAACTAACCAAACCCCCTAGTTCATCCCCTGCGACGTCGTCTCCCTCGTGCTCCAAGCCGCCGGCGGGGGCCTCGCCTCCATCGCCTTCCACAACGGAAAGTCCACCGACATAGGCGACAACATCATGATCGCGGGTCTCTCGTTCCAAGTCTTCACGCTGTTCGTCTTCATGATCTTCGCCATAGACTTCCTCGTCAACACGCTGCGGCGGCGCCGCGCCCTCGGCTCCGAGGCCGCCTTCTCGCAGGACCCGGCCCTGGTCGCCGTGCGCAAGTCGCTGATGTTCAAGGGCTTCCTGATCGCGCTGGCCCTCAGCACCATCTGCATCTTCTGGCGGAGCGTGTACCGCGTCGCCGAGCTGAGCCACGGCTTTAACAGCGCGCTGATGGCGCGCCAGGACCTGTTCGTCGGCTTCGAGGGCGCATTGATCACTGTCGCCGTCTGGGTCTTGAATATCTTCCACCCGGCCCTGTCTTTCGGGGCTATGATGGATCGCAAGTTTGGGGACGAGACTAGCGACCGTAAGGAGAACGGAGGGCAGCAGTTCCAGATGCTCTCCGAGACCAAGCCTAGTACTTCTAGTACCCTGAACGTTGGCGATGTCGAACGTGGTGCTTGAGCTGGCTGAGCGAAGTGGTTTTATGTTAGCGGTGTTGTGTTAGATCGGTGTGCGCATGGGATACATACTAAGTTGGACTTGAATCTTCGTTTAGATTAGATCTGTACTGTTTTACCATGCTCTTCTAAGTATGAAATCTAGATAACTCAAAGATACCTACCTTATTTCTATTGATGATTTACATCTTCCCATTAGTATATACTTATATACCATGCATGGCATGAATCAAAGGGGTGGAAGCCATCTCAATTGACTATTAGGTTTTGTTCCACTACCTACCTAATCAATACCTGGGTATTTTCTTTAAAGCAAATTGAGATAGAAATCACTAAGTTTCACATGAAAGCATCAAAGACATTTGCAATTTTGAAAAATGCTTCGCGCATTAACTGGCTACTAGGTAGACAGTGACTTGCCAATGTGAATAGCAAATGCCTAGCACTGTCGTTCCGCGAATCATCGGCGACCATCTCATGTGAGAGCTAGTTGCGACTAAATGAGTAACGAAGTGCATGTACATGCCTTGCTCAACGACTAGTCGACACCTGTCATTATGCTGTGGACGGCTTCTTTGGTCTTCTTCTTGTTTTCTTGTTTTCTCTCTTCCAATCCCAGGCCAATGGCACGACCTGATGATCCCCCTGCTAAAGTTGATCTACCGTCATTCCTGTCTGGCGGTAGATCTTGCATTTTTTGCAACCTAACTCCTGATCAAAGTGATTATGGGTATCGCGAGTCCGGAAGTAGATCCCAAATCCATAAGGCTGTCGAAATCTCTCATCAGAGTGGTGGATACTGCTATGATGCCTCATAAGGAGGCGAGAGGCTAGACTGAGAGTGAGCATGCATTTGCATGGCCCAACTAGCTAATGTAATACGTACGAAATGGCTGCAAGGGACGAAAGGAAGAGGCATAGTCTACAAAGGGGTCTTCCAGTATAAGATAGGGGGTTGCTGTATGAGTGAACTACGAGGTTGCCTAGCTGGTACCAGCATCGAGCGGCAACACTTTGGACTTGTCTTCGAGAAATTCTTGTCTGTGCTTAACGATAGCTCTTGTGATGCGGTCGAAGTCCTTAACTTTGTTGGCTTTCAAATCGTTGAGTACCTTTTTCAAGCCCTCGATGAATCGGTTCCTCGTCTCTCCGGTGAACATGTCGGCAGAGCCTAGTTGCGTGATGATTTCGGCATCTATACCACGACGCCATGAAGTCAGTTATCCAAAGGGGGGGATGTTTCGCAGAAAGGGATGACAAAGTCTGGCGGGGTTGATCTCAAGACTCACCGGGAAGCACCATGCTTTCAAAGTGCTGGAATTCACAAGAATTCCCATCTGGGCATTGTTCTCCCGCCAATACGCGCGGGCAAAGCGGTCGCATGGGATCAATCTTAGAGCTATAAGTCATTGACTTAAGGCCGCCCGCTACCTCATCAAAATATTTGGGATGGAACCTATATGCACGAAAGTACCCGAGAGGACTGTGATAAGATAACAGATCCTCTAATCGGGGTTTCGGTTGAAGTTCATCCTGCGTCTCAGTCAGTAACAGGTGCTCACGAGATGAGCTGTTTTGTACTTCTGCACTAGGGGTTTCCACTGCCGACGAAGTCGGATGTTGAACCGGTTGATATGGATCAGCACATCTCACTACATCGGGGATAGGCTGTTTGTCATTGAGCGGGATGGTATCCTCCTGAGGTGAGAATGGTCTCGAGATATCATTCTCAGGTTCGAGGAGGGGAACATCACGAATAGGAGAGGTAGGGGTTGACTCTGGCCTATATGAGCCATCACTGCTTGGAGACGAGATTCGAGGCAATTGCTCCGGGATGTCTGCCATGTCACGGTCTTGTTCTTCCATCTGGGTCTCCGTGACACCGACCATAGCACTAGGATCGGCTGCATTCTCTTCAACAAGCCTGTCTGTGGATGTATTCTCAGACGGTGTATGATGATTGCCGGGCGAGGCTGGTAATCTCTGATCGGGTATAGCAAGAGTAGGTGGTGATTGAGCAGCGGCGAGAAGCTGATCCCCTGCTGAAGAGTTGGTCCGTGATGATTCTAGACTGCGCTGGACATCATTCAAAGTTGGTCCTTGGTCTGATTGATTTATGTCTTGAGCTTCAACCATGAGTACATCTTCAGCTTGCTCGGTGCTCGATTGCTGCTCATCTGGGAGCTGTAATTCAGCATGATTCGACTCAATAGCTGTCGCTGCACCTATGCGCAATTGTTAATATCCAAATTTAAGATACCACGGGGTTACCTACCAGGAAGAGCAAGCTGAGTTTGCACACTCGTGTCAGGAGTTATTGGTCCTGAAGAATCTGAGAGCTCCTCCATTTCAGTCGTTAGCTTCCGTCGTTCCTCAATGCTCGCCTGTATCTCAAGTTCAAGTTGTGCTGCTTGCGCAACAGCCTGTTTCAACATATTCTGCTTCTCCTGGAGGACGGCCTCGACAGTCGGCAACTCGAAACTTACAATCCTATCACGCCTTTGGACATTGCCTCTCTTGACCACTCGTAGCGTCTCCGAATCGTCGATCTTTATCGGTGTTGCACATGCCGTTGAGGGCTGAACCTGAGGTGATTGAGAGGCATTAACTCTCTTGGCAGCCTTCTTTGCTTGAGCTTCAGCAAGCTGTCTCTTCGCCTCTTCAATGCGCTTGGTAAGCAGATTGAGCTTAACCCCATGCACTGGGGGCGTCGGAATAGCACTTGAATTAGGGCTAGAGTGTTGTTTCCAATTAGGTGGGTTGGATAGTGGTGGAAATGCCCCTAGAGGGGTTTGCCCAGATGGTTGGTTGGTTATGTCGTTCGACGAAGGCTCATCGGTGGGTGAGCCGATGTCCATTTCCACATCTTCGTCATCACTGACATCAATTATCAAGGGCTGCTGAGTACGCGACCGCTTGAGGGTCCCGGCGGGACTAGAATAACTATCGAAATCCGAGGCAACCGGTCGTTTCAAGTTGCGGCTGCTCGGTTGCGTAGGCTGCGTAACCAAGGATAGACCTGGAATACCCCCGTCTCTAGGCAAGCTCTTTTCCGTGGACACAGAACGCCGACTCGGCTCCGCCGTTGGGGTTGGCGCTACGGGGAGTTTGGCGGATAATTCCTCCTTCTGCTTAGATTCAGAGATAGTGTCGGGATTGTTTGTAGACACAGCCGGGGGTGTTGCAGGCTTAACCAAACTCCCAGCAGCTACTGCCAACTTCTTATCGGCCATTGCTTTCTCTTGTGCTCTCTTTAATGCGGCAAGTTTTTGATAAAGAATGGCGTTGTTTTCAGCTCTAGTCTTCGGTTTTGCTGCTGACATATTAGCAGGAGCAGTTATGCTCACATCAGCCGGAGTAGGTTGAGATGGCGGAACTGGAGCGGAAGGCTGGACGATAGGTACGGTTCTCTGTGCCTTCGCTGCCAGCTTTCGGGCAATTTTGTCTTTGCGCTCCTCGGCGGCCGTCTTCTGAATAGGTTTTACATCATCATCCTTACTAGTCTTCGCCGTAGATTCGGCGAGCGTAGGATGCTTCAAGTTCGACGTAGCTAGAGATTCATCTTTGGTGCTCTGTGGTTCGGGAACAACCTTGAGAGGTTCCGAAGGCGCAATTGGGGGCTCCGGGTCAATTGTAGGTTTCTGTATTCCGGTGGGTTTAGGGATTGAAGCCTCTAATCCCAAATCCGCAAACAAGCCTTTAATCAACTTCTCGTCCAGGCCTTCGTCAATATAATCTTGATAACGAACTTTTAACGGCCATAATCCAAGGATAGCTTCGTGTGCCTTCTTCTTTGCTTCCGATACAGATTGAAAGGAATGAAGGAGTGTAGAGTCTCTTGCAGGAACAGGGATGGTATTATGACCATTCGTAATAGGCCCTGACAAAGATGCGCCATTCGGTAATAAAGCACCAGCTGTCGGCTGCTCCGCAAGCGGCATACTTATGCCTGGCAAAGACTGCATTGAGGGTTGCGTGTTCGGGGTTTCTGATGATGGTTAGATGTATTTGAAGCGAACGCGAACGTGTGATAACTTACGCTTAGGCCCATAAGACATGGGCTTGCTCACCGATACCTTGCGCTGAATCTCTCTAGGAGACAGGTAAGGAGAATAAGAACCGGACCTCTCGCGCTCTTGATAACTAGGTTCCCAGTCTTCATCTGGGGAATATTCTTGCTCCGCTGCAGGGAGTGATGTAGATGTGCTGTTGATGGCTGTTTCACCCTGAGGTGTTGTACCATCATATATTGAGGAACCATCTGCGTCCCCCACACTTCCATTCTGGTTCTCTGTTGCACTTGGTTGCCTCGGGTACGAGGGGGTAGGTACAGCAGCATCAACCGTGTCTTTCGGTTCATACAGATCCTCAAACTCACCTTCACTAAGCTCTCCTTCTTCGAGGGTATGGGTTGTTTGTTCCTGGGACGATACGGGCACTTCACTTTCTTTAGATGATACGGTACGATTATTCTTAGGTATTTGTCCAGGAAGAATCTGATGCGGGGCGCCCTGTGGTTGTGTGTCCCATGTTGTGCTGCTCTCAGATCGATATGACGTAGATGGTTGAAAACTTCCCATGCCTAACCCAGGGATGCTACTCGCGTTATAATGATACGAGTTGTTAACGGTCGCATAGTTCCCCAGAGTGGCATAGGGAGGTGGTTGAGGATTTAGAGGTGGTAGTTGTTGATTGAATGGCTGGGGCAACGGCTGAGGCAACGGCGAGTGAGTTTGTGAATGAGGTTGTTGGCCCTGATGGCCGGGATGGTGGCCATATTGGTAAGGTCGTTCAGTCATTGTGAAGAGTGAACGCGATTCATCGGGGACGATGGTCGGGAATGTCAAGCGACGGGATTGGAGAATTTAATAACCAAGAACAAAAAAATGAACCGGGCTACTAAGATAATATTGTACAGGCCCTGCCGTCAAACGTAAATATGTTGCCAGCCTAGTCAATTAGACGCCAGAAAGGTGAATAGATGAATGTGATTAATGTCGAGGTAGATTGACATCGCAAGGATTTTCGACGCGTATGCTTCAAAGCAACAAATCAATCCGTCTCAAGGAAGAATCCGGAGAAGTGAATAGAAAATACCTTTAAATCACGTTGATTCGAGACGACCGAGACCAAAGACGGTGATGCAAGACTAAGATTTCTTTCAGGGAAAACTTGCGAAAGAATAGTTTGTCTCGAAGTCGCGTTTCGTTAGATTTGTATGTAAGGTTGCAAGGTTTCTGCAAGATTCGGATTGCCCTTTGGATGGATCATCAGAACAAGGGTACTAGGGATGTCGATTATATAATACAATCAAAGTTCCAAAAATCAATAAGATCCATAATTTACGGCGCTATATTAATCCGATAACCAAAACTTTTTATCCGAGAGAGGTAAGGTTCCCGTAGTGGATACTATAATTCTTCAAGTACTAAAGTACCTATGTACCTTCCACTTTGTATGGATGTATCTTAGTACTGGACCCATTTATATCATACGCTAATTCTGCCAAGCCCGAGCACTGTTTACTTCAACCACGGGGCGTTGCCATGTCGCTCCTGCATGGATGTCAACAATTAAATCCAGCAGTTAGCAACATCGTCATCGCTAAAGAAATACCAAAACAGAAGGAACGAAGCTTTGTAGGACGAAAACCATAATCATTAACTTCGTTCCATTCGTTCAATATTCACTTTTTCTTTTTCTTTCAAACCTCACTCGATGCTTTTCTATGGCATTGTGTCTAATAATCCCCGATTCTCGCGATTAATGTGGTAGCTTTGAATAACGACTACCGAAAACAGTTGCAGGAATTCTTTCTAATGAGCTCGATTCCGGGGCGCACGATATCGCAAATAACCTTAGGAACTAGGACTTAGACATTGATCGCCTTCAACATGTCACAACGTAATAATCCTTTCGTTAGGAAGAATTCGCTTTCACCCTCGCCGGCTTCGAGTGGTCTTGGTCGACCGAAATCCGTCATATTATCTTCTTCCTCCTCCCTTTTATCGAGGGTACCGACGCCACCCTCACACAATCGTACCCAATCGCAAGCATCGATAGGTGCTTCCAACCTTGTACCGGTTGGCACCAATGGCCCTCGAAATCACCGCGTCAACTCCAAGAGCACTGCTCCAAATTCAACGACGTTTGCTCCGTCGTTTATTAAAACCGAAGAAGTGCGGAGGAGCCTCGATCCCGTTAAAGGAATCGAAGGGGAAAATGACTTCTCCGGCAGGAGATATGTCTGGCTTAAGGATCCACAAGCTGCCTTTGTCAAAGGCTGGATAGTCGAAGATCTTGGGGGAGGTCACATACTAGTACAATGTGACGATGGCAGCGTAGGTCTCACAGCATTGCATACGACGAGCATATATACTGACCTAGACTTGTAGCAACGTGAGGTTGATAGCGAGAGCGTGGATAAGGTCAACCCGGCCAAATTTGACAAGGCGAACGATATGGCGGAGTTGACGCATTTAAACGAAGCGTCTGTGGTCCACAACCTTCACATGAGATATCAAGCCGATTTAATATACACATACTCGGGACTTTTCTTAGTTACAGTGAATCCTTACTGTCCTCTCCCGATTTATACGAACGAGTACGTCAACAGGTACAAGGGCCGGAATAGAGAGGATACAAAACCACATATCTTCGCCATGGCCGACCAGGCTTTTCGAAACTTGGTTGACGAGGGTGAGAACCAGAGTATCTTGGTTACTGGTGAATCCGGTGCAGGAAAGACCGAGAACACGAAGAAAGTCATCCAATATCTCGCCGCGGTAGCTCACTCAGACTCTTCCACGAAGGGCAAAGGACAACATTCTACCCTCTCACAGCAGATTCTACGAGCCAATCCCATCCTCGAGGCCTTTGGTAACGCGCAAACTGTGCGAAATAACAATTCATCTCGATTCGGAAAATTCATCCGTATAGAATTTACTCGACATGGAGCGATTGCTGGCGCATTTATAGATTGGTATCTATTAGAGAAGTCTAGGGTGGTTCGCATTAACTCCCAAGAACGGAATTATCACGTCTTCTACCAGCTTCTGAAGGGTGCTGATAGACAAATGAGACGAGATTTCTTGATTGACGATTTCGAGGTTGAGGATTTCACCTACACTCGTGAGGGTCACGATACGATAGCCGGTGTCTCCGATCTTGATGAATGGGAGTCGCTGCTTGAAGCATTCAGCGTAATGGGCTTTTCTGATAAGGATCAAGACTCAATCTTGCGTACTGTTGCGGCGGTTTTACACTTAGGCAACGTCACCGTCGTCAAAGAAAGTCGCATGGCCGACCAAGCACGCCTCGCCCCAGACGCTAAAGAGGTAGCTGCTAGGGTATGCACACTTTTGGGGATTCCTTTGGAACCTTTTCTACAGGGTCTACTTCATCCTAAAGTCAAGGCGGGACGCGAGTGGGTGGAGAAGGTTCAAACTCCTGAACAAGTACGTCTTAGCATTGATGCTCTTGCCAAGGGTATATATGAACGTGGCTTCGGAGACCTTGTCAAGAGAATAAATCGTCAACTCGATCGGACGGGATTAGGAATTGACGATTCAAAATTTATTGGAGTGCTTGATATTGCTGGTTTCGAGATCTTCGAAGAAAACAGTTTTGAGCAGCTTTGCATCAACTACACCAACGAAAAGCTGCAGCAATTTTTTAATCATCACATGTTCGTTCTAGAGCAGGAAGAGTATGCGAGGGAGCAAATCGAGTGGCAATTTATCGACTTTGGCCGTGATTTGCAACCGACCATCGATCTCATTGAGCTGTCAAACCCCATCGGTATTTTTTCCTGTCTTGACGAAGATAGCGTCATGCCGAAAGCCACCGATAAATCCTTCACGGAGAAGCTCAACTCGTTGTGGGACAAGAAATCCAACAAGTACCGTACATCACGTCCTGGAGCCCGTCAGGGGTTTATCCTAACCCACTACGCTGCCGAAGTTGAATATTCGACCGAGAGTTGGTTAGAGAAGAACAAGGACCCTCTGAATGACAATGTCACTCGACTATTAGCTGCCTCGACCGACAAGCATGTCGCGAATCTATTCGCGGACTGTGCCGACACCGATGATGACATAGTCGCTTCTCGAAGCAGGGTAAAGAAAGGACTATTTCGAACAGTCGCGCAGAGACATAAGGAGCAACTATCCAGTCTTATGTCACAGCTCCATTCCACCCATCCACATTTCGTCCGATGTATTCTTCCCAACCACAAGAAACGCCCTAAGCAATTCAACGCACTACTAGTGCTTGACCAGCTGAGATGCAATGGTGTCTTAGAAGGTATAAGAATAGCTCGAACCGGCTTCCCCAACAGACTTTCCTTCGCAGAGTTTCGGCAGCGATACGAAGTTCTCTGCAGGGACATACCAAAAGGATACTTGGAAGGACAGGCCGCGGCTGCATTTATGCTAGACAGGCTGGGGATAGACAAGTCTCTTTTCCGTGTCGGTCTCACTAAGGTATTTTTCCGAGCTGGTGTGCTTGCCGAGTTAGAAGAGCAACGTGATGCTTTGATTACTGAGATAATGTCTCGATTTCAATCCGTTGCTCGTGGCTACATTCAACGACGCATAGCCTTCAAAAGGTTGTACCGTACGGAAGCAACTCGGGTCATCCAACGAAACTTCAATGTCTATCTCGATCTTTGCGAGAATCCTTGGTGGCAACTTCTTATTAAGATGAAGCCACTACTGGGTGCAACTCGTACAGCTATCGAAGTAAAACGACGAGATGAAAAGATTCGATTGTTAAATGATAAGATGCGACAAGAAACAGAAAACCGTACTCGGCTCGAGGAAGAACGACGAAACTGCCACGCAGAATTAATGCGAACACAACAGACTCTAGAAAGCGAACGAGCATTAGCACTAGACAAGGAAGAGATATTCAAGCGCCTACAGCTTCGCGAGTCTGAGCTTGAGGAAGAATTACAAGGCGCCATTGACGACCAAGAGAAGCTTGAAACCCAACTTGACGATCTCCTCGATGCGAAGAAGAGGGCTGAGCACGAGGTTGACAGGTACCGAGCTCAGCTGGACCAAGCTGCTGCCCTCATTGCTCGACTTGAGGAAGAGAAGTCGGAACTAGACGTTCGAGTATCGGATCTTGAAATGGAAATTGAGAGCCTGTCTCAGAAGCAAGCAGACCGAAGCGCGCAGGAGGCCTCGCTTGAGGATGAGGTTAGGATGCTTCAGAGTCAATTATCTCTAAAGGATCGTAAATTACGGGACGTCGAAGGAAAGCTTCTTAAAATAGACCAGGATTCAGAGGTCAAATTAGCTGCCTCTCTAAAGGAGTTACAGTCTCTCAAGTCACGAGAACAACGCCTTACAAGGGAACACCGCGAAGCACAACAACAGCTATCTGAGCTATCTAAGACCTCAACAGACTACGAGGAGCTTGTAAGGAAGAAGGAAAGCGAGCTTGCTCTTCTTCGTTCGGATAACAAAAATTTCCAGATGGAGCAGCGCAGTTTTGAAGAACTGAGGAAATCGTTGCTATCTGAAAAAGAGAAGACGGCCGATCGTCTCCGTGAAGTCCAAGCCGAAATGGTCGCTATGAAGTCTCAGCATTCCCAGCTTCAGCGCGAGGCGGAAGATGCCAAACAGTTGCTCCAAGCACGACTCTCCGAAGATGCCCAGGCTAACCAGAATCGCGAAGTACTCGAGTCACAGATCAAGGATCTAAAAGATCAGCTATACAAGGTTCAAATGGACCTAAGCCGGGAGCGACAATCACGAGATGACGTGGCCCTCCTTTCTGAACACAAATTCCAGGCCTTACAGGAAGAACATGACCGTCTCAAAGACTCGAAAATAACGATCGAGAAGGAACTCTATCTGCAACAAGATACTTTACGACGCACCATGGAAGCCCGAACAACAGCCGAAACAGAGCGAGACGAAGCCCGCGATGAGATTCGACGGCTACGAGTAGCGAAAAGCGAGGCCGAAGAAGCGCGGTTGAATGCGGAGGAGGCGGGCGAGCGTAATGCTACCCGCATAGCTCGGGAACGGGAGGCTAGTTTACAGAAAGACCTTGACGCGACCCAAGAACGACTGAAGTGGTTTGAAGGTGAGTGTGAGAAGCTAAATCGGGAGATAGAAGATCTCAACAAGTTCATGATCTCATCTGGAGAATACGGCCTTAAGAACGACCAGGCCAAAGAACGCCTCGAGCGTGAATTGGTCACGGTAAAGGGTCGTCTAACGGCATCAGAAAATGACAACCGTGCGTTACTCAATAAACTACAGCAAAAGGGGCTTGAAATCGCGCGATCTACCTCGAGAGCTAGTGAAGCCTCGAGAGGACAGGTCTTGACCCTCCAGCGCGAAAAAGCAAGGATGGAAGAGCAGCATTCCAAGCTCAACAAACAACTCGGAGATTCGTCCTTGACCATAGCTGGCCTCGAGAAGAAGATTGAGAAGTTACAGCTCAACGTTGAGGATCTAAATCACGAGGTCGCGCGCGAGGTCAAGTCTAGCCGCAACGCCGAAAAGGCTTCATCAAACTACACGATTCAACTTGCCGAGGCAAATCGGACCATTGAATCCGAGCGCCAACTACGGACACAGGCTCAGTCAACTATACGCGCTATGCAGACGACCGTTGACTCTCGAGACAAGGAATTAGAAGAGCTTCGAGCACAGATGCTGCGTATCCTAAAGGCTGTTGACCCAGAAATATCAATTCCAGCTCAAGGTGACGCAAGCCATGATAAGATCATGAGTCAAAACTTCGATATGCTTAGGAAGATCGAGGAATTACAACAAAATCTCCGTATTCAGACTGCGGCGCGGACCAACGCAGAAGCGCAATTAACAGAGCTACGCGCAAACCGGGGAGAATCGCCGGTAAGGCCTAGGCTAGAGGAGATGCACCCTAACGAGGCACCTTTCAACGGCTCTCCCACGCAAAGGCGAAGCAAGTTCAACGGAAGACGTAATTCGAACACAACCACACCGACTCGTCGCGTCGCCAACGAAAATGATATAATTCCGGATTCCGCTAGATCAGACCGTACAGCGGACATTCTCAGCTTCAACAATAAGCAGGATCTGAAGACTGAGCTTGAAGAACTACAGAATCAACTTCAGATAGCACAGATGCAAAACCGCCACCTCCAAAGCCAGCTTGAACGTGTCACACCGCCGATACGGGAGACAAACCCTGATGATAGCCCATCTGTTCGTCGCATGAAGAAGCTAGAGAAGGCGAATAGCCGCTTACATGATATGCTCGACGACTCGACAAAGAAAGTCTCCCAGCTTGAGAAGTCAATTAGAAGTGGCGAACTATCTGTGCGGGATATCCAGACCAGATCTCACGAAGAAATCCTTGATCTGCTTAACAGCCAAGAGGATTCCAGACGTGCGCTTCTCCATACCCACAATGACGCTATTGCAGAGCTGGCTCATGTTAAGGAGCACTTTGAAAAGATAAGACACGAACGTGCAAGGTTTGAGGTTGAGCTTCGAGACTCGAAATCCGATCTGCAAGAAATGGCTCTAGCCCGAGAGCAGGAGGCCTCTAGTCGCAGCCAACTACTCCAAGAATTTTCTGACCTACAAATCCGACTCGACGCCGAAAGTTCCGAATTAGCAGACGTAATGTCCAGCCTCGAGATGTACAAGGGTCGCGCAGACGAATATTTCAGTAAACTAGAACAGGCTGAAATTGCTGTTTTGAAAGCGACACGAGCCGAACAGTTCGCCAAGTCTCAGGCCAAGGAAGCAGAGGATGCTTACGCCGAGATCATGTCTCAGCGGAATAAGTCCGATGGAAGTATGGAAGACATGCTGCGCCAGAATCAACGCCTTGAGGAGAAGCTGGAGGATATATCCACTGATCTTGAGGCTGCTCTGCAAGCAAAGAAGCGTCTCCAACATGAGCTAGAAGACTACAGGAATCAAAGAGCTATCGACCTTGAGGACAAGGAGTCAAGCATGGAGCAAACACGCAAGAAATACCAGGCGGAATTTGCTACGCTCACCAAGGAACTCGACCTAGCCCGAGAGGAGAAGCTCTATAAGCAATCCGAAATCGCCCGATTGCGCGAGGAACTCGACGACCTCCGCTCCAAGTGGGACGATGAGGTCCTCAATAGCACAACCTGGTCGAAAGAAAAGTCGCGCCTCGAAGCTACGCTTGCCGACGTCGTCTCTTCGCGCGACGAAGCTGTCAGCGCTCATAACGAAGCTCAGGGCAAGGTTGTATCTCTCCTTTCTCAAGTGCGAACCCTCCGAAGTTCTGTAGACGACATTACTGCTGAGCGCGAATCCCTCGCGAGGGAGAAAGCCAGCATCGAAGCCAGACTCAAGGAAGCCAAGGCAGGACTTGAGGATTTGGCCAAGAGCGAGAGCCCAGCGCTGCGCAATGCTGCCAATACGGATAAAGAAATTCTGGAGCTAAAATCCAGCCTAGCTCAACAAGAAGACATCGCTGCTGCCGCAGTGGAGAAGATGCGACGAGCCGAGTCTCTTGCCACTGAAGTGCAAAAAGAAATCACAGCCGAACGCGAAAGTAGTGCGGGGCTAGCCAAGCAAAAAGCGGCGCTCGAGAAGAGCCTCAATGAAGTGCAAGTGCGCCTCGTCGATCTAGAAACTAAGGGATACTCGAGCGGCAGCCAGGATATCAAATTCTTGCACAAGCGTATCCAGGAGGTTAGTACACCACCAGACCCACCAGACCCTAAACCTGAACCTCCCAACGAGATGCCACCACCGCAGTCTCAAAAACGACCCCTCTCCTCTCTGTTCCGCAAATTCACAAGGCGCTCCGCTAATACCTCACTTCCACGATAGCTTGAATCACAGCTCGAAGCTCAAGAAAACGAGCGGTCGAAATCGCAACGCTCGGTCCGCAACGTCGATCGAACCGTCAAGGACCTCACGTCCCAGATAGAGCGCAAGGACAAGCAGGCGGTGCAACTCAACGACGACGTAAACCGACTCCGCGACCGGGTCGATAAACTACTCAAGACGATCGACGAGCTCCAAGCTAGCGAGAGCGATAACCAATTGTCAGCCCGCCGGGCCGAACGAGAACTAAGAGAGGAGAAGGAGAAGACTCTACGAATGGAGCGCGAGCTAGAAGGCTGGAAACACCTAAGAATGGAGAAAGGGAGCGTGAACGGCAGCGTAAGAATCGGCACGCCCATCCTCGAAGGGAGAAGGCTCAGCGCCTGGAGGAACGGGACGGGGATGAGCGGCGACGCGGACGACACGGCGAGCCTCAGCGGAACGGGCATCGAGGTGCCGAAGAGAAAAAGCAGCATCGGCCACGGGAGAACGCCAAGTCTGACCAAGGGCTTCTTATGAGAGAGTGAAATAGGGAGGGGTTAACAAACCAGGGCATCGTTAATGTATTCGACGACCACGCGGCGGCGCTTTTTTGTGTAGTGTATTTTAAGGAAACTGCTACTCTTGCATGTATGTATTACTCATGATAATGGACGCATCGAAATGAGGCGGGGGATGGGTTAATGAATGCTATGGCATCGAGTTTATTCTTTTTTCGTCTCCTTGATATGATTTAATGTCTTTCGCGGCCCTCAATTGATTGGCGCTCTTGAGGGCTCACATGTTACCTACCCCTTTTTACCTTCGGCAAGTTATCCTACGATATAGCACCTAGCCGTGCGCAGGTAACCTCGTCCACCCTCCCCATCCAGATTGGGATTGCGGGACGTCTTCGCGGGATCTCTTTGGTGCCACGGTCGCGGTAGCCGGAGGTGACGTTTGTCAAGCACGTAGGTATCCGCACGTACCTACGTGGAAGTAGCACAACAACGGTCTTCAGCCTCGTTGACGCGACTGTCTGTGTGATCGAGTGAGTTAAATTTGCCTTCCTTTCTTCGAGGAGTATCTATGTTAACTACCATCTTTTCTATTTCTCTTTTGGCCCGAGGCGGCACCAAACAACAATCTAAAGCCCAACCCACCGATATATAAACCTCATCGATGGCCTAAAGGACCAAACCCGAGCAGAGATGGGCAACATCCTCGGAAAACCGCGGGTCTTCTACCTCGCCTACGACTACGAATACTACCCGAGCTCCTCGTCTTCCGAGTGGTACTACTACGGCGACGAGTACGCGGGCGACGAGCAGAGCTACGAGCCGTACGGCTGGGCGGACCTGTGCTGCTACCCGTGGTTCGAAGGCGCGTCCGCGGAAGAGGAAGACGAGGAGGAAGAGACGAGCTGGGGGGGCGCGGTCGTAGGGATTGTGCGGCGGAAGGGCTGCGTAAGTTAGGAAACCCCCCAATCCCCTTTCCGGATTTCCCCCTTTTCTAGGAATCTCCGCTTGCTTCGTCCCGAGTACCCCATGCTCCTCGCAGAATGTCAAAAGGGACGGTCTAACGCATCACACAACCCCACGTACAGACGACCCCAGACCACTGGGCGCTAGCCTTCCGATCCGACATCGACGTCACGCAGCTACCGCGGCGGATCAACGGGTTCCGGACGCGGATCCCCAGCCGGTGCAAGAGGACGTGCTCGTACTGGCAGCCCGTCTTCATCTTCGCCGAGGGGTCTTCGAGCGATGACAGCTCCCTAGAGGCGACGGATTTCGTTGTTGCGGATTGACTTGGTCACCGGCCGTGTCTGTTTGGGGTAGCATAAATGTGTTAGGGCTGCTTGAGCTCAACCACCTCGAGATAGGTTACGAGGTAAATAAATTCAAAGCCGTTTGCTATTTGACTTGCTTACAATTACTAGGTTAGGTACCTATGTAGGGAATGATGGCACCTGTTGCTGTTTCTACTTAGAGGCCTCTACGAAATAGAAACTATTAACCTTCTTGTTCCATCTTATGCTTAAAAACAAATTAGCATAAGACCTTGTGAACTAGGTGTCCTTTAGCTCTATTTTCTTTTCCATGGACAGTATGACACACATACATGATCAATCAAACTATCACAGTAAATGTGTCAAGAGCTTAGTCATTGGGTGCTAGGTTCAGATCTAAGTGTGTGTGTTTTCTGAGTAAAAGAGCGAAGCTCTCGAGTTGAGAGCCCATATAAATACCGACTCTTACTAAGCTGAATTATGTAATACGAGAGCGCGCAGCGCTCTCGATCACGTGACCACAGCCACAAGGTCAAGCCTCGTGACACAAACGTTTTATTAAGGCAATCGATTCTAGGGGTCGGCAAAATACGTATTTTGGATCTTAATACCGTATTTAAATACAATACCTGCATAATACCATTATACCCACCAAAATATATATTTTAACCGATATAGCGAGATATAATACACTTTTAACCACTTTAACATTATATTTTCTACAATCTTATTAGATAGCTTACTTTATATTTCATTATTATAACTCGTTTCCATTTTATTTTATTTAATTAAATTAAATTAAATAATTAAAAGTTATCGTCAAAATACGCGATTGAAGGCAAGTCAATTGAAAAACTATTTCCTTATATGGATAATACGTACCATATTACATACCCACTCATATATGCGGGGCCGATAGGTTTCTCCGAATCCGTTATACGTATAATGAATCATAATACGGTATTAATACAATACAAAACACGTATAATGGTATAATATATTATACCGATCCGAACCCTAATCGATTCATTGTCTCATTTAACCTCTAAGGGGTTCTAAATGAGACGTATCTGGTTCTGAAACTAAGAACAGTGCGATGCGATCACAGCAAAGAAACTATCGTCGTCCTCCATCGGCTCTCCCGCAGGCGTCTCCTTTTCCTTGGTATCCTCGACGTGTTCGTCGAGCAGCTCCTTTCGTCGTAAGTCCTCGAGCCCACCACCAGAAGTTGACCAGTCCATAACAAGCAAACTACCATGAAAAAGAAATGTGCCCTTCTGCTATTTCCCTTCATACCCTTTTCCGTCGAACCCTATCTGAGAAACATTCGTAATGAAAAAAGCTCGTTGACTGCGAAGCAATAACTGAAACCGCATGACGACCAGAGAGAATTAAAGAATGCAACAAGATGGGCTCGGCGATAGGCTCATTGTGCTCTTGTCTCCATCCTTTTTCTTTCCGTTGGCCTCTGCCTCTGATCCGGATTGCACTAACATGTCCCACTTTTCTCTTAAACGGAGCCATGCCCGCCGTCTGTCCATTGCAAATTGTTTCACCTCCTCCTCTTCAGGGGACCAGAGAGCTTTCACCATCTTGAAGATGTCTCGTGGAGATGGGATAGCTTTCATCTCATCGAGTTTATCACCACTAACAACCCCATCACGACATGTCCACAACGTATAAAATGCCCTCAGGCGATATTCATGCCGTGTAGATAAGAGACTAGAGAGGTTCTCCCAACTGCCTTGAGGGGAGGTATGGCAGTACACCATACACTGCACGTCCGTTTCACCCCATCGAACCATGCTGATTCTGAGTACATTATCAACTAGAATGCCTTCCTCGTTGTATCTAGGTATAGTGCGTTCCACGACACCCATGGAATCGGGAACTTGGCACTTTGCCCGAGTACGAGAAGCTACCGGACCGATGAAGCTACTCTCTTTATTCAGTGTTACGCGCACCTCTCCCGGAAAATGAACCTTAGAGGCGCTCACTGCAATTTCTTGGAGGCGAAAGTCTTTGGCTATCTCTTCGAGCCACTGGACGTCATCTTGATTAATGCTCTGCCTATATGCTCCGACTGCGATACCAGAAGATTAGCAATCGCCCATAAAAGGGCAGTGAAGCTCTACTCTGAAGATAAAACTCTGACTTACTCGCGTTGGTAATCTCTTCCTCTAGTTTCACGATATTTGAATGGCCAACAAGAGAAGGAGGAAGGATTATCTCATGCTGAAGAAAGGGTAAATCCCATAGTAAATGTCGACCTCGACGTCTTGGAAGTGGCATCGGTACACACTTCTTAATTCTGTCTAGGATTCCGCTCAGCCGCGATACAACAATGCCGTGGTTGTTTATTGCCCTGAAATCCATCTTCAAGTCTAACTTATGGGTTCGTGTGCCAAGTAATGCCAATAGATTCGGGTCAAGATACTGTGCTTTTGGCCAGAAGTATACCTGGATTAGATTGATCCATCGAATGTCTTTGCGTCGTTGTGGCGTGATGGCAGCCAAGAAAACATGGCATTGCTGCTGGCTTGAAAATTCAAACGTATTGATCTTATAGAAGGGGCACCACATTTCAAGTTCGGCATATATGGCTCGGCATGTGCGAGCGAGGAGGACATTTGTGAACTCATGGTGCGTCTGCACATAGCTGTACTGCGATTCCGATGAATCTAACAACTCATTGGTACATGTAGACCGGTTTGTTACCGGTTTGAACTTGTTCGAATGAGGTTTGACCTGACCCGGTACGATTGGGTCGTCAACATACACTGCAAACTCGTAGATCATGAGACGGACCTTAAGGATATGTGAGTTAGGTGTACTAGAATTGATTAGAGTTTGGATGAGGCGCGATACATACCTCTTGAGGCACGACCCTGAAAAAAGGTGACTGATTATTCAAGATCGATAACTCAAGGTTGGGATGTTGAGCATCCTCAAGATTGATGATAGATCTAGTCGTGGTGGCCATGGTATTGTGTAGGTTGAATACTTCGTCGGCGACTTAGTAGGTAGGAGGCAGGAAGTGGTATAGACGTGAAGATATGTGAATGACGAGAAAATGTTCGAGGGTCCGAAAGGTGCGTCAACAGCCACCAGACCACGGTCTTACAGAACAACTAAGCGTCTAGATCAACAACAAAACGGCGTATTGGTGAATAGGTGTATGTCGGCGACGAGGACATATGCCGGCCACAAACCAATGCGATGGTGAATAGATGATGTCCCGAAAATAAAAATACGTGATTACATGAGAAGGCTCTACCGACGGTAGCACGTGTATCGACAATGAGATTCCTTATTATCGATAATAAAGTATGTCAATGATAAGAAGGAGTATTTGTATTGGTAAGATTCATGAATGAATAAATGAATGAACTGTCAATGATACCTAAGTTGAAGGTGTAAGGTGTAAAAGTGTGGTGACAATAATGGCGGTGATAGTGGTGGGAGTTGTACAGATGAGATTGTAAGTCGGGATAACTATTTTAGACTTATGTGTGGATCACTGTTCAATCTGTAAGTCGTCACTACCCAAGTACGGCAAATGCCTAACGACGTACTGCCTCAGTTGGAAGGCACATATCCGAAGCAGAAACTAGCCTCACTGTTTAGGAGACCAAGAAGGTGCGAAGCCTAACCGGTCCTCCCTCTAAGTACTTAGGCAGGTACCATTCAATTATATTATCTTTGGAACAGACTAAACTTATAAAATTCATTGTTACTTTATATATTTGATATTCCATCCCATATTTTATATCATGATGTATATGCATATGTCGTGGAAATAGTCTTGCTATCTAGGTAGGTAGGCATCTTTTGAAAGCCGCCATGGTGCGAACTGTGTTTTAAACCGGAGGTGCTTAGGTAGGCAAACATGCTTCAGAAAATCCATTGATATATTATAACAAATCAAAATCAGTAAGGCCTTAATATAGTATCTTAGTGGTCGGAAATCACTTGTGACATCAGTTCTGGGCTCCATACCCCTATTATGTGGGAGCCCCTTTATGCTACTATGTATTTGGGATTGTTAAAATATGAACGTTCCCTACCACTTAGGTGTTATAAAAAACAAAAGAGCAAGTAATAGCTACAGCTGCCTGGGTACCTAGTTTCTAATGTTCAAATAGAATCAAAGGCAATTAGGTTGCCTCAGACTTCCTGCAGTTTTTTCGTGGTAATCTTTCTTGTTATATATATGACTTAACATCTCCCTATTATACAATGGATTTACTAACAATAGTCAGAACATAACTTGTTACCAGCTACGTCTGAGAAAGGGGCTAACATTTCCAACCTGGCATAGCAAAGACAGGTTTATCTATAAAATCAATTCATTAGGGCTAAGCACACAAAGACAGTCACATATGTTTATGGGCAAGGACACAGAAGTAATTCTCAAGCTCAGCGAGTTTCTTATTGGGGGTATTACTATTACTACAAGGTCCCATCCACGCTTTTTTACACACCTCCTTCCTCTCCCCAAGGGAGCACATCATACGGGTGAACATACGAGCCCCCATCTCGCGCCACGTCTACATCTCGCGCCCGCCATCGCCGTCGAAGGCAAAAAGCAGGCGCGGAGAAGCGAAACCCCTACTGAGCCTGCCACGATAAAAGATGACCTTTGGTGTGCGTGTCGGGTGGTATTAAATAAAAAAGAAACCCCCATCTTCTTTTTCCAGGTTCCCAAAAAAATATGCAATGTTCATTCGTAAGGATCGTAAGAATCTTATGTTGTGTGACGGCGCTGGTCATGGTATACAGAGAAGGAAAATTGGTTTGTTTTGCCTGCGAGGCTTGCTGTATTGTTGTTGTTTTTATGTTATACTTTTGCTAGCTGCTGCTGGTTTATAGAGCGGCGGCGACGATCATACCGGCGAAGCCGATAAGACCCATGCCGGCACCGAGGTGGGCGGCACCGGCGGTGACGATCGCCGAGGCGGTTGCCGACGACGACGGGTAGACGGCACCAGTGCCGGAAGGAGCAGCGGTGACCAGGGTCGTGGAGCCACCAGCGATGGGGTAAGGAACAGCACTGCCGGTGGCGGTAGCGGTTGCCACAGTAGGAACGGCGACGGGGGCGGTGGCAACGTAGGTGCCAGGCACGACCGCGACACCGGTGGAGCTAGGGCCAGAGGTGATGGTGGTGAAAACGACACCAGGGACGGTCAGGCTGGTGCTGACGGTCACGGTGCTGCTGGAGCTAGGGATGGTCTCGCCAGCCTCGTTGGTGCAAGGAACAACGACTGTAGTAGCAACCTCGATGGTGGTGACGGCACCGGTAGGAGCAGCGGCAGTGGCGGTGAGGACAGAGGTGATGGTCTGAGCACCGGTGGCAATGCCGGGGTTGCTGGAGACGAAGGGAGCGCAGATGCCCTGGAAGTAGCTGATAGCCTCAGAGATGACCTCGTCGGATTCACCGTAGGCGTACATGCAAGTGAAGATGTTCTTGGTGAAAGCGGCGTCAGGGCAGTAGCAGGCGGCGTCGGTGTTGTCCTTGCAGCCAACGCTGAACATCCAGGTGTTCAGGCAAGAGGGAACGACGCTGGGGCAAGGAAGAGTCTCGACGGGACCGGCGGGGCTGGTGCTGGAAGAAGCAGCCAAAGTGGCAGAAGAGGCAACAGGAGTCGACTCCACGGTGGAACCAGCAGGGACGGAGGCAGACTCAGCGGGCGCAGTTGGGTATCCGATGGCCTCGGTAGCGGGGCTAGAGACTGCGGAAGAAACAGCAGAGGAAACAACGGAAGAAACACCAATGGTCTCAGTAACGGGGCAGACGGTAGTAGAGACGGGGACAGTAACGGTGGTTAAGGCGGTGGAACCGGCAGGGCAGTTGGTGACGGTAGGGGCACAGCTGGTGATGGTCTGGATGGAAGTAGTGAAAACAGTAGAGGTGGTCATGTAGCTGGTGACAGAGAAGGAGGATGAAGAGACAGCCTCGGTGCTGCTAGAGCCAATGGCAAGGGTCGAGCTGGAAGCCACGGTAGCAGAGCTGGTGGCGCTGGAAACAGCGTAAGTGCTAGAGTTAGCAATTGAGGAGCTGGACACAACAGCCGAAGAGCTGGACTCGACGACGACGGAGGTGCTGGCACTGGCGCTGGCAGTCGGGATGCTGGCAGAGTACGAAGAGATAGCCGGAACGCTGGCGGAGGACGAAGAGACAGCAGGAATGCTGGCGGAGTAGCTGGACTTAACCTCAACAGAGCTAGAAGTAACGGCGGACTTGCTAGGCTTGCTGGTGGAATAAGTGGGTGTGCTCATGCTGTAGGTGCTCTGAGCAGACTTAGAGGGTTTAGGGCCGGAGCAGTCGAAGCCGATAGAGTGAATGCCGAAAGAGCAAGAGTCCTTAGGCTTGGAAGGCTGCGAGGGGTAGACGACAGTGACGTCGGTAGCACCACCGCACTGGGTGTTGTCAACAGTAGTACCGGAAGCCTTGCAAGAAGATCGGTGCTTGCAAGTAGATCCGTCAGGCATAGAGTAGTGGAACTCTAGGTCACAGTCGAACTCGGGAGAGACCTGGAAGCTGGTGATGGAAGTTTTGGTGACACCCTTGCTCTTGTCGCAGCTAATCTTAGGGCTGCTGCCGGAGTCCGAAGTGGCCTTGCCGGTGATGCACTTGCTTTGGAAGCTTCGGCCAGTGAGTCCGTCCCGCTTGCCGAACGACGAGGCGCAGGTGAAGCCGCTCCATGTGAATCCCTTGTATGAGGAGAATCCACCGAGAGAAAGGTCAGACCAGTCGAGACCGCTGGCGTAATCGGGGGAACAGGTGTTGTTGGTGTTATCCGGGCAGCTGAACTTGGCAGCACTGCTGAACCCGAAACCTGTGGCAGTGACCTGGCTGAGGCCAGCAGCCAAGGCGACGAGCGATAAAGTGTTCTTCATTTTGATAGAAATTCAATCCTTAGTAGACGAGTGTTGTGAAATTAGTCCTGCTGGGTGAGCGAACGAAGTTATTCTTATAACGACTGTATAACAGGAAAAGTAAACGATGGTTGGAAGCAAGCAAACGAATGACCTTGACTTCCGGGAAAGAAATAAGCGACAGTAATGTCTACGTTTAGAGGAAAGAAAGTGTTGATAGGGAATAGATCTTTTTCGAGATAGATGAGGAGGAGAGCCTCCTACATATATAGCATCCTCATCATGAGCTACTGTGAGCCACTCGTTTGGCGAGGAACCTATCAAGGTGGTAGTCGTGCGGACCCTGCCCCCGAGCCTGCTTGGCCGCCGCCTGGGGTTGTTTATTCTAAGCACCATAGAGGAATCCTGTACCGCATTCCATGGTTAATAATGTTAATCTTGTACCTATCCACCTCTCATTGTTACCTGGTTCGAGACCAACGCCACCGAACTTAGCTCTTGTACCGATGGTATTTTACTAGTTAAAAATAGGTATCAGAGACATTTAAGTCCGAAATTGAGGCATAGTTAAATTTGCAACTCACTTACAAGCTATGGGCTGATGAAGAAATCGATTCAACCATATTCAGTCATATCATGGCGAGAGTACAACAATTCGTACTGCCGTTAACAATATTGACCTCTGCGTTTTGTAGAGTCTTGGCCCCTGTTCCAGGATCAAGAAACTAGCCGGCAGGGTAGCCTCTAGCCAGGAGAAAGAAAGCCGAAAAAGGCATGGCATAACTTTCACAGAGGGCAGAAAGTCGGATGAATGTGCGCTAGGGATTAGAGTGAAGTCGGAAATGTCTTGCGCTCCACAGCAGTTGGACCGAATCGAAAGCACAGAGCGCGCGGCTGCAAGCCGGGGTGTCTTGGATCTTGGAGTGGTATTTTCAGGGGGATGTCAAGGATTAGCTGCAATCTATCCGCTGTTCCTAGCCAGTCACGCTGACCCTAACATGCCCCTTTTAGCCAATGACAACCCTTGCTTGCTATGGATTTGGCTAAGAACAGTTACCACCGTTGGATTCTTCGCGAATCAAGTCAAGCTGCTTGCCCTTGTGCCCAACGGCTTCTGTAGGTAAACACCTGAGCAGGTATCTGTTGCTGGCATTTGATTTTAGGAAGACCAACATTTGCTAGAGTAAGCTGCCAGAAATATCCAAGCTAGGTGGTTCTAAACTCAGCTTGAAGGATGACGGCTCGCCGAACCGAGATTCAACACGTCACGTACCTAAGTCAAGGTAAATTAGAGCGGCGTTGGGATGCGCCATTATCAGATGTCACTATCTCCTATCCTAAATAGAGGAAAAGCAAAGCGAGACTGGCTTAGAGTTCGGTGTCCCCTTACTAAGAGCGATTGTGTTCTGTTAAACTTGAAACAAACACAGCCACTCGACCTTTGCCTGGAGGAGTTGGCCCTAATGCAGGTACAGAACCATCGTTGAGTCGCATCTGCAGCCAAGGATCAGAACGTGGGACCACCGATTCGACCGTGAGAGAAGATTCTTTTCAGTTGATTAGATCTTTGATCTTCCCTGCAAGATCAGTCTTTTCCTACTAGTGATGGGTCAGTCATCATGACAATCCATCGATTCTCAATGCGATCTACCATGCAGAACATGTCGCCTCGCCTCGCCTTGCATTACCACTGACCTGAGGTGGGTTTCTATTGAACAGATTAAAGTCCGAATAATATTATCTTCCTTTCTCTTTGCCTCTCTTACCTACCTATGTAACTAATTGTTCTAATAACTAGACTTCGTATTCTCAGGTCGGACCTCCGCAAGACTCTCATGCTCTGAATGATCTAGGCGTGAGCATGAAAGAGAAACTTGATGTGGCTTGGTAAGACTTTAGAAAAACAAGCATAATGTAACTCCGAAGGTCCCAGCGATTTCAAAAAAAAAAAGCAAAAACGGCAATGATCGAGTTAGCGGAGGTGGCTTGTAAGTGTCTCGCAAGACTTACCTGAGGTACGTACCCAGATAGGGGATAGGGGATAGGGGCACTCTTGAACCTCGCTCTAGTTGTCCTCAATCGGAAAGTTAAGTCGTAGTACATTGAGAGAACTGGATTTTCGGGCAATTTTCTACATACAGTGGCATGCACTAAGTTTAAACCCATTTTATGTACCCGAAAGTCGTGCTAAGCAAGTCATTAAGCCGCATTTGGAAATAAATATAAATAACTTTAAAAACGTTATTATAAAAATAAAACTTTTATATATAAAACAACGCGTGTATTTCCTGTTTTGGCATAGTGGCTTGGCGTGACTTTAAGGTACATAATATGGGTTTAAACTTAATGCATGCCACGTATGTATGTATGTACCTAGCTAGGGTGACTGGCCGCCATCTGTCAACTAAACCTTATTTGGATGTAAACAGGGCAATTGACAGGGATTGACAGAACCTAAGAACCCTCCCCTTGCTGTTACTAAAGCCACTAAGTTCGTCCCTAGAAAAGGCAAGACCTCGGGAAGGACTCCAACTCCAGGTTTCACCAACACCCACCAGTTCTTTAACCCTTGAGTTTCACCATCTTCATCTTTTTTTCAGTTGAACCACACATCACATTCGAAGAGGTCACATCCATATTCTCGACCCTTTCTTTTTAGCTGTACGATGATATCCACCATGTCCCGAACAACATGGATATCTGACTGATTTAGACAAGGAGGGTCCATGATCGACCGCTACATACCGAGAACCCATCATGATGGGTTTTCTTGATTCAGACTACTAGGGGTCGAATACGAGCCGCACGCATTACCTGACACCTGCCCCTGGTTAATGCGACCTTATCGACGATTGCGGTATCGTCCCATCTTTGGCTTCTTTCTGGTTTCCCACCTCCTTTTGGAAATCTCATCGTTACTCATTCTGTTACCCGTAACATACAGTATGGCTATCTTGATAATGTTTCGCACTCAGTTACATACCTACCTACCTACATAGCAACTCTACTGATGCAGCTATGTAAAATCTGTCACCTGTCACCCGTTTCGTAAGCTCTCTAGGACAAAGCGCATTTCGGTAAAAAGTCCACACAATCTCCTACACGAAGTGAAAGAATATGATTATGACAACGCTCAGCTCGTTACTCCGATATATTGGTTAAACTTTCGGCTTCTTCATCTCGTTAAAGAAACGCTATGAACGCCGTCATACCAGTGATCACATTTGGGACTGTGCGTCAAATCTACCAGACCACCAGATTAGTCTAACCGATGGCCTAGAACCTAAAAGAGATCGCCAGGCACATATGCCTCTTTTGGTAAACGACTAATACTATAGTAGTAACGTTAATCGGATCCCAAAAGGCCGGAGCTGCCAGCGCCACCTAACAATCTTTAGTAGAAGGGTCTGACCACCGATAGTTTCCTGAGCGCTGGATATTAGATATCTGTTACCTAACTGTTGTATATGTTTACTAATTAATAACTCCTAGGACCCGAAGAGATTTCACTGTCCCGTGAGCCCATGAAAAGTTATCATGACACCGCGCCGCACTAGATGTCCTCTTCCGCGTAAAGCCAATGCCTCTTAATAGTGGAGAAACATAGTAGGCGAGCGTTCCGAGGTCTAGGTACCTCTTACCTGGTATGCCTAGCAACTGGCACAATAAACAGGATATTTATATTGACCAACTAACCGAAAAACCTGGCTAATACAACATGCATACATCCATCGAATATGATTATCCGAGAGTGCGAGAGAGACGGCATTGTAGCTTCGATTTAAGGGTTTTATCGAATGATTAAGCTTAGATGTCTCCATTTTCAAAGAGACCTTTTGATTAATCACTGTGTAGGTACTTTTACACTTACGCAGCATCCGAGAGAACGAAAAGCGACAAGCGATAAAATATCGTTAAAGTCTTCGCGGATGTTGGTTGCGGTAGGTAGGCGAAATTAATTAACGCTATGGTGTTGTCCGCGACGCCACGCGACATCGTATCGCGACGAATATCCTTCAAAGTCCTTTTACCATGATTTATTGACATTAAAGAATTGACAAGTTCTGGAAAGGATTTGGAAAAGCATGCGATCAGATATGACTCAGCTATTAATAGCTATAAAATGCCCCGATCAACGCTGTTAAAAGCACGTTTTCGGTTGTCGGCCGGTTTGCTGATCCCTATAATAAAAAAACCCCTACGTTGATCCGGGGGAAGCTAAATACTTACGTATTGACCACATTAATTCTGCAGGAACAAGGTCTAATTGGTCCCAGCAAAGAGTCACCACGAAGATCGATCTGAAGAAATCTAAATTAATTGATAGACTGCTTGCTTGCATTCCGCTATTTTGTCTCACTGCTGCAGACTCGGATTCATCATACTATCTACCTACCTACCTACCTACCTACCTACCTAGATGGTTCGGAACTCACTTCAAAAGAAACCCACGGATAGAAATATCTACGATGAGCTTGCTAGCATTCTAACGAGTATGGTCTGGGAATCTCGTGCTAACATAATGCATGAATTATTCCGTACCGACAATAGCATTGCGCCGGCTATCCTGGTAGCCACGACAGGCTCGCCATTTCCCCATATTCGCACGCCAATTTTCTAGAACCATGTTCGCATAGGATTCATGCGTTCCGAGGGAATTTTTACAATGCTGTTTGCATGGCCATCTCCATATATGATCGGCATATACCTCTCAACTAATAGCCCCTCCATAAACATAACTGGCCGCCACGATTTTGCAACTACAAGTCCAGCTAATCGGTGATATCTGATCTGATACATAGCCGCACCACGAAGAAAAAAATTCGTTGGTCCACTCGCTACAATGATGACACAAACGTAGATATTGCGAGGAGGTGGCTATGTTTCCTACGACCAAACACTCATGCAAGTAAGCTGGCAATTGTCATAAGATCGGATAACTGCAGTTTCTACATAGTAGTAGTAGAGTAGTAAGCCAATCCGGACTCAATCCGCGATACGGGATTCCTTTTCATGTCAGGTATGCACATAATCAGGGGAAAGCTATTATCAGCATACGCCTAATAGGAAATCTTCTGCTCGCCAACTAGTATGTGTGCCTCCCAAAATCGGTCGAATGACGGTTCGTAGGATGAACAATGTTCTGACTACAGCAGTTCCCCCTCTCATTTGCAAAAGAGCCGTACTTACTTACTTGCAACTTCCTGAAGCTGTCAGCACGCTGCACCATCAACGACATATTAGTTGGTAAGTAGGTCGACTCGGGGCCGAAAATGTTTCTGACGCCAGCGATACTACCTACATTCATCCAGCTTGAGTGTTTTACTTTACCCACAACAACCCAAATGCTATTTTTACCTTGGGCACGAAGGCAGGTAGAACAGAACGTACGTAGGACGTAGGGCGTAAGACGAAATTGCAAAAGCGCCGCAACGAGAATTAGAATTGATCTATTCATGCCTACCTGCCTCGGGTCTAGGTAGGTTTGGAAGGCACAGTACGTTCCATTGGCCCCATTCGGGACATTGGTGGCGCTTACACAACAAAGCGCCCCGCCTACGTTTTCCGCTCGGCGCTCGTTTTGAACATTTGAAAATCTCCAATACGCGTGTTCCAATCCATTCCCTACAATATCCACTAAACGCCGCGCCGCGCTACACAAAAGCAGCCGAGCGGAAAGCTTAAAGCGCCTTCGGCGGCTAGGGATCACTAGATCTTCGTAGAGCTGCGGGTGATCGATCGGATCACCCGCACGATATTGATCGACAATTTTGCTTTTCGTTTTTGTCTCTCTTTTTCTTTGTTTCGCCCTTCTCCCCTCCCCTATTTCTCATGAACCTATGGGCCTCCTTGGTAAGTACGAACCTGCAGACGATCTACTCACAGCCCTTAGCCCCCACCCAACCTCCTCATCCTCTCCTCCGCCGCCCGTGCCCTCCTCTCGCGATCCAACCTCATCCTCTGCTCGGGCGTCAGCCCGCGCGCCTCCTCCTCGCGCTTGTCCTGAGCCGACTTCTTCGCGCCGGCGTCCAGCAAACTCTTACCTCGACCCTTACTACTCGCATCGGGGACCTTAGGGCCCTCGCTTTTCAGCCGAAGTTCCTCAGCCCTGCGGCGCTCGGCTTCTTTTGCCTCGAGCTCCTTGCGCTCGCGCGCGTCGCGCTGGTCCGCTTCGGCTTTGGCGAGGGCTGGTGGTACTCTTGCCACCTCCCAGTCCCATCTCTGCTCGCCGAGGTCGCCGCGCGCGACGCGGAAGGCGTCTCTCGTTGCGCGGTCGCCCGCGAGCTCGAAGGCCGTCTTGCCCTCCCTGTTGGGGAACGTGGGGTCCGCGCCCCCTTTGACCAGGAGGCCTAGGACGAGCGGCGCCGAGTTCTGGTTCGCGGCCAGATGCAGGGGTGTGGGGGCGTGGTAGTTCTGCGGCGAGTCGGCGGGTTGGAAGAGGAAGCTGGCGGAGACGTCGTTGCTTTTCAGGTAGGATAGTAAGGCAGGAAGTTTAGATCGGCGGATGAAGGCTTGCAGTTGTGATGTGTGTAGTAGCGCTGTTTCTTCCTCCTCTGTTAGCTTGGGCGCTGCTGGCTTAACTGGTTTGGAGACGGCCGTCTTTGCGGGTGTCTCCTCTTGCGTCTTAGTTTGCTGATTTGGGTCGATTTCGCGAACTTTTAACCGGGTAAGTTCGATGAAAGACCGCATGAGTTCGTTCTGCGTTGCTCGCCGCGTGCTAAAGGGAAAACTCCGTATGCGTAGATCGTTCGCTCGTAGGACTTGGTCATCGTAAGGGCCGAAGAGCGTTCTTCGGTTCGTGGCTCCCGTTGCTCGGATGAACAGTAGTTCTGATGTGTCCAGTAAACCTTTCCAGTCTTGTAAGAGTAGTCGGACCTCATCCGTTAGAGCCTGCTCGTTGTATCGTCGGATACTGGAACCGGCCGAATGCGCGTTTCCCTTCGCGTTATCGTTTGCGGATTGCGAGCCACCCTGCTTTCTTCTCGTAGTGTATCTGTGAAATGTTTTATGCGCCAGAACTGTAGCCTCTCTATTTAAAGGGCCTATTGACCCGTGCTTCGTTTGCCGCGGTGCTAGCGAGACCACCATAGCTGCAAAGTGACCACCACCGATCATACAGAGAAAGATATGCGGTCCTTTGTAAACAGCAGGCGCAAAGTTTCCATCTGGTCCTGGTTTGGGTACGACTATCGGCTGTAGTTGTTTCTTCTTGATTATATCGACGATATTGCTTTCGTCTCTAGATTCCTCCAATTTGAAGATAGCACGATATACGCCAAAATAGCTGTTCTGGGGTAGCACGGGTGAGTTGAACCACAATAATGGCTGTGCACCACCACCCCTCTGTCTCTTTCGGGAATATCCATCTTCATTATCTTCTTGGTTATCATCTATATTGCCGCCATTTTTCCTGTCAGCTAAAGTAGCCTGCTTTTTCAAGAGCGTTGTTAGGAGATTGCTCTCCTTGTCGTCATTCTCATCTTCCTCGTCGGAATCAGTAGAGTCGGAACCCGAAAGGCTTTCGTCGAGGTCCGCGATCAGTTTCTCGAATTCGACCTCGGAGACCGGACTCTTCCCTCGCAGCTTTTGCTTGAGGTTGTAGTGGTGCAGATCCGATTTTAGATGGCCGCGTTGGTCTTGCACGGTTGCAAACGAGAGCGCGCATAAAGAGCATGACTGCGAGCCTACTACCGATATGTTGCCGGAAGCATCTTCCGTCTGTGGTGCTTGCTTGGTAGACTTCTTCTCTACGTCTTGTGCTTCAGCGTCGGTAGCATCTTGTTTTATAGAGAGGGTTGTAAGGACCTGGTCGGGCAGATCGTATACTATTGATGGTGGGGTATATGATTAGAAAGCGTTCTATAGTATTTTGCGATATTACGTAGAATAGTAAAATGGTGATTTACCATAAAGGGGTCGCTTCAACAAATCGTCTACTTTTTGATCCATTGCTTGCGACTCTAACTTGACGTCTTTGTTTATTTGGAAGATCTAACGAATGTAGGTAGAAGTTGGGAAGATAGGAGGGAAACTTCCGAGTTAGAAGCACCGATGACGAAAGTGGGTTGAAATAAGAGCTTTGGTGGGGTAGCTTCCTTTGTTCAACACGCTAGAAACCGTACCTGTCTACTATAGTTATAGCATTGATGGTTTGACTTGCTAAATCTTAAAGATTATAAATCTCCTTCTAGTTTAACTCATTCTTACTGAAATACTAGGGGCTATCGGTTATGAGTCAACCGGTCAACTACATTATAGAAATGAGTAATCGGATTACGGCTTTGCACAGCCTCTCTACCTAAACACCGAAACAGATATCACTTTCGGAAAGACGCAGATCACGACCTACTAGAACTCCAAATAGCGGGAAGGGAATGAGAGGATTTCCTCGTTTACGAGATAGAAAAATGACTAGAAGTCTACCGATCAGAATTAGAACATATTCAATTTGAGTTCGATTTTCTCAGGCTCTATGAGGTACTCGAGGTTATTTCTCACTTGAAAACATACCTACCTGTTAGACAAGTCAACCTCAAAGAGAAACGACAATGCCCTCTACCCCCGACTAACCGTATATAGCATGGTACTAACTTAGGGCTTTGTGATTTCCATTAAAGAGCGCCGAGTAGTTAATAGAAGATAATCGGCTGGTAGTCTACTATTCTGACATATCTACTAGGTAGGTAGCTTACGGCTGACATAGAACAACCAAGAAGGCAAGAAGCTTGCCATCTATCCCACAAAGATCTCATACAACTCATAAGGAAACAATATCTTTGTTAGAAGCACCCAGCTTTGTTATACTTCAAAGCATCGCTAGTTACAATGTCACAGAACAATCTCATTGAACGGGCGTGAGGTGCCATACAAATACTCGGGGACCAACCCTTCTCGTTCAATCTTTCTGTTTCTAGAGTACCGATCCTATTACTTTACAGTCCTAGAGAGAAGATTTGTTGAACAGTCTTCTTTTCTAGATATCTGCTCGAGTGATAGTCGCATACTTACAAACTTTTCATTATCTTCTCTTATCTAGGTAAAACACAGTCAAGATGCCGTGCCCCTGCAGACGTTTGACGGTCCGTTACGCTTGTCGTCACAAAGAGCGCGAGTTCTACAAATGTTGGCGATACCAATTCAGGAGAGATTACTCATGCCTCGGCGCGTTTGTCTCTAACTGCGAGACCGAACAGATGCGAATCGTGGTGCCTCGAGTCTGCAACAAATGCTTGGAGTACTTTCTCGGCGCATTCGATAAAGAATCCGCTTATTATGTAAGTAAAAGGTTCCTCGAGTTTAAAGCCAATAACGGGCTCTCAAAGGAGGTTATCAACCCAGAGACGATTAATCTCGCGGCGTACATCACTTCAGCAGAGCTGGCTACGCTGCGTGCCTGTACACCCCCAAGTTCTGGACAGCCGTTTCGCCCCCGAAGCCCGATGAGAGCGACCCAGTCCCGGGTTCCTCCACCGACTGAGCTTCAACAACCGGAGCCTGTTATCCATCGGAACCGACATGGAGATCGCCACTCATCGCGTTCCAAGACGCGGTCAAAGTCCGCCAAGCCTTCTAAAAAGAAACCAATCCCGCGGAAGCCAGTTCCTAGCCAAACCAAAATATCTAAGGCAAGTATCTCTAAGCCGATAGCTCACTGGGCCGTGCCTAGTGAGCCGAACACAGGCGGGAGCAACCTTGAGTCCTTTCCGGCCATACCCGAGAATACAGTAGTGGAGCATGGGTCCAATCAACCTATCGATCTTTCAGACCTCGTTGAGAATGAGTACGATGACTATGTTGATTACGGCGCAATCTCCCATGGTAGAGCCTTGAATCGAACTCCGTACCAGCCATTACCTATGCGGCTAAATCATGCGGCCAAAGCCCCCCGTCCCCAGCCCTCGGACAGTTCGCTCGTGAAGAGAATCACCAAGCTAGCCGAAACGACCGAAATCATGGGCTACCCGAATCCGGAGAAGAGGAACTTGCCCAGTGTGCCAAAGCTGACCAAGCCCCCCAAGGTCCCGACCTGGCGTGTAGAGACCCCCCATCCCGAGGCTCCTGCGGACATCAAAGGTAAAGGTAAACAGACCCGCAGCCAGAGCGCCATGCTCTTGTCGCGCCCGCGAGATCTCTCACCGCTCCGCAGGATCCCGACTCCGGCCACGGCCACGTACATTAGGCGGGCTCGAGCCTCATCCGAGTCGCCCATGCCCCCAATGGACACCCCCTTGCGTGATACCCTCCAATTGCCGCCCCTGCGCACGGCCGCACTCAAGAGCTTCCGCGAGCGGGGGATTCCTTCTGCCGCGTTCCTGCTCGAAGAGAATATCGGTGACAAGATACAGACCGTCCCGTCGTCGCCCGCTGTGCTCGTCTCCGTTAACACGCCCTCGCCGAGCTATTCTTGCGCCGTGCAGTCATGTTATTGTACCCCGGATGAGGCAGATAACCAGGTATGTCCTAGCTGCCGTGAAAGGCGAAGACTTGAACGTGAATTGCAGATGAAGTGGATTTGAGGGACTTGGAGGATAGGAAGTAGGGAAGGGTAAGTGTTTCTCGCACGTGATCACGACCCCAAGGTAAGTATATTTGGATAGTCGATTTCGTCTCCTATTTTCTCATCTCGTCCTTTCTACTCCTAGATTTAGAAGTGGTTCGGTCGTAGTAGATTAAGAGGGCGCGCTAAGATTCTTGCTATAATAATAAGGTAGGTCTCTGAACTTAAGTTAGTAGTATAATATCAACTTCGAGAATGCTCTGGATAGCATCTTTACATAAATATTGTAAGTTCTCTATATTTTGCTCCGGATGAACTATTTTTAACGTGATATGCTGGTCTTAACACAATTTCTGGTGAGATCTGGGATGGGCTTCGAGAAATATTATTTCCGTAGGTTAAATGTTATAAATGAAAACTGCAAATTGTTAGAAGCTCGATATTCTGATGGCATTGAACTCAACTTAGTTTGAAAATAATCTAAATCTCACGAGAAAACAATGAGGTATAGATAAGGTCCGGCCGAAAACATTTGGGTATCATTGAAATATCAAGAAAATAGTCGTAACCTGGTAGGTTGGTTTATCGAGAACCGCCTTAAGTCATTTCCTTAACTATCTTTCGTACCAACTTCTTTTGCTGATCGACAGTAAGGTTTTTCTCGTCCGTCTCTTTGACTGCTCGCCCGACAGCTAGCACAATTTTGACGTTCTCACTGTTGACCCATATCTTCCCGTTCCTACCGACAGCAGTTTCAAACGCGAGACCCACGGCTCCGAGCTCTTCCAGGACGACAACCTTGCCTTCTTCAACCGACTTTCGCATCAGAAGACGCCTAGCCATTCCTAGAGAGATGTCGAATAACATGCCACCATTTAAGGGACCTAGGCCATCTGCTTTGCCCGTACTCGGCGAGACACATTCAAGCTCTGGGTCCATGTGGCGATTGGCAAGGCAGACCCTCGCATAGACCAGAGCTCCGGGATTCAAGTTGGGCCGCGTCTTCTTTGAGGCCATCTCGAATGATAGCTGAGGTAATATGGCGTTAGAAGTGTACCCGGACAGCATGACGTAGAAGTAGTCAACTGCTGAGTGGTGAATGGATCCGATGACTAGGTCACCGACCGTCGGTATGTACTACATAGTTGTTAGAATGCTATATTTATAGGGAAAATGGAAAGGGGACTTACTCGTCCTCCGTTGTATTCAACCCATATCGAATTCTTCCTGTAATCTGAGACGAGTTGACCGGCGACTGTTGGTACCAGCTCGTTTGGAGGGATGTGACGGAGCCCAGGACCGAGTCGTAATGCCCGCTTTGGATGAGATGGTATTAATGATGGATCTATTTGATCGCCAGGGAGGACGAATATCCTCTCGCTTTGCTCAACTGCCATTTTGATCTTATGTTGGTGTTATGAAAGTTCCAAGTCTGAAAATTTAGTGGGACCAGTCATGAGCAAATGGAGTGCCAAAGGTGAGGCTGCTAGCTGTGGCTGGTGCGAGCTGATCTTGGGCTTTGGAGGGGCTATTGTGGCTAGGGTTACTGGCTAGACCATGCAAGCAAGGCGGACAAGGATGTATTAGGTAGCGCTGAGGGAACTTTAATTTTTTTTCTTTTCGAGATTAAAATTTTGGCAAGTCGCCGAATTCGAATCTCACACACCCCACCACCCACCATCAACCGTCAAACTCGTTAGACAGTCTTTAGGTTCTCCTAACCATACAACTATATTACGTCGATATTGAATCTCCGAATTTTCGGAAATTTTGCACTCATGAGCGAGAAAAAGACCAACCAGCCTGGCGTTTCGCCAGATGAGCGAGTTGCCATTGGTATATCTTTTGGCAACTCGTACAGCTCTATCGCTTCCACGAGTGACGACAGCCCCGTCGTAATTGCAAACGAAGACGGAGGTAAGACCTGACATGTCAACATTCTTTGTTTACAAGACATAGCTAACTAACACTATAACAGACCGACAGATTCCTACCATCCTATCATATGTCGAGGGCGAAGAGTACACCGGAAACCAGGCCAAAGCCTTCTTAATCCGAAATCCCAAGAACACAGTTATTTCCTTCAAGGACTTCCTTGGTCAGGAGTATGTATCCCAAATAAAATAGATCGCCGTTAATTACCTTACTTACATTTGCGACAGATTTAAGTCTATTGACCCTACTCATTGTCATGCCGCTGCTCATCCTCAGGACACGACTGGTGCCATTTCGTTCACAATCCAGGACAAGGTAGAGGGTGAATCACCGTCGACCCTCTCTGTAAAGGAGATCTCTACCCGGTATCTACGTCGTCTTTTGCAATCCGCCTCAGACTACCTCGGAAAGAAGGTCACCTCTGCCGTTATATCGGTGCCCACGAACTTCACAGAAGCTCAGAGGGAAGCTTTGATTCAGTCCGCAAATGATGCCGAGCTTGAGGTCCTCCAGTTGATCAACGAGCCAATCGCTTCCCTCCTTGCTTATGATGCGAGACCAGAGGCCAAGTTAGAAGACAAGATAACCGTGATAGCTGACCTTGGCGGTACTCGTTCGGATGTTGCCGTGGTAGCTTCAAGAGGTGGACTGTACACGATTCTCGCTACGGCCCATGACTACGAGTTTTCTGGTGTTCATTTAGACGGAGTCCTTATGGACCACTTCGCGAAGGAGTTCATGAAGAAGAATACCAACGTCGACCCTCGAGAGAACGCAAGGAGCTTGGCAAAGCTCAAGGCCGAATCCGAGGCCGCCAAGAAGGCTCTTAGCATTGGTAACAATGCTAGCTTCAGCGTTGAAAGCTTGGCAGAGGGCATCGACTTCCAGACCACCATTAACAGACTGCGATATGAGACAATTGCGCGCAAGGTCTTTGAAGGATTTAACCGATTGGTTGAAGGTGTTATAAAGAAGGCCGGCTTGGACGTACTCGATATTGACGAGGTCATTCTGTCTGGCGGCACATCCCACACACCCAGAATCGCATCTAATTTCCAGGCGATATTCCCGGAGACCACTACCATCCAGGCTCCGTCAACAAGTGCTAGCGCTATCAACCCTTCGGAGCTTCAAGCTCGTGGTGCATCCCTCCAGGCCTCATTGATCCAGGAGTACGAGGCTGACGATATTGATCAATCGACACACCCTGCGGTCACGACCGTCAAGCACATTACAAATGCAATCGGTGTCATCTCGTTATCCGACGACGGCGAAGAGACATTCACGCCTATTATCGCGCCAGAGACTGCCGTGCCAGCTCGCCGAACAGTCCACATTGCAGCTCCCGAGAACGGTGGCAGTGTATTGGTGAAGGTAGTTGAGGGCGGCACCCACATCAAGGTAACGAAGCCGGAACCCAAGACAAAAGAAAACGGCAAGAAGGATGACGACGAGGATGAAGACGACAGCGACTTCGACTCCGACGAGGAAGAAGAGGAGCACCGAGAAAAGGTGTGGAAGATCGGTAACGCTTTAGCCGAGGCGGCCATCCGCGACGTCAAGAAGGGCGGCAAGGTCGAAGTCACGATCAACGTCGCGGGCGACCTTGCGGTTACCATTACGACGAGAGAGGTCGGCGGCAAGGGCGGCGTCAGAGGCACTTTGAATGCTCTTTGAGAAAGACTACCTACCTAATGTTTTTACGCCTGCTTCCCCTTGATTTCGATCTAATGAACATGGACGGCGGCTTGGCGGGCACTACATATGCGATAGATGGAGGGACGGCACTCATGTGGGATGGATGCGTCTGATGTTCCACACTCTGTTCTTGGGCAGAATACCTAGGCAGGCAGGCATATGGAATAGACGAATGGCATTTTGCACAACACGAATTACCCAGATCTAATCAGATCGGATCTATTCTAATTTGTTCGTGGTGATATGGTGATATGATGATATGTTGTATTCCATCCGTATTAGTCCTTCAGTAATTCGCAATTTGGCCTGTCCTATCCAGGCGCGCTATTTTATTTAATCCCTCGCTGTGTAATGTGGCACATATGTACGACGTAGTCCTACTCCCGCTCCGCTCCGCTTTCTATTGTAAATTTCAGAACTCCCTTTCCTACCCGACCTTTCTATTCTATTCGGTACCGGCTGTGCTAGGGAGTACAGCAGTAGCCTCCGGACACAAACCTAGCAAATATCTACCATGAACGTATGAACAAATGAGCATATCGATGTACGTCTGTCCCGTATGTCCTACGCTGCCCCTACACTCAGCCCTTCCTGTCCTACGTAACAGTCCCCGGCAAAGCCCACGCCACCAAATCCTCCCGCTCCTCATACTCATCGACCTCCTTCGGCTGGCGGAAGCCCTCGCGTCCGCGATCGCTTCCTATCGTCGGCGCCATACTCGCCAGACTCTCGCTGCGGCCGCGCAGGCCCCCTGCGTCGCCACTACTGATAAGCAGACTATCCTGGGCTCCGTCATGGGTATGTCCCAGCTCGTCCTGACGCAACTTGCCGCTTCCGCGACGGCCTCGCCCGCTGGGATGGCTGGTCGGGTTTCCTATGAGCGTGTGGGCGCTGCCGCCGCTGTTGTTTCGCGCGTGTGGGCGCATTCGCCGGATGTCGCTCGGCCGAAGCGTACCCCCGACGCCGGCAGAAGTTTCGTCGCCGCTAGCACTGCCGCTGTTGCTGTTGGTGTTGCTGTGGCTACTGTCCACGGACTGACGGCTACTTCTCCTGCGCGTTGGGGGCTTGGAGCCGGGTCGCGTATTATCGCTCCAGCCGTCGCCGCCGGAGAAGATGTCCTCGATGCACTCGTCAGCGGGTAATTCGCCGGGCTGACAAGCCCAACTCGCTGCTAACGCGCGGCGGTACATGTCCTGGAGCTCGGAGGCGTCGCGGGATTTGCTGAGGGTGGCCGCGTTGTTCCTACTGCTAGCGGGCGGGGAGCCGTCCTCGGACGGCGCCTCGACCTGGATCTGCTGGTCGTTGCCGGTGCCCGTCATAATGCCAGCGATGCCGCCAAACATGGGCGCCGTCTTGAGCGCTGGCGCGATGTAGTTCCGCTCGCCGTCGATCTGCACCATGAGGATTCCGATCTTGAGCGTGCTGTTGATTTTGCTGTCCTGCATCAGGTACCGCCGCACGATGCCCTCCTCCGCCTCGTCGTCCACGACGTCAATTTCCTCTGGGTGAGGGGCGCTGGGCGGGCTAGAGCCGCCTATGCCGCCGAGGCCGCTAGTGGCAGATTTGCTGCTGCTCTGCCGCCGATGCGATAGGCCTTGCCCGACCCGCGGGTGGTCGAGGCTAGCGCTGGCGCGCGGGCCTATGCTGCGCCGAGGGATATTCTCGCTCTCTTCAACATACTCGCTTAGGTTGAGGCGGACGTAGCCAAGGGGAATTTTCTCGTCGCGACCGCCAGTGGCTAAAGGGAACTCCTGGAGAACCTCGAACTCTATGGGGCAGTCGGTGAGGTTGTTGGCGCGGTCGATGGAAATGCGCAAGGGCACGATCTTGGAGTAGCTGTAGAGGACGCGGTGGTTTATTTTATCGATGGAGCATTTTGCGGTGCGGCCACGATGCTCGCCGTGCATGGAGTTAGGGAAATGCCATTTTACCGTGGAGGTGCCGGCCACGAGAGGCACATTATTTAGATCGTAGATAGTGAGGTGAAGCTCGAATTTCGGCTACGAGTAAAAAGTGTTAAAATTGCGAATTATATAAGAGGATGTTTGCATATATATACCTTCCGCGCCTTGTTGACTATGGGAAAATTCCGCATGTTAGCTCGAGCAATTTAGGACATTCGCTGCGCATAGCAATGGTTATGGCAGCAAAAACAAGAGACATTATGTTTATAGGTTTGCCCTCGTAACTCCGAGCCGCGAGGCAATGTCGAAGAAAAGGAACACAACAAAGAATATCAAGGATAACCGAGTGAATGTGAATAGAGCAAGCCCACGAAGATATATGCTGGCACACACACGAGACAATGGCAAAGTTGTCAAATAGACCATAAAGTTACATCTTCGGTTAATGGATGAATGCGAGACACGGAATAAGAACAGAGATAACGAAAGAGGAATGCGGCTCAAGAAGTAAAGAGAACGACGGCGACGGATTCGGGTTTTGGGGTGGGAATATGGGAATATGGAAATATTGGGAATATGCAGGCTTACATACTCAAGGACGCCATAATATAATTAAAGCCGCAGCATTCACCCCAGCGGCAGAAAAGCTCCAGCTGCACATGCTACCTTCTACTAGCTAGAAGATACGGACGGCGGTACGGCGGCGGTAGTGTACTGATAACGGCATGCAGTCATGATTTGGGGCCGGTTTGGGAATTGATGACAGCTGGAGTCCACACGCAGCCTGCAATTCTCAAGCACACAGCACACACAGCACACAGCCCGCAGGCCGGCTAGGTACTAGATAGTGTAGGTAGATACCTACTAGGTAGTGTAGGTGCAGGTGGCTGCTAGGTAAGGAATGATCAAATCTCTTCTCGGCTTCACCGGATAGGGATGAAAAGAAAAAGGAACGAATCAAGATAGTTCGGTAAGGGGGGTGTTGGATTGAATTAGCTGATCGTGTAGGGGAGCTGGGGGAGGTACTGTAGGGAAGGGCTACCCTAGTTCGTCGTTATTTCGTCATGTTACGTTTTACGATGTGTATTGTAGAAATAAAATGTTAAGATCGCAGGATCGATGAAATTCCAGAACTGAACATTGTAGCATGATTTGATCCTGAACCCGTTTCGCTTCGCCGAAAACACCTTCCGACCCAATAATCTGCAGGTGCTTCAGCTTGGACATAAAATAGATGTACTTAGAAAGAATGTAGCCGCAACTTAAAAGACGTCATTCTTTACTTCTTTTCTACCTAAATTGAAGTGTAAATTTGCTTGGCGGGCCTGTCTTTGAGTACCAAGTACACAACTAATATTAGAGCGCGAGTACTAGGGTTCTGCATTTCAAAATACGTATTTTGTATATACGTATTTTGCATTGTATAATACCGTATAATGATTTACTATACGTATAGCGGGTCGGAAAAACCACCCGGCCCCACACATATATCGGTGAGTATGCAATATTTTGGAAGATATACACCTAAAGGAACACTTTTATTCGATCATTTCAACCACCATTTCAACCACTTAAACCTTTTACATTAACCCGATTGCATTAAAAAAAATATAAAAATAAAAATAAGTAAAATAAATAATAAACGTTATATAAAAAATAAATAAATAATACCATTTAATAAATACAACGTAATGGTAATATAAAATCTATTATACGTGGTTATACAGGTCAAAATACATAGTTTGTATGTGTATAATGGTATAATGCACGTATTGCATTTAAATACCGTATTTTGATCCAAAATACGTATTTTGCAGACCCCTAGCGAGTACCTTAGCTTTAAAAGTTACATAATTCCCAGTAATAGCGGAATTTCTTCTAGACTGGCAGGCACTTTACGCGTCCAATAAGAGTTAGCGAGATCAGATGCTAGTAACATGCCGAACCCACTTAGTGTCCTAAAACGGTGCGACACTAAAAATTTACTTCCCGTCTTACCTAAGAGCAGCATCTCAAGACGCGAAAAATGCTACGCGTTTAGTGGCTGAGGGCATCTCTGAATAGGAAATTCTCGTATATCGCACATGAAGAAATGGATATACGATAATTATGACAGGCTTAACCCAGTTCGGTTTCATAACTGTCTGATGTTATGCATCGTGGACCGGATCGTGGACCGAGAGGGTTTACCAACAACTGATATCTTAGAAGTACCATCGGATCGAACGGATCTCAAATAAAGTGTCTTTTCTTGATAGAGGGGCAAGATGCCTCCCAAGAATGCACCGCAGCCCAAGCCTGCAGGGGCGCCGCCCGGAATGTCTGTTTCTACGAACAAACCAAAAGTCAGACCCGAAGCACCTGGGAATCCAGCACAATCCAAGTCTAACAAGAGGAAAATTCCTCCACAGCAAAATGCAGTATCTAATAAACCGGATAAGGACTCGGACTCTAGTAGAGGTCCAAAACGTCCGAAGATCCATGAGGTTCGAAGCATCGCCGCTCAGAAGTCTCATGCTGCTTTGAAAGATGGCGAACTTAATGTTCAGTCGTTTGTTAATTCTCTATCATTCGAAATGAATGCCCTAGACGAGAGCATGAGACGTACTAGGACCTCTCAAACCAGCAGGGCATTTCAACGTGTACCCTTCAGAATGAGACGTAGGGCCGCTGCTCATAACTACAAAAAGGTCCCGAAACGTCTGCAGAAGAGAGCTATCAGGGAAATGGAAGAGGACAACACCCCAACAGTTAACTCCAAGACAAGAAAGCCAAAAACCACCAAAGCCAGGGTACGAGCTGAGACAGCCCGGAGACTAGGAATCCTTGCAAAACGAAAAAAGTTGCAGAAACTGAAGAGCTCTGGTACTGACGAGGAAACTATTGCCACAAGAGCTGCAAGGCCTAAGATACGAAGGAATACAGTGAATGATCCTACCATCACGGCCCGGAAGTTCAGAAGGCGCCAGATTTCAAAGACATGGCTCCCTACTCACTTATGGCATGCGAAGAGAGCGAGGATGACACCTCCTAAAGAGCCATTGTGGAGGTTTTCGATTCCCCTTACGCCAACACAAAAAGTGTACCGGCCAACTCACCGTATTCAATGGGAAAAGGGTGCAATGGCATGGGACATGAGCTATATGAGCACTATTAGCTTATCTGGACCTCAGAACAGCGTCCAGAATGTCCTTAAGTCGCTAGGACTTACACAAGAAGCTCTATGGAACGACAAGGCAAGGCGTTGGAGATCAGGCAGTATGTATTGGACTGGGACATTAACCAGGAAAAGCAAAGACGGCGTGCAAATTATCGGCCCGGCAACCATTATCTGGAATCCAGAAAAGGAGGCCGACGACGCAGACCAGCGGAAGCAATTCAGGCAATTCTATATCCGTATTCACCCTTCTGCCTTCTTGGAGACCTTCAACGAACTCCTGCAGCTTGCGAAGGCCCAAAATCCTAGACCCTACGTAGAAGACTTGAGATTTGAAATTGGGAGTATTGATATCACTGGACCCGATTCTACGGAAGCTCTACTAGGGGTACTCAAGTCTTACCCTTCAAAACCCGAAGCGAAAGAACCCCACGTTTCAAAATTCGAATCACTTGTTGGCTTGAAGGACCCAGGATCCTTGCCTTTTGGGTCTCTCCTAGCCTTCTCCGTCGCGGATCCTCGCCTCCGCTATCCTCCACGACAAATAGCTCTTCCAAGGGCTGATGACCACAGTGCACAGAAGACACTTGTAGAGGCAATAGCAGGATTCCGGAAGGAAGCATCGATCAAGCCTCATCAACTATTCGATAGAGATGCACGATTCAGAGCTTCTAAACTTCCATCACAGCAGTCTCTTAATCGTCGGCGTAGCAAAGGTGCCCCGGGAACCAACCTCAAGCCTTCCGCCATTGATCCCCCCATTCCTATAATGCTACTTGCTTCACGTCACTCTATAGATTCACAATCATCCGGTACCTGGACTTTGATATTGCCATGGAAATGTGTTCTTCCTATATGGTATAGTCTGATGCATTATCCCCTGTCAACCGGCGGTAACCCTTGGTTCGGAGGTCTAGACGAGATCAGACATCTTACATTCGAACGAGGCCTTCCATGGTTTCCGGGCGACTTGCCCGGTACAGATGCGGGTAAAGTTTGGGAACTGGATGAACGCAAAGTGAGACAGAAAGCGTGGGATCGCAGGCCCAAAGCCAAACGAGTTAATTGGGAATCACTTGACTTAGGAGCGGGGCGGAAAGGTGAGGTGGGAATAGGATGGAGTTGTGACTACGAAGTACTCCTCGGTCTCAAAAAGGCAGATGAGCTTAACAAAATGTCAGTAGATGAGAAAGACGGGGATAAGGAGGAGTCTGAGGAAACATCTCAAAACGAAAAACAAGCAGCGCTTGTGAACCCCCTGGAAAGCATCACGCAACTTTCCAAGTCCATATTTACTGCTCACCAGCCACCGACATCTGAGCCGCCTCCCCTGGCTTCGTTGGTGGCGGTAAATATCAGGATTTTAGGACGTGGAATAGCAAGTACATGTGCCAGGATATATCGACTGCCGGATGTGAAACCTATCAGCACCTCGACACAGGCGGAAGTACCAGCTACAAACCCTCATTATAAGAAGATTGAGGGGAAGCTACCGCCTGATTTGCGCGATCAATGGCTAGCACAGAAGCCGTCTAAAGGGAATCCTAAGAAGAAAGTCGCCGTGAAGGAGGACCTAGACTTCGAGACGCGGCAACAATTACTCGCGCAGCAGCTCCTAGGTCCACCGGAGCCATACCCACCACTTCCTCCCAATTCGGAGAATATTCAAGGTCATCATCCGCTATGTCCTGATGAGGAGGATCTGATCGGGTTCGTGACGACTGGAAGTTTCAACCTTAGGGACGGAAGAGGTGATGCAATTGGGAGTCTGTCAGCTACAAAAACGCTAGAGGAGCTAAGGCGGTATAAGAACAAGAATGACCCCGCTGCCCGACTGTGCGTTGTGAGGAACGCGGGTCAGAACGTGGGCTGGCTTGCGAAATGGGAGTTGATTTAAACTCGCCCAGAATCCGGTTTATAGTGATACCCATGGGTTTACAAACCAGACGACCACAAAATAAAATCGAGTATCTTACGCAACTGCCTTTCGATTCGTATTAGACTGCGGCACGATAGTCTGACTAGCCTAAGACCGGAAAGCTTGTGCCATTGAATTTCTTGTCATCGGGACACCATCTACAGAATAGTCAGGCCATTAAGCTGGTTCTTGATTAATGTTTCTATTGCTAATAGTCTGATAATAGGAGGCAAGGAGGGTATTTTCGATCTCTCATGTGGATACTTCTTGTTTGCTTCGTTTACCTTGCTTGGCAAGTCGGTCCTAACCCCTTGTCCCTTACGTCGCATCCATCACAGCAGCCCTATATGTGAGATACAAAATTACTGGTATTATTATGTCAGTCCTGACTATTCGGTCTAGTGCTCTCATACCCTTCTAATACGTGGCTGACGAATAGGGTTGCCGAAAAGGCGGTATATCCTTTAGATCGTGACACGACCCGCGCCAACAAGACGCCGCTATACAATCGTATAATCGAAACCTGAGACATTCTGTAGAGTTTTATTATTAACTTTTCCATTTTCAGTTACAAGAATTTTTGAACAATGGGCCACTGTTGGCCATTCCAAGTTGAATCGTTCGATATTGTATTGGTCATTTGCATTCCACCTTTTATTTTCACGGCTGATTTGCCAAGCTTCCTCTTGTCCCTTTAGCGTATGCTTTTCGTGCGCCGGTGTACTCGGTTACACAGAGTCACGCCGGCATCTCTTCATGTACCGTCTCCTGAAGATCGACAAGGCGGAAGCTAAAGTCGGGATGGTCTCCGCTATATTTCTTATGTCACCAATTACCGTAATTAGCGGGGTGTTACATCGGCGCCAACGTCCCTGTTCGTTTATAGTCTATGAGGCCGTTTATACTAAGGATGGCAAATTTGGGGATTAGGGTCCCGGCCGCACAGGATCGCCTATCTTGCCCCAGCTGCTAGGCAGTTAGGTCGTTAGCCCGGCGGGCCCTGGCACGGTTAGGTATCTCGCCGAGATCTTCAGGTGGTTGATGCGGTCATGGGCGCCGGGCAAGGCAAGTGCCCCGTCGTCGCTCGACGATCGTATCACAGGCGTGCTCTGTTGTGCTGCCGAACCTGCACGTCACATCCGAGGCATACCACCACCGGCGAGGAGAGGCAGATTGAGACCTTGTCCTCCGTAGGTACAGATCCTCGCCGTTCCTCGGTTCTTGATACGTCGAGCCTCGAATATATGGCCAGGGAACCCTAGTATCTACGAGGTTGGAAATGAGCAAACGCGTACAATAGTAGTTGGAGATAAGGTTGGGATGGAAAGGGCAACCACAGGATCGTGATCACGAGTAAATCGAAATCAGATGGAAGATGCGGAGTGCCTAGGTTTACATTTGCTGCTTCTTTCTTTACGGATACAAAGAGCATGGCTTCCGCATGTATGCTGCGGGTTGTAGTATCCAGCCTCTTACCCGGCTACCAGGAACTGAAGTGCCCGAGCCAAATTAAGCCAGAGCTTAGTCTGACTTCTGCCAAGCCGACTAGGGGCATGATAATACTGTTCTTACACGATGCCGACTCTGAATCGGGTCCTCGTCTCTGTCCTCGCCCTCGCTGGGAGCGTCTCGGCGGATCCGTATAACACATTCGACGGTGATGGGTTTCCCGCTTGCAACGATGTCGCGCTCGTCCATAATGCCACCAGCGTTGATGATATTGTGAGTTACGTGAAGAATGCCTCCGCCAATGGCACGCCTATTAGGCCGTCGGGCAAAGGACACATGTGGTGAGTATAATCAATTTCATGAGTCTTCTCCTTGTCTATCAGTCTGTACCCTATTCTACACCTCTGTATTATCCCGGAACTTCGACAGGCTTCTGTCAGAATCTACATGGTTAAAGACAATTGATCTAACTTAAAACTCTATAAAGGTATGATACTATGTGTTCAGACAACCCGGACACTATCATCGTCCGAACAGAATTCGTAAATAAAATCGAGAATTTCTCGCTCCCGGAAGGCGCCGAGTCTGGGTCGGTGGACCTGGAAGCTGGCGTGACGTTTCTCCAGTTCGCCGAGTATCTTCACACCAACAATGCTTCCATGGGCTATACCCTCGTTAATTGGAACATTACGATGGCCGGTGCAGTGGCTATGGGTGGACATCGTTCCGCTATTCGAGAGGACTCGATGGTGGCGGCCGGCGTATTGTCGCTAGATATTGTCAACGGGAATGGCGATATTGTAACAATCGAAAAGGACGACACTAACGACGATTGGCTAGCAGCCTCGACGTCTTTGGGCCTCTTAGGCGTTATTGTCCGTATGAAGTTCAAGATCTACCCGGATTTCAAGGTGTTCGCTCAACAAAAGACGTAAGTGCTACTCCCCCTTAGCTTACTTGTCTCATCCTTCGGCTAATGAAGACTTTAGCGTGGACGAAGATGATGTTTTGAATGGAGATATTTACGGGATGATCGCGCCTTATGCTACTGCTAACTTCTGGGTATGCAAATTCGAGTCTAGATGTTTATTGGTTTTTCTATTCTAACATTTTGTAGTGGTGGCCATATATGAAGAAATTCCACTGGCGATACTACGACGAAGTCCCGCTCACACTCAGCGACCAGCAAGGATTCCAAAACACATTTTCCATATCGGATGCCGAGGCCGCTGTCGCTATAACTACCCTCGAGAGCGGGAAGTATCTCGCAACTTCCAACATGTTTTTCGAAACCACCGCGTTCGCCCTATGGTCCGCGCCCAACTTCCGCGAGAAGACGACGCAGCAAGCGGTCTCTGACTGGCCTGTCTACGGCTGGAACTACGACGTGTTGATCGGAGGTCTGTACCCCGACCAGAAGCCCGAGTGGGAGCAAGGCCTGCACGGCGCCACCCTCGAGCTCGCGTTCCCTATCACGCAAGCCAACGCTATGCTGAAGCGCGTGCGACAAGCGTTTGACGACGAGCTGAAGAAGGGTATCATCATGACGAGCACCTACCGTAGCGGCATAAACATCAAGTTCGGCAAGCCGTTTTACAACTTCCTAGGCCAGGTTACCTACAACACGTCCGACGGCGCCGATTGGACCAAGGGAGCGATCATGTTCGACTTCCCCACGTTCAAGCCGAGTATCGGCGACAAGAAGCGCTTCAACGAAGATTTCTGTAAGCGTTCCTCCTACGCTTCTCTACCTCTTCCCCGTTACCAAAATGTGAATATGGTCAACTAATAGAAAATTTTAGACCCAAGATTGGCCAAGACTCTTATCGACGAGTTCCCGTGTAGGCCACACTGGACCAAGAACACGCGCGATGTATTCACCAACGCCACCAAGAACCTCGACCCCAGCCACCTAGCCAGATTCAAGGCCGTTCGTGAGAAGTTCGATCCTAAGGGCATATTCAAGAGCGTCATTGGCGAGATCTTGGGGATGTATGACTGAGTGCTCAGGCACCTATGATAGAGTCAGAGTTGTTTCCTAAAATTCTCGTTTGGGTTGCTTTACACAGTCATTCCAATAGTTATGGCAGGCCAACACGTATCTAGCCTATGGTTTTGCACGTATGAATGAGAATATTAATTGTCCTCTACGAAACTTGAAGGACATATTTATTTATTTGATTAAAAATATGCGGCGAAAGAATATATTACATATTTATTACCCCAAGGTAAGTCAAACACCATGTTCGATGCAGTTCCTTTATGCTAATATACCTACCTATGTATACTCTTTCATACCTACCTAGTATATATAATCCAGCAACTCTTAAACACCTATTAGTTACCTATCTCCTATGCTTCGACCATATCATCTTTGGTATCTTGTTAACACCGTGCTCACGAGATCCACCACGCAGGCAGACGTGCCTCAGCAGCCATGTATGCAAGTAGAGACTTTGCCACCGCATCCACGTAAATTCTCTACGGGCTGTTGTCTGGTCAATCACGGAAATCGTGATGGTGAAACAGTGGTCTCAACGATTCGACTTAAATACACATCTTAACAAATGCTAAAATGCTTTCTTTCTTAACTTTTCCTTACTAAAAGTCAGGACAAGCAATCCACATCAGACGATCCCAAACACTTTCCCAATTTCCGACCACAAAATCACGGCTTGCTTCTTTGTTGTTTTTCTGTCATCGAGACACCATGGTGTCTCAACCTGAGCCTCTTGCTAAGGCTACCCCGGCGCCTGACTCGCCTAGAAGTCCCGTTGATGGTTCTCAACGTGGGACATCCCCCCAATCCAAGGTGACTGCTGATAGCTCTAGTGAGCTAACAGTCAAAGAGGATCATGAAGTCACCGAAGACTTGGTGATGGGAAATGATGATCTTTCACTCCAACAGGAAGAAGGTGTCAACAAAGCCCCAGAAGTTGACAGCGAGACCCTAGCCTCTGTCACCACAACCACCCAACCCGATGGTATTGACGACTCCTCCAATGAGTCACCAGTCGTGGGCGATTCTACTACAAACCAGGAGCTAGAGATGGAGAATGCACCTCCTCTTCGACGGCAATCCCGTGACAGCACAACCCTAGCACCTATCTTAACACTTTTCCCCAGGACACCCAAACGCGTCAACGATCAGGATGACGAGCTGGACGAGGAAATCTTAACAATGATCCGAGAAGAGTCGACCCGAGGCCAGGCTTCAACAGTCCCTCATCCATCGACTCCGTCAAGGCCAGATATATCACATAGCCCTGCCACTTCATCGTCGACCATCGAAGCTTTCACCATGTGTAACAACAATAACAACATGGGTGAGGGAACCGCCAGCGCACCAAAGCGCCCCCACTCCCCCACATCGGAGCTGGATTCTGACCTAGACGAGCTAGTCGATCGCATGGCCGCCACCGTCACCACCGACCTGCAGCGGGACTTCGTCTTCGCCCAGGTAACCGCGTACGTGACGGAGACATGCCAACACGTCCTCGAGCTCTACGGGAGGCGTCTAGGATGCAAGGAAGCCTTCCACATCGCCTTCTCGCCGGACGTCGCGGGCCTCCGGCAGCAAGTCATGCGGCCGTGGGCGACTCTCGAGGAGATCGCCGACGCAACCGAGGCCGCCGTGATCGAAGCATGGACCCAGCGCTGCCAGCGCGTCATCACCAAGTACCGCGTCGAAATGCACCGCAAGCCCGACGACGAGGTCCGGCGGAAGGCCCACAGGGGCAAGCACGAGATCCTAGCGAACGCGGCCCAAGTCAAGGACACGGCTCCCCCGGACCCCCTGCAGCCCCGCACCCCCAGTCGCCTGTTCGCCGTGCCCGGCACGCCGGACAGCAAGAAGCGGCGCGCGCCCTCCGAGGTCGAGGCGCTGCGCGCCAGCGTCGCGGACCTGGATCTTAACCGCAACCGCGTCGCCAACAACAACAACAACGACGACGCCCGCGCCCCCCCGCGCACCCCTGCCAGCAGGAAGAGGCAGCGGCGCGGCCTGCCCCTGCCCAAGGGCTACGCCACGCCGCGCGGACGGCGCTCGGGCCTGCGCACCGTGACCCCGACGAGGGTGGCGCGCGGGGCGTTCACACCGACGCGGCTGCCGACGATGACTACGACGGTGCAGAGCCCCGGCGCGTACGAGGTCGTGGGCCATATCGGCCCGTACCCGGTGATGTCGTCGTCGCCGACGAACCCTGGGTTTGCTGCTGATGCGCCTGCTGAGGACGAGGACGAGGATGGGGATGAGGATGAGGATATGGATATGGATTGTGATGGGGATGATGTGTTTGCCGCGCGTGACTGATGGTTTTGCTTGTTGTTGATTGTTGATTTAAGATCGGCTAGCTTGATGGCAGCGTGGGGGAGGGAGGGTTTCTTTTCTTTTTTTCTTTTCGTGTACTACACTGAGCTGAGCTGAACTAAACTGGGGTATTGAGACCCTGGAACGGGATATCGCCACTCGATGATATCAAACGATGGAGTTTCTGGGAATACGAGGGGAACTTATTTACGGATTGCTATGAGTCTAGGACTCTAGGTGTGTACCAAGAGTTTCTGAGAGGAATCGTTTGCGCTCTCTAGCAGATTGGTCAGAGGACTAGGTATGGTACAAAGCCAGGGGTATCCATTGGATACTATAAAGTTCTATGTAGGCAGCTGGGACAAAGAGAGAGGCTTTGATTTTGCATGGAGCCCTTCCCAGATGTCTGAAGGGGAGTCCTTAGACTACCTATCTAGATAGTCTAATACGAGATTGCTTTACCTGAACAGAGCCACGCTCCTTATGAAATAATAAAGGTTCGTAGGTTAGAGTATTTTGTTTTCGATTATATATGCTATGGCTACTTTGGCCTTGCTCTCAACTTAAAAAGCATATTAAGTGTGTGAAACATGGAGGTGTTAAGATTGACCGACATATTCCAGCCATCAGTAAAAAAAAAGGGGGGTGGCTGGGTAGCCCCTGGAGATGTCTGTGGGTCCGCGCCAAGACAGAGCTTCTATCAGCCCTATGGATGGGTAATAGGGATTTGCCGATTGGGCGAACATAGTGAGCATATTCAACGTTGGCCAATTCAAGCTTATTGAAACCGGTTCTCAACTGAACAAATAAGAATAATTATCGGCGTGTTAATAATCGATACGAGTGCTACCGTCTGCCATTAATGCAGATCTTCGTGATAGTTAAGTCCGGGTGATCCGTTATCTATCAATATTGGATTCTGTTGGTATGTAGGTGCCTTATCCTCGGTACGATGCATGTCTCGGTAACTTGCATGAAGGATGAGATTTCGGGCTGCTTAATAATAAGTGGTAGAACTAGGTAGTAAGTACCTAGTAATAAGGTAGACGGGTACATAAGATTCTGTTCAGTTGTCAATCTAATAACTCTCACAATCTTATTCCCCATTTTCTTATACTAAAATAATACTCTGTTTCAAAATTCAGAACTGGACGCGATGAAAGATATCAGATACCATTTTAATTAAAATAAAATTCAACAATACCTACCTACCTAAGGTATGTCGGCTTGGTTTTCAGGCAGAGATAAGGCAAATTTCCGGTTGGCTAGCTGGCTAGGTACGATACTGAGCGTAGGAGCGCTCAGTGGTTATCATTATGGTGGTGCAAGCTCTAAGTACCTTAGCGTCTTAATGGGTATTCCGTGAACCGTATATATACGGCACATATACGGCTCCAAATTTGAACGGTTTAAAAAAATGAATGGAAAAGCTCGAGCGCGAAAAATCGCAACGTTTTAATTGGTTGAATAGTTCAATTGATATTGAACGGTATTCATTTTTAATTCGTTCTTATTGGATGAATGGTTCTAAATTTAAACCGTCCTAACTTAATTGAGCGGTATATTTACAGCTCAATCATTTCGAGTGGTTCAAAATTGCTGAACGGTTCAAATTTCGAACAGCTCATGCATTTAAACGGTTCAATCGTCCCACATATAAAAAGAAAAGAAAAAAATCATTTCTAAGTACATTTCCCATACTAATCGTATGGGAGCTGTACTTAGAAGCTTACAATTACTGGAATTACACAGTTCAAATACACAGTTTATATTATTTTTTCTTACTCGAATCACGGACTTTACGAATTTCAATTGGATGAGCTACGGTCGCATTCCCATTAAGCTACGAAGGAAATGCGGCTACATTACGCGTAGGTGCATAAGCTTTTGTTTTAGTATATGACTTACCTTAAAAGCAGTGGGTACGTACCTTAAAGGCGGGGGTACGTACCCTAAAATCGGGGCGCGCACGTGCCTTATTGCATTAAACGGTTAAATATTCGAGTGGCTCAATTTTTTGAACCGCTCAAAAACATTGAACCGTTCAACCCTCATTGAACGGTATACCGCCTTTTTTTGAATATTCTGCGTTCGTGGTGACCCATTTTAAAATGGCTTTAGCCTTATTTAGTTAGTAAAACCTGGGGTTCATTCAACAACACCTGATTAAACTGTCCCCACTCTTTCAATTGAAAAATTTTCCTAATCATGCCAAGCCACGCTAAAAATCAGCAGCCAATAGCCCCTTAAAGATAAGTTATCAATTTCTTACTAAATTCTTACTAATCATCTTATCATTTCTTATCGAATTCCTTTTGATATTAGAATTAGTAGAGCCTCACGCTTACGCTAGCTGTAATAGGTATAACGTGCTTAAAAGTGGGTCACCACGAACGCAGAATATTCAAAAAAAGGCGGTATAAGCCGCACATATATGGTTCAATTGCTTAAACGGGAAAGATTCGGCTCAATTAAGTAAGCGCTCTGTAATGGTTAAACGTTCGAATTTCGAACCGTAATAATACAGCTCGAATTTTAAACCAATCAGCGATTGAACGGTTCGAATTTTGAACCGTTTGTTGTATTAAGCGGTATATATACCGTTCGAAATAATGAGCCGAATAGTTACCGCAAAATTATACCCCCCCATGACGGTAAGGTAATATGGCGTGCGAGAACGTCAACAGGGCTGAGTGGTAAAAGTGAAACAACATGATTGCGCAACCTCCTAATTTGGTGATCAAGAGACATCTTTGTCAGCAGATCAGGCATTCGGAGATCAGATGGATTCTAAGGCGTCATTTTCGATCATCGCCAAAATGATTGAAACGGACTTCAATCCTCCATGAAGATTTTATTGCTGGACAGCCCCGAATTACTGGATTTTCGACTGGCTTTTTCTCGACCGATTAATTAACTATAATTTAGGTATGATAGATTCATTCCCATGATTTAGACTGCACGTTCGGAAACGATATTATCTCAAATTCTGGAAATGGCTACTTCCCACGGCGAAGGCAGCCCCCTATTAGGAGATGCGGTAGATGGCGCTTCGATACGGTCTTCGATCTTCAAACCCCCGACTGATGATGGCGAGGAAGATGGACCATCGTCACCACCCGAGTACGGGAACCTCGAGGACGACGTCTTACCTGAAGAATCCGTTCTAGGTCGGAATATTGACTGGAAGAGCGCCTATATTATAGCTATATCCAGAGTTATTGGCAGCGGCATCTTTGCAGTTCCGGGCGTGATCCTAACCTCCGTCGGAAGCATAGGCCTCTCGCTCTCTATCTGGATTCTAGGCGCTATAGTAGTAGCATGCGGCCTTACAATATCTTTGGAGTATGGCTGCATGCTACCTCGATCCGGCGGCGACAAAGTATATCTCGAATTTACGTATCCTTGGCCTCGATTCTTCGCCTCTACTATGATCGCGGTTCAAGCTGTGCTCCTTGGGTTTACTGCAAGCAACTGTATCATCTTTAGCCAGTACGTGCACTTCGGATTCGACATCGAGCCTCACGATTTCTCGAAGAAGTCCCTGGCTGTTGCGCTTATCACGGTCATTACCATTATTCACAGCGTTTGGTATAAGGCCGGCATACGCATTCAGAACTTCCTGGGGTGGATCAAGGTGGGGCTGGTCTTTTTCATGGTATTCGCAGCTCTCTACGTCGTGATATTCAGACCGGAGCAGGACGACGCGGAAATCCAACCGACGAAGCTGAATTCTTGGGAAGGACTGTGGGAGGGAAGCGATTGGAATCTTGGAACTATTGCGACGTCGCTCTTTAAGGTCTTCTATTCTTATGCCGGCCTATCGAACTTGAATAATGTCATGAATGAAGTCAAAGATCCGGTTAGAACTTTGAGGTCCGTTTCGCTTACGGCCCTGGTTACGGCATGCCTACTTTACTTGCTAGCCAACCTAGCTTATTTCGCTGTCGTTCCGATCGACGAGATCAAGCAGAGCGGTCAATTGGTTGCCGCCCTATTCTTCGAACGTACTTTCGGCGCGAATGTTGGAAAGAGATTCCTGCCTCTAGCTGTGGCACTCTCGGCTGCAGGCAACGTTATGGTAGTCACATTTGCGGTTGTGAGTATCCCCGATCGTGTGGAAGACACGACATGACTGTATACACAAAATAAAGAATTTAATCAAATTTAGGCTCGTTTAAACCAGGAAATTGCTCGTGCGGGCTTTCTGCCATTTTCGAGATACCTATCTTCGACGAAACCATTCAACTCACCCCTAGGCGGCCTCATCGTACATTATATCCCCTCCGTCCTCGTCATCATACTTCCACCATCGGATGAAGTCTACTCTTTTATACTGGAAGTAGAGGGTTATCCGGGGCAAATATTTGCACTTGCGACATCAATAGGTCTCGTCTGGCTACGATATAAGAGGCCGGATCTGAAGAGACCTTTCAAGGCGTGGATACCAGGGATTGTTTTTAGAATCTTACTATGCTTTTCTCTCCTCGCGGCACCATTCTTTCCGCCTTCAAACCCGAAACCCGGCGGTCTCTGGTACGCAACGTACGCCGTCGTGAGCGTCGGCATGTAAGTGACAGCCAATCCCGCATAAAACACCAATGACAGAGACATGCGCATTTCTAATCACAGAGGCTGACAAATTTACAGACTCCTTTTCGGGGTCTTATACTGGCTAGTATGGACAGTCATATTACCCCGACTCGGCCGATACAGGCTGGAGGAGAAGCAAGAGGTGTTAGATGATGGGACGGCCATCACCGTGCTGACACGCGTACCCGAAGTTGAGTAATCGTACCATGATTTACCATACATGTGTGATAATGGGGACGCAATATTCGATAGCGATTGTGCAACTTCATCGCTCCCCGATGGCTTTAATGTTATGCTGGATCGGAGCAACAGAACGAGAAAATAGAGGACAGGGGTGGCAGGGCTTACAAATAGACTAGCATTTCTAATCAGTGTCCACTCATAGGAGTCTAGATGCATCATTGCCGGCACTCGTGTCAATTGCTGGGCGTATGACGTCCTGCCGTTTGAGCTTTCACGGTACTTGCGCAATGCTCACCGTAGTATTGCGTGCTCTGCTGTTTTGCGGGGAAGTTTGGAGAGCTACTATACCATCTACCTAACTTGGGAGGTCATTCATTGAATCACTGATAAGTATATATGAGGTAGCATCCAGCGAAGACAAAGACAATCCACCCCTGATAGAGAACTATACAAATATCAAGACTCGCCTCCTTCCTATTGACTCTCCATCGAATTATACTAGCACCAATACACTCACAAGAACAACAATAAGACAAAACATACACAATGGCCTCTCCAGATGTTCAGCTGCGCACTGCCGCCCCGACCTTCGCGGCCAGCGGGCTCTCGGCAGCATTCGCAGCACAATCACCAACCGATGTCGACACGACCCTCAACTACCACAAGGACGCCGAGGACGGCTCGCCCCCGCCTCCCACATATGTTGGCAAGCCCGAGACATACGAGCGTCCCACAGCTGTCCACCCTGTCCACATCACCGACGTCAGGGGCCAGGAGTCCAAGTACACGCTCGACGGGAACGGGTTCCAGTACGTCCCCCACGTAGCCCAGGAGAAGGACTTCGTGGACGACGAGCACATCAAGGCCGTGTACTATCCGGAGACCGAGCAGCTGCTCAAGGACGTGTAAGTTGCCTTGTGATATTATTAAATATTCATATGTATACGTAAATATGTTACGTAGTTGACTTACACCTATAAAAGCACCGGCGCGTCCAAGATCTTCATCTTCGACCACACCATCCGCCGCCAGCCCGCAGACGTGCGAACCACTGAGAAAAACGCGGCTCTACGGGGCCCCGTTCAGCGGGTCCACATCGACCAGACGTACGCCGCGGCCCTATCGCGCGTGCCGCACCACCTGCCCGCCGAGGAAGCCTCCGAGCTGCTCAAGGGCCGCGTTCAGATAATCAACGTGTGGCGGCCCATCAAGACCGTCCTACGAGACCCGTAAGTCGGCCCTTTCCCCCCCTATTTCTCCTTTTCAGACAAATATCAACATCATTGCCTCCCTACCTACCTACCTACCTATCTACCTAAGCAGCCCAAGTAAACTTGACACCGTCGCTAACACGTAAAAAGCCTAGCCATCGCGGACGCGGGCTCGGTCAACGAGTCGGAGCTGGCGGTGATCCCGCTGATCTACCCGAACCGCAAGGGCGAGACGTTCGCGGTGCGGCACTCGGCGGCGCACCGGTGGTACTACAAGAGCAAGCTGACGCCGCAGGAGGTGCTGCTGATCAAGTGCTTCGACTCGAAGACCGACGGCCGCGCCCGCCGCGTCCCCCACACCGCCTTCTCCGACCCGCGCACCGCCGACGACGTCCCGAGCCGCGAGAGCATCGAGGTTAGGGCCTTGGTCTTCCACCCTGATGACCGGGACTAGGTGAGATGGCTTGAATGATAATATATGATATGATAGGGGCGTGACGCTTGGGAAGTGAACGATGGGAATTTGTGTACGTTTCGATAAGGGTAGATTGTTATATGAAATGGGTTGAAATAAAGTAGCCTCTTTATAAACTCGATCTTGGTCCATGCTTGTGATGTCGTAGGATTTGCCCAAGGAGCCGACTCCAAAATGTGGATGCAGACCCCTATTTTTTACCGCTAGGTAACGGGATAGGTGGAGACGTACCTATAGATTCGGCGCCGTGGTCTACGTCTCTTCAATCCTGACAAATGACCCCATCCAAGGACAAAAAGATGAATTGTTAAAAACAATTGGAAATAAAGATAAAATAGATCAATAAGTATAAATCGTGCCTTATTTAGGTCAGATATCTCAAACGCCGCCCCAATGCAAATGCAGCCCGCCCACCTATATGCGCCTTTCCACCCTACTTTCCCCCTTTTTTCCACAATAGCGTCCTAGCCAGTCCTTCACACATCTCCCAAATCCAGCCCACCCCCCACAAAATCCAGCTCCCTAAACCCCTCCTCAACGCTCCAAGCGCGGCCCTTCTCCAGCTTGCTCAAGACCTCGCACGCGGCCCCCGCGACCAGCAGTCCGGGCGGGCGACTGCCCTCGTGCTCGACGGCCTCGACGACCTTGTCGAGCGTGGTGCGGATGACGCGCTGGTCGGGACAGCTGGCCCGCTCGATGACCGCGCACGGCGTGTCCCGCGGCCACAGCGCGCGCCTCTTCCCATCCCCATCTCCCGTTTCCGTTTCCGCGTCCAAGTACCCCGTCAGCTCCGCCACCAGCCCGCCGATGCGATGCAGCGCCATCAGGAAGACGACCGTGCGGCTGCGCACCCACTCAGGCGGGCACGGGGGCCTGCCCTTCTTGCCCGTGCCCGTGCACACCAGCACCTGATCCGCGACATCCCTCTGCGTCGCGGGGATCCCCGCGAACAGCGGGGCGCTCAGCGCGCTCGTGACGCCGGGCAGGACGACGACGCGGTCGCCGAGGCCCTGCTCGCGGAAGAAGGCGAGCTCCTCGCCGCCGCGGCCGTAGACGTAGGGGTCGCCCTGCTTGAGGCGCAGGACGGTGCGGCCGTCGCGGGCGGCGGCGGCGGCCTGCTCGTGCAGCTCGGCCTGGGCGGCGTCGGCGTTGCCCGGGAACTTGCGCGCGATCTGCACGCGCGCGCGCCGCGGGATCAGGTCCAGCACCCCCGCCGGCACCAGCTTGTCCGCGAGCACGAGGTCTGCGCTCTGCATCGCCTTGTACGTCGCGCGCGTCAGCAGGTCCGGGTGCCCGGGCCCCGAGCCCGCGAGGATGATGCGGCCGCGGGTCGCGGGGGCGGGGTTGCCGATTAAGGAGGATGAGGAGGGGTTGGTGGTGGTGAGGTCCGAGTACGATTGCAGGATGCTGGTCACGTCGGCGTCGGTGATGGCCGCTAGTCGCTTCAGCGGCCAGTACTCGCAGACCTGGCCGAGCCAGCGCATGCGCCTGTTCTTGGCGGCGTCGAGGTCGGCTTCCGTGACTAGTTTATTAAAACTGGCTAGCTGATCGACCGAGTCGTCGACGTCGTCGCCGTCCGCTAGGGCCATGTGCAAGAGGTGGTCCTCCTCCTGTATCTTGCGCCGCACGTCGCCTAGGCGCAGACACGCGGACCCCAGGTTTGGCGGCAGCGAAGCGGCGACCTCGCGGCGTATCCGGGACGCCAGCTTGCACCCGCGGCCGTTGGTGGTTATGCCGATTTGCAATGGCCCGTCGACGTGTGTGGATAGGAGGGAGAAGGTGCAGAGTTGTGGCGCGTCGACGACGTTTACGGGGATGCGGTTTCGCTTGCAAAGAGTCGATATGTGAGCGCCTATACTTTGTAGTCAGTGTGAAGCTCGCGGAGTGGCGATTTTAACAATGAGTCGTACTCAATGGTTCCCTAGGCCCAGAAGTCACGAACACGGCATCAACTACGTGGTCTATCTCCTCTCTTCCGAGAGTAAAGAGATGTTCATCCCTGAAAGCCTCCTTCAGCCACTTTACTTCGCCGTCGTCTATGCGCTTCTGTAGCGCATAATGTAGCTCTGCCGTTTCTGGCACGAGTAAGATGGGCGACGCCCCGGCGCTCAGCGATTGTCCGCACCGTGCTGACGCGAGGGGATTCGAGCCGACGATTAGGTGAATATGAGATCGGGCATCAGTTGCCGTCAACATAGATATGTGACTCGCCATAGTTGATCTATGCCTCGATACGGCGCACAACACATGAGATTTCCCAGGTTCTTCTTTAACTTCACTCAAGAATTTGGATAGGGGCGATTAGGTATATAAAGAAAAGAGATAAGAGCATCACGGAGGAAATAAGATAATATTCATATTGAACATATTCCAAAAGAGTTCTCCAGAAAATAGGATATCTAACTAGACACTTAGGTAAGCTAAGAAGTTATTTGTGACTAGAGGCGATGTCGCCATGCCGCCAACTATGAAAAGTCTTTGAAAGAGTCTCGACCGATTCCCGGCATTTTAGCATCTCCTGCGAAATTTTAGCGGGTCCGAGGAGCAATTTGGAGGGGCATTTCTCTGACGCAATCGCGCCTCATAATGTTATCTGGCCAATCACAGCTAAGGTTTTGCATATAGTTTTAACCGCCGCGGACCGACTTCCGCGGACCCTGATCGGAGATCTGTAAGTCGCTGTTTGCTTCATTTATATATCAGAAAATGTGTTATCAAACTAACCTATTTGAATGATAGGGTTGTGATGCGTATTTCAAACATCGAGATAGTCGTTTATGGGGAAAAATTTATGGGTAAGCGCCTTCAATGGGATGCATGCACCGAGACTGGAGTTCTCAATTGAACGGTTCAAGCTGAGTTGATATTGTATTTTCCTGAACGGGGAGGTTCTTTTCCTGAAGAACCAAGTTATCGCCGCAACGACCCTCTTTCTCGACATATATACCTTAGTCTTTAGAGGCGCGTTGCAGGACTCATAATAATACAGTTCTCGGGAGATTTTATACAAGCTTTTCATAATCCATCATACATTACACTGTAGCAAATCGTATGCCTAGTTGAATCCTTCCTCTTTAAGCTCATCCAGCAAATTCTCCAACTTCGCCTTCTTCCCGCCCTTTGTCCTCCTAGGGGAGGGACCGTGCGCCTTGATTTTCTCGTGAGCGCTGTATATGCCGGTCGAGTTGGCTTCAAGATGAATGACTCTCGGCTTATTTCCAGCCTTCGCCGCGCGAGCTCGCACGCCGCCGTCGTTAGGCGCCGGGCCTCCTTTTCCGAGCCGGATATCCCTGTGGACCCTGGTCTTGGCGCCCAGAGCCCATAGATCTCCCCATTGCGCCTTGCGCGCGTCGTGATACGCTGCTCTGCTGAAACTCTTGGGAACGGTCCATCTCTCGATCTTTCCGGTAGGGGTACAGAGGTCGAGTGTCACGTGGCCGCGCCGCTTAAGAGGAGGGAGGATGTTTCTGGGGAGCGCTAGTGGATTAGGCTGTTCCGCAGCATTCTCGTATCCCTTGAAGGCGCGGTCGCTCACATCCGTAGCATGCTTGGAGGCGGTGGCTGTCTTCATGTCGGGCAATCTCCCACGTTGAATAGCGACGAAACTGAAGTTAATATCCTCGTGATTACGGTGCGTACCTCCAAGCACCTTTTGAAGAAACGGCGGCCGAATGTATCGTTGGCTGAAGTGGCAGAAATCCTTTCTTCCGCCACTAAGCCCGGGTGTCAAATACATAGGACATGCCTTGTGGTTGGTACAGGGAGCAATAATCATGCCCTCTTCGCGGACTCGTTGCTCTTCAATTTCAATTGACTCGGGTAGAGGATCTGAGCCGGGCGGGATGATAAATTCGTTAATTAAGCGGGAACGAACATCCGCCACGGCTTCGAAGCCTCGCGGATAACCTTTCTCCATCACGATCAGGACACCACCATCAGGCGATAGAAATTCCCACAGGTTATCCAGCATGGCCTTGCGCTGAAATCCATGTTTTAGGGGCATCATCAAATGAGAAGCGATAATGATGTCGAACTTCTTTTTAGGTAATTGCTTGCCACCGGAGTCTAACAGGTCAGGTATGTGACTAGAGTGCAAATAATCCGGTAGTCGTGGGAGAAATGTGGTGTTATGAAGAAATCGCGATACCCGTTGGCGCAGAGGTTCAGACCCGATCACAACTGTTTTCTTTCCTGGTGGCCCATGTTTTGGTTTTTTCCCTCCTTCGGACATAATATCCCACTGGGCTTGCAAGACTTGCTCCCAGGCCGCCAGACCTGCCCCGCCAGCACCAACATCGAGTACACGAGGACCCTCACCGTTGTTTCTAGATATGAGTTTAGAAATCCATTCCGAGCCGAGACGTTTTCGGGTCTCGACTAGTGTGCTCATAACAGACGCATACATTCCCGGTAGGTTTGTCGCGATGTAAGCATCAGCTTCAATCTCGTTCATCCTGTGATGGCCGGCCTCCATAGCCACTGGGTTCTGTGGCGCGTTTTTCTGCGACGCGGGAGTGGCAACTGAGTGAGGGAGCTTAACACCGCCAAAGACCCTCTCTGCCGCCTCTTTGACATGCTTGATATCTGTTCGATTGAGTAATTCGCCAATCGGGTTTACAAAATTTGCTTTGGGAAGATGAAGGGTACTAGGGTAAGTTCCCCATTCACCTATTCTCGTGTACTCGTGAACGCGGCCAATTGGAGTGTCGAACGTTGCATCTGGCTCGCCTTCATCATATTCGTCTTCCTCCATTTCCTCTTCATCTATAAACTCATCCTCATCGTCCATTTCATCCTCTTCCGTGGCTCTTGATCTAGAGGCTTCAAAATCTTTTTGTAGCTTTAGTAAGGCAGTATATTCTCTTTCATTCTTGGCCACGGCATTTATATAAGTCAACCCGGTTTCGGATGGTAGTTCTTGCGATTCTTTGGCCTCAACCAAGGAAATATCTGATTCTTCTTGTGGACTCTCGGGGGCTTCAGCTTCATAGACGAGTTCCTCTAGCGTTCCATCGTCCGTTTCTCGCAGGAGTACTTTTTGTGACGGGTCTCGCGAGAGATCTCCAGGACTAAACTCGGATACTGGCATTGCTACGTCTTCTGGCCGTGTCTCTCGTAAAGGAGCACCATATAGTCGTTCGTAAAGCTTGTATTCCTCTTCGTTTAGATAGCCTTTTGGTAAGGTATCGCCGAAAGCATGCCTCGCCTGCCGTACTGTGACCTCGATATCATCTGGTTTCGGTCCGGCCTCCGTAGGTCGAATATCCTGGAGCTTGCGCCTTGTTGTCGAGAAGAGGCGCACATTATGCTTTCGACCGGATGGCAGATTTCTAACGGTTGAGGATATTGGCCGGGAAAACGTTCGAGGTCGGTCAGAACGTAGACTGACAAAGCCATTTTCGAATAAGTTGAGAAGCCGGAGCCTGCATTGAGGACATGCCCCCTGAGCTCTCGTTGCAGATAACATTATGCCCAGTTGTTCAGTTGTTCAGTTGTTCAGTGCTTGGAACCCTGGGTATTTTACACTTCAGGTTCAATGGTGGGATGTGAAGCATTGGCGATTGTCCATGGTGGGCAACTTTTTTTTCATAGGGAAAATTTAGACGCTAGCTCGCTAGCTCAAGAAACCCTTGATGGCTCTATCCACTAAAATAACGGGTATTGTCAATGCGACCCCACAGCGGTTCCATGTACGGTGCACCTCTGCATATTGCTGATAAGAAGTGATAAGCAAATCAACCAGGACTGCCAGGACAACTTGTAAATGATGGAGTGAGTTAATTTAGTTAATTCATCTTAAGAAATCAATTCAGGTAGGATATAGAGCTAATTACAGACTTCCCGAATAACTAGGTAACACAGGCAATCCAGTAGATTGTAGGTACTTCTAACTCCCAAGGTCAGCCAAGGTTTTAACTCCGCCAGGCCGAGCAGAACTGCCCTGTCCACCAGCTTTCTGTCCCTTGGCTTGATTTGATGCAGGTGGTGCTCCCGGATTATTAACATTGAATTGAGATTTCTCGGCTGCTTTATAAGGATCGAACTAAGTAATACTATCAGCACCCTACGACGTATCCTAAAAGATAGGAACCGAAGATGTAGGAGGGAGACTTACTGAAAAGAGTGACACGAAGTAGAGCCCAAAGAAAGTCAAGATGGCTCTGAAGAAATGGATTGGACTAAACCTCCACGGCTGTCCACCAAAAGCCTGGCCACTTCGTCTAGCAGGTGTGCCGGAGGAAGGGGGACTGCCTCCTAACGTTCGTCCAGGGGTCTTGAACGACGCACCCGATGCACCTGGCGCACTCGTGCCAGCTAGCTTAACAGCCTTCTCTACAGCAGAACTCAGGGCCGGCGGGTTTGCGCCCTGAATTGTCTCGATCACGGAACCGTTCTTGAAGATGAGGAAGGTGGGCATCGCGCGCACGCCGTGAGATTGAGCGATGGCTTGTTGGTTGTCGACATTCACCTTGCAGAAAGTGATCTTTCCAGGTTTCGTGTATTTCGTCGCGAGGGACTCGAAGGTGGGAGCGATCATCTTGCAAGGGCCGCACCAGTCGGCGTAGACTAGAGTGTCATTTGTAAGCAGCTATGCGAGATCGCGACAATGCGACAAGACGTGTGAAGACTTACAGTCAGTGACCACGATGGTCGAAGACCCTAGGATGCGTTGCCACTCATTGGATGAGCTGATGTGCACCGCCATGTTGATTCTCTCCTTTCGTGATGTCTGTCTTTGTGTCGTTGATAATAGGTGTTGATTGATCGTTGGAATCGTTGGAATCGTTACTAGAAAGTTGAATGGTTTATAAGTGGACCTAACGGCTGATGACGAAGGGGGTCTGTTCCTGAGATAAAGCTGTCCAGATCGGCAACAAGTACCTAGGTATCTTTCCTTAGTAAGACACGCTAGGCAAATTTAGAAGGTGGTGAGTGGGGCGGTGAATTTCTGCCCGCAAAACTTCTCGAAAAGTCAATTTCGGCTTAAAGATTTCAAGGTCTGCAGCCAATCCGAAATACTTGGTAAACCTCCTCACTTCCTGTCACATATTTACAATTTACAATGGCGGACTACGATAATGATAGACAAAAGGTAAGTAGATCTTGCTTTAAAATTAACTCAAGTTTTAATCTAATTATTGTAAAGAAACGTCGAATTACAAAAGATGGCGATTACGTAGATACATCTAAGCCGACTGCTTTTTTCAAGCCGTCCGGAGGTCGAGATTGGACTATTTCTGTAGCTATTCCTGGGAGCGTACTGTCGACGTGAGTCTTGCTTCTACCTAGAAACCTATTAGACAGTCTACTAAATATCACAACATAGCTGCCGACGTGATGACCAACGCACGGGTGTCGTCTCGCACTTAGCACGTGCCCTCTCTGTCTTCAGCATAGATGAAGTCATTATCTTTGATGATTCCCATCCAGATACCCGTACTAAAAATGTCGATCCTGCTAGCTACACGGGCGACTTAGACCCGTGCGGGTATCTTGACCACCTTCTACAGTATTTAGAGATGCCGCCCTTTATGCGTAGAACCTTGCTGCCATTACATCCAAACTTAAGAGGCGCCGGCCTTATGTCAAGTTTGGATATACCTTCGCACCCTCATTCAACTGACTGGCTATCTTACTGCGAAGGTGTGACGGTGACAGGAACTCCGCAGGGTGGGAAAGGTACGCTCGTCGACGTCGGCAGAAGGGAACTAGTAACTATCAGCGACGAGGTACCGCCGAAAACCCGTATCACTGTCCAGATCGACGAGAACGATCCGTCAATGGCAGAACCAGTAGACCCCAGTACACCGCGGACTGAAGGTGGGTATTATTGGGGCTTCTCTGTGAGACGCTGCGGTTCGCTTGCGAATGTCTTCGAGGAGTGTGCTTACGAAGGAGGGTATGATCTGAGTATCGGTACATCAGAGCGCGGCCTCTCGATACCTGAAGCCTTTCCGGATAGAAAGAGAAAGGACAACATAAACTTCCAACATCTTCTCATCGTCTTCGGTGGCCCTCGAGGTCTTGAGTATGCCGCAGAAAACGACCCGGAATTGAACGGCATGGGAATTGTGAGGGGAAGAACTAAGGAATTGTTTGATCACTGGATCAATATCTTGCCAGGGCAAGGAAGTAGAACTATTAGGACGGATGAGGCTCTATTCATTGGATTGGCAGGTTTGAGAAAAATATGGGATGGAAAATAGACGACCGGACGATTCACAGGAACTCCAGAGCAACGGAAATTGCATTTTGGCGGCATGCAACCGATACCCTATTTTGATTTGGTTTTCTACTGTTGTGTTGAGAGACGTGGCCCAATCGACGTTAGGTCAATGTCATCAACTTTCAACTCCCATCCTTTCCCCCTGAACCGCTTTGGCCAAATACCATTCCTACCCGGAGCAAGAATCCCGTTCGGGTCCAATACATCCTTGATCGTCTCATTAAAACGCATAAATGCCGAGTTATTCCAGTTGTATGTACCGGCTACCTGATCGGCAAATAGGAGATGTGTGCGATACTCACCGAATCCCCTCGAGGCGCACTCATCTATCATTTCACGCATGAGGCCTAGAATACGGGGTCAGCATATGAGCAATGTTCAGCCTATAGTGGCAGTCAAATGAGGTTTAGGTGATGAGAACGTACGTATGGCCCGAGTTTTGGCGTCAGGGTCAGCCCTATCGTATATGATATTCGTGATATACTATACATATCGAAACTTGTTAGTCGTTTACACAAACTAGAGAAGACAAATATAATCGGATACTTACGTGGATTTCACGACCGGCTACACACAACGTCGGAAACAAATCGAATCCGTGCCGTTTATGAAGCGTCACAATTAACTCGTGTATCGTACGCGCATCTCTGCCGCGGGTTGGCGCTATGGGCGAAAAGAATAAATGAGCGCCGTTAGGTACCCAATTAAGCCAATCCAAATCGCGCAGAACCGGTACGCCGCTGCAGACCGAGACTCTGTCGTGTATATAATGATCGGCCGGGAGATCGGCGGGTAAAAAGAATCGTGAACCCGGTATTTTTCCGAACTCCCCGTTAATAACTTTGAGCTGCGCAGCGATGGCCTCGGGCGGCCCGTATTGGGTCCCGTAGAATATCCAAGCACAATCACCTAGGGGCAGCTTGGAAGCCGCAGATTGAATCTCTTCGCGTGTCATTGGACTGGAACCATCGTGGAAATCTGCCTTTCGTTTCCCGGTGACGCCGAGCTCCTGAATTACGTGGCGTAGTTGCGGAATATTTCCCAATATTCGCTTCTGGGCTAAGGGTCGAATGAGATCCACGATCTGTTCAAAATCGTCATCCCGAGGGAAAGTGAAGCAGTACGATTGGTGTTCAGTTTCAGGCATCAGATGGAAACCCATCTTGGTCACGATGCCGAAATTGCTCTGCGAGAAAATACCGTCGATAGCCGGACCGAACGCATGCTGAAATGATTGCCAGGTAGGGTTATCCGCTCCGTCTGGACCCGGCATTGCGCCCATACCCGTACGCAATATCTCGCCATTTGGTAGGACGAGTTCCATACCGCAATGGTTTGCGAAGTGGTCGCCGTACGGCGTATAACCGACGCCACGGTCTATCGCGTTACCTAGTACACTGCCGCCGCCTAGATCAGGGGTATCTATCCACAACGGAAGCTTCCGGCTCTGTATTTCCTCGTAGAGTTTGAAGTACGTTACGCCAGGCTCGACAACGCAGCTAGCGTTCTCCGCGTCGACATTTATAACCTGATGCATCCGTTTTCCAAGGTCGACGACGACTGCCCCTGGCATACGGGGTGCCGCCCCGCCGTAGCCTAAGTTCCTACCAATGGAGATAGGATATATTGGGATGCCAAACTTATTAGCCCAACGCACTGTAACTTGGACTTCCTCCGTCGACCCGGGGTACACTGTCGCGCTACTGACGAGCTCTTCCTGGTCCGAGATGTGGAACGCATCGTGAGTGTTTGGATGTTCCATGTACCATCCATCCACCAGCGGCTTATCATTGACTTCAACGTTCACATCTCCTATATCCTCTCGCAATTCTTTCACTGCCGTCTCAAATTTCTCTAGAGACACCTCTGGCGGGAGCCGAACCGGTGTCTTCCTCGGCTGGCTGCTTGGCAGCGTGCGGTTTGAGGACAGGCGGGCATGCGCATCTTGAGCTTCCTGTCTCAGTCGCACCGGCGTGCCGCTATGCTTCTCATCCAGCGATGGGATGATAACAGGGATTGTTCGTGCCGTCATGATGGCTAGGGTCGTAAAGTCGTCTAAGGTCTTGCAGAATTCTCCCTTCGTCCTCTGACAACTTAGTCAACCTCACATAGCTGCCGCCTGCGAACTTCATATTCTTATTCACGGATTCTCTGGCATCGCTAGTATCTACAGTTTACTCCGCTCCAGCTTCCCCAATGGAAAGCGGCACGATGTGGTGTTACAGGCGGGGTTGGAGTTGGGGAACCCTCGGCAGATGCACCCCCGTGCTAAATATGTTCCCCCGTGGGGTAGCTCATTAGCGTTTCTACGAAGGGTATCCCCACGACCGCCAGACATGGGTCCAAAAAGCATCCACTGAAACCAGCCCTTCTAGCCAATTAAAAGACAGTTTACGAGAAACTAAACATGGTATAAAGTAATCAACCAATCACATTCAACGTTTATGCTTTCCCCATGTCCTCCGTGAAGTGAAGGCTTTAACCTTTTAAGGAAAATCGATAAGGAATTACAAGGTTGAAATTTGATTTTTAATTGGCCGACCTAAGTGTTTTTTAGTGGATGCTTTTTGGACCCATGTCTGGCGGTCGTGGGGATACTGCTATGTTCCAAAAAAAATGATATGTCAGTATTTTATCTTCGTTATACTATTTGCAGTATTCATCGCTTACGATATGCTATGATAGTGTAACAGTATATCCTGGGTATTGTAGGTATGTATTTACGTACAACGAATCTCGCAACGATAAAATCAATATTTCCAGGGGCCAGATATATTATAGGCGCTAATTGGGAGCCTTCTTAGTTCTATTGGCTATGCTTAACATTGATAAACAGTGTCTTCTACCTACCTACCGTCGTAAAATATGTCTACCGCTATTTCTTGCCGTATTAGTTCTACGACTCCAGGAGAGGAAAACCCCTTAGCAAAGCTTAGTGATCCCGAAGAATGCGGGACAAAATCCGGAGAAGTGGGTCGAGAACGATCTACCGTCACACTAGGACAATCTGCCATGGCAAAATAGGCGTAGCTCGATGCGTCTGTGTTGGTAATGTGTCTCGGCGAGTATCTGCTGATGTAGGATTCCTTCGGCATGAAAAAGCATCGACAAATCCGCAACCTGGCTCTAAATATGGAGACCTTCCGAGGACTCGTTCACCGAACGTATCCATTCTTGCGTAGAGGGTTCTATTGAATTTACTTGTGTTACAACTATAGCTAAAGACCTTGTTCAATATGACGGTCAACGGCGCAGAAAAGGAGCCTATCAAGGGTGAGTGAAATACATTTACCAATCGGGCTTCTTCCCCTCAATGAATCTTTCATTTTCATTCATCGACAAATATTGCTAACTTTATTAATCCCAAAGCCATCGTGATCGGCGCCGGCCTCGGCGGATGCGCCTGCGCTCTCGCGCTCAAGCACCACGGGCACTCGGTAGTCGTGTACGAGCGACTCAAGAACTTCCGGCGGCTCGGCGACTCGCTGGGGCTGGGAGAAAACGCGCTCAAGCTGCTCGAGCGCTGGGGCGGCGCGGGGCTGTACTCCAAGCTCACGAGCATCGGCAACCAGGCCCCCGACATGCAGATCCGCCGCTGGCACGACGGCAAGGTCCTCGCCCAGCAGCCGCTCATGGACATGGCCGGGTATATCGGACACCGCGGGGACTACCACGAGGCGTTTATCCAGGCAGTCAATGACGCGGGGATCGAGATTAGGATGGGCAGGGAGGTTGTTGCGTATGACGAGACGAAGCCCAGCGTGCTGTTTGCAGACGGGACGGAGGAAAGCGCTGACGTGGTCGTGGGCGCTGATGGCATTAAGTCCCGGGCGAGGGAGTTGGTGCTGGGGTTCGAGGATGCGCCGAAGAGTAGCGGGTATTCGTGCTATAGGGCGTACTTCCCCGGAAAACATTTAAGAGAGGATCCGTTGTGTCGCGAGTTTGTGGATCATGATTGTGTTAATATTTGGTATGTTTGCATGGGAACCTCATGCTAATCTTGTCTTCCATTTTCCCTTTCCGTCATCACCTTCCTGGCCCCCTTTTCACCTCAGGTTATCTACCAATGAATGAAAAGCTCAAGCCAAATCACAGGATCGGCGAAGACACGCACCTAGTCCAAAACACGCTGCGGAACGGCGACGAGTTCAACTGGATCGTGACGCGCAAGCTGTCGCACGAGGCGGACATGGTCATCAAGGAGTCGTGGTTTCAGGAGGGCGACATGGACGAGGTCAAGAAGTCGCTGCAGGACCTAGACCCCCGCATCCGCGCCGCCGTCGATAAGACCGAGGCGTGTCTGGACTGGAAGATCTGCTATAGAGACCCGCTTCCTACATGGATATCCACTAGCCACAAGATCGCGCTGCTGGGAGACAGCTGCCACCCCCACCTGCCGACGAGCGCGCAGGGCGCGAGCCAGGCCACCGAGAGCGCGGGCGTGCTGGCGGTCTGCTTGGAGTTGGCCGGGAAGGGGAATATACCCCTAGCGGTAAGACAAGCGTACGATATCCTTTGCGAAGTGTTTGACCTGACTGGATGCGCAGACGAGATGCTACGAGAAGTTGAGGTTCGCAAGGACCAGGGCTAGCCAGACGAACGGGGAGGACTTGAGAGATCGCTGGCACAACGCGCTTAAGGACGTGGACGAGGGCGTCGAAATCGACCCCGAGTCTGTCAAGATGCGGAATAGGTGGCTGTATGCGTTCGATGCCGAGGCGGATGCGATCGAGCGCTGGGACGAGATGTCGGCGTTGGTTAGGGAGGAATTAAGGACGGGGAAGATCTCGCCGTTATGTTAGTCTGGTGATTGGTTTGATTTATGTTTAGAGATTTAGGCATTGCGGGTTTATTTGAATGTGAATTGTTTATTAAGTAGGTAGTATAAACTTGCTACGTGGTCCCTTAAGATAGGAGGTACTTAACCCTAACCCCATCTTAACCCTATCCCTATCCCTACCCCTTAAGCATATGCATATGCATAGGGGCTCACCCTTAACTGCCTGAGTGATAGGTACCTGGATACCCCCTGCCACCTTTTTTTCTTAAAAAATCACGATCTTCTTCGGTACGTATGTCGATATGGTATTTCAATCCAATTACCTATACTTAGATGCATTTCCATGTCCTCTACCCCTATACTACATACCTAGTAGTTGTCAAGCCCCAGCAAGCCTCCACAGTGTGGCTGTGCAAATGTCCGGAAGCACACAATCGGCTCGACGGGAACCCCCACTCACCCTCTTAACAAACAGGAACAATTCACGGGCGTGGCACTTTTCAATTTCCACAATGTCAGCACGTACGGCTAAGATAATATCGACTGAATTGCTCGTATGTACATCGGCAACCCTAATTGAAGAGAGGGTTACTTCGTACTAAGAATTTTATTAGGAAAATAAAGATGCGGAGTGGCTCAATCTTGTGAAGTCAGTAGCAAGTCCGAATATTTATTGCCGTGATATATTCATACCACGTCCTATGCTCTCATGGCTCCATATCTCCTTTCCTGTCTGACTATTCTATACTATAGAATCACCTACGAGGATGAGAATGGTCATTCTCGCACATGGGAGGCGATGAAACGTCCTGGGCGACCAAAAACCAGCGCTGTAGATGCCGTACAGATGATCGCAGTCGCTCAGAGGACCGAGGGCCCAGAAATTCTTCTGGAAAAGCAGTTTCGCGCACCGGCAGCCAAAATTGTGATTGAGTTTCCGGCCGGTCTCGTTGACGAAGGCGAAACCCCTGAGCAAGCTGCCTTGCGCGAATTAAGAGAGGAGACGGGCTACATCGGCGAGGTAGTGCTGGATCTTGGAGGCAAACGGCCGGTTTTGTTTAGTTGTAAGTTCAATCATAGGATCGGGTGTGGAAATTCATGTACTAATCATCTCTCAGCTCCCGCATCTTCGAGGTAAACCCCTGTATTTCTAATCACGACCCATGATGACTAATGAACTGACCGTTTTCCTAGCTCGAGCACTTTCCTTATCCATCTCAAGATAGATCCATATAAAGAAGAGAACCAAAATCTGAATCCACAGCTAGAAGATGGCGAGTTTATAGAGACTTTCTGGGTTCCGTTGAACAAGCTGTATGATGAGTGTAGGAAGTTAGAATCTCAGGGGTTTGCTATTGACGGCAAGGTCGGAGTGTTTGCTGAAGGTCTCGAAGCCTCAAAGATGTGGACCGCATAATCAATAGGTACGGTAACATATATCGTTATCTAGATCCCATTGTTAAATATCTTTTCTATTCATGCGTACCCATACCTCTTCTTAAGGTCGTCCTCAGATAAATGCTTAATTGATCAATCATATTACTTTGAGTATTATTCAGCGCGGGAAGCAATTTCACACCACTAGGTAATAAGGTTTCCTTATTTACTCACACCACTCTTAATACCTATTTGGAGTCCGATTGAAAAGGGGTAAGTTTAAGAACGTTAGTAAAACAATCTTACAACTAGGGCGTTGAGTCATAATCCACAAGTTCTTGCTAGCCTTCAAGCAAATGATGAATAAGTACACATCATCGCTTGCTGTTTGCAATTATATGAATAACGTACTATAATGCTACCCCCTGGTTAGCTGGATGTATGCCTTAGGGGTTGTTAAGGGGTCTCCCATCACTATTTTGTTTGCTTATCATCTCTTCAGCCCCTAATCATGTCACACAAAGATCTTGTGAGATATGTAATGACGTTAACAGCACGAAGGATTCGAGTCATACATGTAAGATATTAACGATTAACTTGGTCCATTCACATAAGAAACTACATCTCTTGAGTTCTTTGCTTTCTTATTTAAAATCGCTTCTTCTCTTCACTTAGGAAAATTCTCCCTCCCTCTATACCTACCTCTAAATAAACTTCACGTACACAACTAAAGAACAAAACAGCAATATAACAATACAACAATACAGCGATCAAGTCTGAGCATACCTTCAGGGGCAAGAACAAAAAATAGGCTGGCATACCTACTTTGCGCCTCGAATAACATCCATTCACGATCAACACCACCAAGATGTCTCAACCACCTGCTTGGAATTGCAAGTGCGGACGCTGGAACTCAGCTTATGAGATGCGCTGCGCGTGCGGCTTATACAAGCCTATACCTCCACCACCTCCACCTCCACCCAAGCCAGCCAAGTGAGCTATGAAGAAACATTGACGATATTCTCTATATTCTAAATGGAGATTTTTGGAAGGAGATTGCAATTTTAAACAGACAATGTAGTTGGCATAATGCATTCATTACAGTCTATGAATGGAATGTTCTGGGGGCTGGAATAGAGGAAGGAGAAAGCGGAATTTGAAAACACTCATTAATAAAAACTTACATAGTATCATAAAGCACATTCTTTTAAGAGTTCTTATGAATTGCTGCCACTTTTTGCTGCAATGGTAATAAAATGAAATAAACTTACAGGTAATTTATTAACTGTAGGCCACTCCTGGTGGCACAAAAAATCTCGAGTTTAGCCAGAGCCGCAGATCTCACGGTTCGGTTCTTGGATCTCACAGTTTTACACTTTTACACCTTTTCAACGATCTTTTAATCAACCCTCAACTGCCACTATCACACAGATAGCTTCGTGGTTTTGCGAAGCGTTTCGCAAAACCTTTCCACTGCCCACCTGGACCGTCAATTAGTCAGGTCAAGTTTTATTAGATCAGGTTGATTGATTTGACTGCTCCCAGTATGGCTTCTAATCAATAGTCAATTTAGTAAGCACCCCAATTGAAACCCTGCATTGTGATTGGGCATCTGGCATAGTGAATATGGGCTATTGCCCCTTTTTTATATGGGTCGCTGTAAGCTCAACATTGCCCCACTATTTCCCCTGACCAAAATAGTAAGTGTCAAAAAAGGGGCATATTCAAAGCAACTGACTCGATAATTCTAAACGCTTTTAATTAGTATTGAGCACTCATATGTATGATTGTAGATCTAGAATTTTCCATTAACATTGCTGCCATTTCGCTGCCCGACCAACAAACAAAGCCTTTCCCGTCTTAGCCCCTTTTATATGTCAGGATTCCTATCCAATAAATAAATCTCATCGCCTTCCGTTATTATAAACAGCAGAATTGGATTAGACGTCTTCCATTAGCCACGGTAGTACCTTTCTGCCCCAGTATTGGCGCATCTTGTAATGCCCAAGTCCTTCAGGCATGGACGTGATAGCTGCTGCTAATTCTTTCCCATCTCCCTCAGCCTTCACCTGGTGAAGTGGAGTCATGTAAGACCGCACAGTGAAGATGACTGCACTAGTACGAGGAATTTTTGTGAGCGTCTGGTGCTCTACGCGTAAGTAACATTCGTCAATTAAAGGATCCTCCTTGTCCTCCGCGACGACCTGTTCCGTCCCGGGGTAGTAGTTATTGCCGTCGGTGCGGAACAAGTCGGCCCCATCGACTTGTAACGACCACTTTTATCCGGTTAATTAGCATAACAGGGAATTTAACGAAGTGGGAAGCTTTCCTTACGTTCATACGCCCGATAAAATCCCCAGGTATCATTCGACCGAAGTAACGGTCCACGCTGAGCCCGAGTTTCCTTTCGTACCCCGGAACCGGTTTATGGATCTCCTTCACGGACTCGCCAACACGGGCCGGGCTTAAAAAGCCACCGGGGAAACAAGCGATGTAACCTTGCAGGCGATACTGTCCATCCAAGTCAGGGCACATGAAGTAAAAGTCTTCCTAATAATTACTGAGTGGTTAGCAACTAGTACTGCCATCCATTTTCTGTTGGACTAACTAAGGTACTTACCTCGATGTTTTCTCCCATGTATGCTAGCATTTGGGAATGGGTTAGTCCCACAGTTGTGAACGGGTAAGTGGCACCAGTAGCCAAGTTCTTGACTGTCTTTCCGCAAGCCTTGAACATGGTCGGGAATCTAGCTGGTAAGTATTTAATCATAATTTCCTCATATAATTCCTCAATGGCCGGGTTGACCTTCTCGCCGGCTCCGATGGTAAATTCGGGCTTTCCCCGAATTAGAGGTAAGCGTTCTTTGATGCGGTCTAAGTAGCCACGATCCATCCGGATCCATTCTGAGCGAGTGCGTTTCTGGATCCCTGATATCTTTATTAGCCCCAGATAGTTGAGAATGGTGTGTTTAATATTCTACGTACCCATAGTGACGTGGCCCTGTGTCTTGTATGGTTGGTATTTAATAGGGGTTACCTTGCGGAAGTCAAAATCTGTTAAGGGCACAATTTCCTGTTCTACACGCTGCTTTTCATCTGATGGCTTTGGGTGGGATTTTTTGAAGGCTTCTAAGGCATACCCTAGTGCGAGAAACAGGGGAGCCAATAGAAGAATCCATATTGGTCTTGAGGCAAAAGTGTCGTATATAACTTGAATCATGATTAGTAGAGCGTATATTGCTGTTCTGTATCTTTATGTTAAGCACTTTGAGATATAGCCACACGTTATATACACCTGATACTCAGGTAGGTAGGTACGTACCTACAGGTGGTAGCTATTATATTTTTTCACTAAACACTTGCCTAGGAAGGATTAGAAATATGGGGTTCATGGTGAGAGCTTCAAGGATTCGGCATCATACGGGATTAGAGAATCGTGCCGAACCATGATAAGGTCAAAAACCACCAGCACCAGCATATTATTCATACATTTATCTTCCTACGCAACTAAACCCCCAACTAGGCACCAACCTTGGACTCTCTTTCGGGAGCACCGTAACCCACTCATCTATCGAATAAGAAAGAACACTTAACATCTTTCTATATTAGACCCCTTGGTGTGGTACCTGGCTCATTGCATATTATGAGTCAACTTGAAGGGATGACTGAACTCAACATGGATCGGAATTAAGGACGCGTGGAAATATTCCTTAAAATGGAAACAGACTTTGCAATTTGTTTTTGCATACTCACTGCTCAGTATAATATTCGCATCGTTTTCAAGTTGGCGAAATTTGTATGGCTAATAAACGAAAATCGCGACTAAGCGTATATCTTTTGGTGGGTTTTAGTGGATAAATTACGTTAAAGCTTGTGAAATTGGCGTCACAGTCATGATGATCGATGTTGCGAAACTAGCCGCCAGTCAAGTTGATAATAATAATAGTTTTCTCTAATAAACAAAGACTTAGAAAGAAGGGGTGTGTGAACAAATTCCTTTTACGTAATTTATAATAAATAAGCTTCTCTGTGATCTACGGGTTGGATCTGTTTAAATAAACAACTGGGTCAATGTAACAGTCCCCGCGTTGGGTAATGGGAAAAAAGTTCTTAGACTTAGACACACATTATTAAAACAAGACACCCTCGTATGAGATCTAATAAAATTCCTATAGTTGCATTCTTACCTACTCATATTATTGTTTATTACTCTCTACCGACAAGATGGCTGCGGAAACCTTGGACAAGAAAGACATCTGGTCAGCTAACACCTATGGAACCAGCGGTCCCAACAAGTCAAACGTAAACTTGACTTGCTTGATACTTGACTTGCATAAGTCAATTCAAGCCCAAAATATCGTCAAGTTTGGCAA
>MU405294.1:0-169008 GCA_022836615.1 Annulohypoxylon bovei var. microspora
AGGCAGTTTGTACGTTTTACACAACACAGACAACCACAAGATCGTAATACATCACACGGTATTACACGCAAACGTATCGTGACCTATTGCCTTCACTTATTTTTTATAAAAAAACTATAATAAAATATTAAAACTTATAACTTATTATTTAATAAAATTATTACCAATTAAATATAATTATAAAATATATAATAAGGAATTTTTAATAATCATTAAATTAATAAAAACATAATAAAAAAAATTATAAAAGATAATTAAACCTTTTATAATCTTTATAAATTATAAAAATTTAAAATATTTCATAATTACTTATAAATTAAATAAATGTTAAGTATATTAAAAGTAAACCTTATTAAAATTTAATTTTATTATAAAATATTAAGCTAATAAAAAAATAAAATAATTTAATGTTTTATTAAAATAAAATTAAAATATCTTAATAAATTAAAAAAATAAAAAAATAATAAATTATATATAACATTTATTTAAATAAAAATAATTATCTTTAATAAAAATAATAATAATAAACATCCAAATATTTTTAATAAATATTATTAAGATATTAAAAAAGAAAATAACATTAAATTAAAGCTTTATAATTATATTTATTAAAAAAAAAATCTTTTATAATAAAAACTTATAAACTTTATAAAATTAAAAGATTATTAAAAATATAAATTTTAAGACGATTTATAAGATTATTAATAAAAATAATTATTATTTTTCATTAACTTTTAAAAATTATAAAATTTTAATTATTAAATATAATTTAAACGATAAAAAAACCATATTATTTAAAAAATAAACATAAATATTAAATTAAAAGCCTTTTAAAACGGTTATAATTTAAAATATTTATAATTTTTATATTACGGGTTATTTAAAAAAAAAAATATTATTATAATCACCTTAAAATCCTTTTATTAATTAATTATAAAATAAAATATATAAAAGTTTTATAAAAATTATAATATTTATAATTAAATTCACATTTAATAAATTTAATGAAAAAGGTTATTAAAACTTTTATTTATTTTTAATTATTATTTTTTAAAATTATTTATTAATTTTATAATAAAAATATTAATAAAAAAAAAAAAACCTTTAATATTTAATAATAATCACTTATTAATTATTAAAATAAGTTTTATTAAAAATAATAAATATTATAAAAATTAAAACATATATTATAAAACTTATATATATTTATATTAAATATTATAACTTCTTTATAATAATAATATTAAATTAAAAAAGCAATTAAATAAATACATTTTAAATAAAACTTTATGAATTAATAAAGATAATATAACATTTATTTATTACTTTTAATTTAAAAATTAATAAATTTATAAAAAAAAAATTAAAAAATATAAATATACTTATAATATTTTTTAACTTATATATAATTTAATTAATTAAAAATGTTACTTATAATAATAATAATAATTAATAATTAAAATATAATAATTAAGTTAAGTTTTTTTTATATAACGCATAAATACCACATATATTTAATTAAATAAATCGTTAATAAAGTTTTAAACAAATCATTTAAAAAATAATAAGTTATAAACTTTATAATTAAAATTAAAGAAATTAACAAATACATTTAAATTATTATAATTATAATTTAAGAATATATAAAATATATAATAAATTAATTTCAATTAAAAAGCTTTAAATATAAAATAAATAATAAGGTTTAATTAAATTTAAAAAATATTACAATATTATAATTTAAAAAAAAACTTTTTTAATTATATATAAAATATAAAATAATTAAAATAATTAACTTTTATATAATAAAATTAAATATATTTATAAAAATTTAATTATAATTTTATATTAAATTATTTAAATTAATAATTATAAATTTATTATTATTTTAAATATAAAATAACGTTTAATTATTATTTTTTATTAATTAAAATAATAAAAATTTCGAATATATTATTAAAGAAATCTTGCGATTAAAAAGTAAACGTAAAGGATAAAATATATATAAAATAATATTAATTAAATGAAAAGGTTACGTAAAATTAATATAAAAATTTTAAAAAAAATTAAAAAATACAAAGGTTTTAAAAACATTTTATTAACGATTCGGGGTAAAAGATGAGGTAAATAAAAAAGTCTTTATAATTATAAGCCTTAAAAAATAAAAATAAAAAATATTATTATAAATTAAAGATTTAAAAAATTAATTAAAATAAAAATTAACATAAACTTACATTATAATTATAAACACGATAAATATAAATTCTTATAATAAAATTATTAACAGCTTTAAATGGGTTATTAAAGTTATTAAAACATGTATAAAAAAGGTTTTTATATTAATTAACTTAATTTATATTTTTAAGCATAAATATTATAACCTTAAAAACGAAGGGTTATTATTTTTCTTTTTTTTTTTCATTAATGAAAATAATCTTATTTTTAATTTTATATAACATAAGTTTATCGTTGCTTATAAAAATCGTTATAATAAAATTATAAAAAAAAAACTTAATAAATTAAAATATTTATAACTTTTTATATTTATTATATTAAAGTTATTAAATTAATTATTACTTTATAAGTTATATTTATTAAATTTATATTTAAAATGAATAAAAAAAAGATTTTAATAATTATATTTAATAATAAAAAAGTTTAAATTTAATGGTTTAATTAAAAAGTAATTAAATAAAAATATATAATTATCTTTAATAATTAAATTAATAATATAATTATAAATTAATAAATAATTTAAATTTTTTTAATGGAAATAAAACTATGATATTATAATTAATATAAATTTTTTATATTTAATAATTACTTTTTTTACATATTTATTAAATTTATATAATTAATTTATATAAATAAAATTTTTTTTTTTACTTATTAATTTATATTAATAATAAAATATAACCTTTAAATATAAGTGTATTTTTATTATTAAAAAGTTATTTTTAAAAAAAAATAAAACTTTAAATATTATATATAATAATAATTTTAATATATAAATAACGTATATTATAAGCTTATATTAAATGTAATAAAATAACTTTTTTATTATATAATATATTAATTAATTAAAAAGAAAATAAATTATTATTTTTAAACTTGAAAAAAGTTTTAAATAAAAAAAAAATAAAACGGTTATAACGGTAATAAAAATTAATATTTAATACATTTTTTTATAAACCATTAAAAAATATTTTTCCAATTTTTTAAAAATTAAATAACCTTTTTAATTAATTAAAAAAAAATAAAAAAAATAAAAGGGATATATTTTATAATATACGTAATTTAATTAATAAAATTAAAAAGGTTTTTATACTTAAAATTAATAATATAATAAAGTTAATAATAATTATAATAAATTTAAAATTATAATTAAATATATATGCCTTTAATGTATAATAAAATGTAAAACTTAATTATAATAAAATATTTATTAATTTATTAAAAATTAAAAATACGTAATTAAAACGGGAAAAAAAATTACTTAATTAACCTTTATTTAATAAATTAATTAAAAATTATATTATTATAAAAAATAAATAAATTAAAAAGCAAAAAATTAAAAAACAAATAAATATTTTCTTTAATTTAATTAAGTGCGAATTGTTAATGTTATTAATATACGAACTTATAAATGATAATAATAATGGTTGTTCGGAATCCATACTTATCCGGAATCGTGACCCACACGGTTAATTCTTACAGCGCCTGCGGACATACATGCGTAGGTTAGAATGCCAATAGTAACCTCCATTGGCGCTGAAGTGGTCGCGAGATCCATAGTCAACAAGCTCGTTATTACCCCAAGTCCACACAAGATTTGGATCCTCTGCTGGGAACTTCTTTTCTATCTTGTATTCACGGACAATCATATCCCGTACACGTTTGGGACATAACGTGTCCAGGCTTACTGGTGCTCCACTAGGAAGTGGCAAGTTGCTAGAATTGTTAGTAATATGAAATGCAAGTCAAGTCCATCGCAAATTCTGAATCTGGGTCTAACTTACGCGCATCCAGGTATCTTAACCTTATTACCGTCTTCCTCTGTAACCTCAAACCATTGCCTATCCTGGAATGGTCTCTTTCGAGGAACCTCTGTTGTTATGATTACGACCGGCCGAGCATACTCCTGAATTAGGGACATTGTTGGACATTCAGGTGGCCCAGCAAAGTTAACAAGCATTGTATCGCCATCAATCACGGTAAATTGCTCGTGTTTCCCGTAGCTAGGGTCGAGAACGATGAATGGGATGATTGTTGACTGCTCAAGGGCGATCTTGTGTTGAGGTGTGTATCCCGGATCTGCGGTGTAAAGGTTGATTTGTTGACCCGTCTTCTCTTCTAACTGCTTAACGATAGCGATTACCAAGCAATGTTGGGCGACGTTTCGTGGAGAAAGACAGTCTGAAATGTTCTCTCCCGGGTTATTATGGAGGGCTGTAAGAATAGGACCGAGTCCTAGACAAACTACTTTCTTGATGCGCTTTGGCTTTTGGATACTGTCGATGGCCTCGTAAACCTGCTTTGCTCGAGTACTAACGGTCTGCCACCTTTGCCAGGCTATCGCAAGGACGTTGTGGATAGCGTTCTCAGGTATGAGATCCTGCCTCATGAACCAGTACGAACTACCTTCGGGATATGGCATGAAGTACTTTGCGAAGAAGCTATCCGTTGCCAGCAAATATTAATATTCTCAATACGAGCTTTAGTTTGATACAATGAGACAATATAAACTTACGATTCAGAAGGAGGATTATGCGCAAGTTCTTCATTTGGCCTCTCCTGTTCAGGAGGATAATCTGGTATTGCAGTTTGACATAGCTTGAAAAATTCGAGTATGGCTCTTGGACTATCTCCCCTAATTTCACAATTGCTGAACATGTACCAGTTACATCGTCGAACTATTTTGCGTATGCGTTCCTCACTATCGACCGGGAGACTTCGTATTCTTTTTCGGTTGAGGAACTTCGTCTCTAGTCTACGGTCTCCTTGTGCTGCCATAGTCTATGCTGACAAGGTGCTGCGGATTAGGCTGGTTGATAAGATGTAGGGTGAATGTAAAGATTCCAGTGTCGTCAAATATATTGTGGTAATATAAGCCTACCTTCAAGAAAGGAGAAAGGTACCTACTGAATTTAAGGGAGTTTAAAATCAGTCAAAAATATAGAAAAGACCAAGTACCGGAAACTAGGTATTTAGAATTCTAGAGATACCTGACTTTGAGATGCGAATGGAATTGTACTACAAGCTTGTTTGACATGTTTGATGAAAATGCGTTTGCTACACCGAACAAATATGTAAATACGACTATGAGATGATTTACCATGATGCTTAAATTCTTCAAGGTAGGTACCTAATCTGACAATGACCCTGGTTCACATTATGATTGTAGTGCGTGATGAATTCACCATCGTCATGCTAGGGGATTGGCAGAGATCTTCTGGTTCATACCAGATAAGAATAGTATCATTTCGCATTGAATGACGGCTGCCCACGAGATAAGTACTTCAAACTCACTTATAATACAACTGTATATATTCTTAGATAATACATTAAAGTCGTATCGGAAACTCATCTTTGTGGTGTGTTTATAGTCCATTGAGTATATGCATTATCGTAACTCCTATTTACTCCAACCCTAACCCTAACCCCAGCCCCTTTTCTTGGTAGGTCATATTTAAGCCCATAACACAACGAACGCAATTATTGAAAATGTATTATATATTAATGTAAACTTGTAATCCGAAATATAATTCACCAGACCTTTCATGTATAAAAAGCAATTCATCTTTTTTTGAACACCAGGATCTGGCAGACGCCCTTAGCCCAGATATCTTATCGTCACCGTGGTTCGTCCGCCTCCATACCTATTGGAATATCCCGAATTTTAATATTACTCTAATTAATAACGCCAAACTTGTAAATCCCATCAAGACGACAACCTCCCTAAATCGAAACATCTAAGTCCTCCAAACTCACTAACATGGACGAACAAGCTTATTTAGCCACGCCAATACAAGCGAAGTACTTCTTAAAAGCCTTTACCTCGATGCTAAGCACACCATCGCGGTCAAGTAGCGCAGCAGGAGGCCAGTACTCAGGCTCGACACGATCCAGGAGCCCGGTGTAGGATGTCAAGCCGCGGGGCTCGGTGACGCCCCACGGGTTGCGCACGATGATGTACTGGTTCTCTTCCTGGCCCTCGCTGACCCACCCCAGCACCGAGTACGCGTGGTTCGCCACCAAGTTGCTGCCGCGGAACATGTCGCCCGTAGCGTGCGTCCAGGCCGCCATGGGACTGATAGTGCGCTTGTTGACGCTGCACGAGCGCACCAGGCCTGCGAGCTCGGCGGGCGAGTGCCTGTCCGTGAAATAGTACCGTGGCTCGCGCCCGTTGATCTGGGCCATGGCCTTGATGGGGTCGCCGTTGTGCGCCTGCGTCAGGTCCACGCGGCTGCGGTCCTCGGAGCGCGTCATCCACTTCACGAACGCCTTCTCGTATAGGGCGGGCCAGGTCTCGTAGCCGTCGCTTGATCGAGCGTAGATGGGCATGTCGGTCGAGTTGTTGACGGGGATCTGGTAGTCCACCTCGACCGTGTCGGTATCGGCGTTGTTGCGCCCGCCTTTGTCGTGGAATTTTATAGATAGCGTGCGTCGGTTCCGATCCATTGGCCCCGAGAGCACGCGAGTCGACCGGTTGATCATGGAGGGGTTTGCCCAGAACACGGAGAAGATGGCGGCGATCAGCCAGTTGTTGCTGGATGCGCCCTGAGTCGGGTCGTCGAACCGATGCTGATACTGCTCGCGAGAATTGTGGGTAAACGCGAAAGGGGAGCCGTCCATCATGAAGCGGCGGGGGATGCTACGGAAGAGGGCTTCGTTCATGTCACGCCAAGAACCATTGGGAGGGGTCCAGTCATGGTCCTCTTTGCTGTGGCGAAAGGGAAGTACCAGATCGTTGATAGTCTCGGTGATATCATTGTTGCCGACGGTCCTACCGAGTGACTGGCCATCGAGTATGAGGCGAAGCTTCCCGTTTTGCATACGGGCCATCTTAATTCTGGTGTCACCCACCTCCTTGAGGCCAATCTTCTCGAGATCGTTGAGTGTCTTAACACGGGACAGGTCAGGCGTGACGAGGTCACGCTCCTCGAGGATCTGGATCTCATTCTCGGACAGCTCCTCCGCTCGGCGTTCCTGCTCGTTAAGCTTTAATCCAGCGAAAAGGACTGAGTTATGCTTCAAGTCAAACAACTCCTCGTAGTCAGTCTGCAAGACATCCGAAATGATACGAGAAGTGGACAGCGCGTGGCGGTCGAGTCTGTGGCCAATCATGGCTTCGACTAGAGCGTATGGGTTGATGGCGCCGACGTTTACATCCTTGGGCGGCTCATCAGGAGAAGGCTCCTTGCCAAGGAGGGGACTATCATCGCTCTCATTTCCAAGGTCCTCATAGTCTTCAGACATAGTCCTAGAAGGTATTGACCGCTTGTCCATCTTATGACCCGTGAGAGCCTCAAAGAGAGCATATGCGTCAATGTTGCTGGTGGGCATCGCGCGAGGGGAAGAGTCAGAGTGGGAGCCAGAGGTGACCATTTTGTGTGGTGGTGCTTTAGTGATATATGGGTAGAGATAGGTAGGTATGTATTATGCGATAGACCTGTGGATTGCTGAAGTTTTCACTGTCGATTAACGAAAATTGGAATTTCCTGTAGAGGCTTACCGCGTTATATATATCTCCTGGAATACCTAAAATATCCATATCCTTTCTCAATATGTACCTAAGTAGGAGACGTTACTGTCCGAGGTTCCCGACCATGTTGTAGTGAACCTACAACATAGTATGCCCACCACACATCTCAAGCATACCTACCTTAACATGGATCTATACGTGTAGGCCGATAGTTAAGCTCCGCGAAGTACCTAGGTGCCGTCGCTGAATCAAAATAGGTTATATTACGTGGAAAGTCGAAAATTAGAGTAGATCGCAGCTGGTGATCACTTATCTCGCAGTACACATTTAACAAATGTTTCGCCCTGTAAGTTCCAGGTTGATTTATTTGTTACCTCGGCCCGTACAACTAGATCGACAAGAATGTCATCTCAAATATTGACGTATCCGAAGAAAGCCTATTCGATTAATAAGTGGTTTACCGAGAACATACTAAGTAGCAATGAAAATACCTTTCTATCGCAATTATAGTGGAATACATAATTCAGGGCTTGCATTAGAAATGATACTAAGCTACCGACGGACTCCTAAAAGATAATAGGAGCTATGGTCACTCCCCAAAAACCTTACAATATTCCGCTAAGTTCTTTGAGGAGGGTGGGAAGACGGGCTTCAGATGATTTAGAATACCTCGGTATGTATACAGCAACTAGGTATACCTAGGACTTGCATTCGATACGTGGTAAACTCTGTGAAAACCTAATCTTGTCAAGTGATTTAAATAACCATGAGATCGGGGTTGAGTTTAAAGTCTGGTAAGCCGCCAGATATAACACCCTAATCAAACACCATTAAGTTCACGGTGAACGAGAAATACAGAAAATAGGGGGTTTCTCCGCAATTCCAGGTGCGAGACGGTTACGAAATAATATGGCCCGATATCGGTTTCATTTCGAAAGCTCATTCATATACCTACCTATCTATGCTAATTAAGTTAATTGAAAGGAAAAATCCTAAATATCCCACCCGAATCTTCTCCCATAGGTACCTATCCAACCGCGATATTGCCCAATTTGTTACCTGTCATGCCCGCCAACGCTTTCGACCGTATCGCGTGCCCTCGAAGGTCAACGAGACCCGTAACTTTTCGCGATCGATGTCTTAAACACTGGCTTCTCGACGATGCGGACGAGTTGTGTGAGCTGACTAATCTTGTGAGGGTTGCAGGGGCACCGGGATAGGGAGCGGCGACACGGTCGACGATCAAAGGGGTCAGGGGTAATTCCCCGTATTTTTGTGATTAGTAATCATCCCTTTGATTACCAATCAAATCAATTCTAAGATCTCGTCAAATCGATATATCTTTTACTTATTTTGATTTATTTGACTTGATACATGTCTTGGGTGAGTTTAGGTGTCTATTTTATTTAATTCTCTTTTCAGTCTCTTATCTAGGTACCAAAAGCTAGGCTAAGAGTTAGACATATGGTTACTCACCGGGCGGATGATGCCCTGATCAGCATACGTCAACCGCCATTCATATATTCAAGCATATTAAGATGCCGAAGCAGAGAAGCCACCAGGTAAGTACTACACATAATCACTAGTACCACGCACGAATCCGTTTATAAGCGATCCCCGTATGAACTATCTTCTCTTGCAACAGCAGCCTGATAGCCGCCAATTAACACTCTATGCTACAGCCACTGCCAGCTCCAATCGTGTTCTATGTACATTATCCCGTGTAAGCCAATGGCAAGTCTACTCGACCACTCGCCTTAACCCGGATAGACGGCAGTCGGGGAGTTACAGCCCAAATACCCAACAAGCAGCTCTTCTCTTTTATCCATCCAACGAGCAGGAGTAGTAGTTGGGAATTATGTAGAAGAAAGGGGGGTGAGGGTGGGATATCAGATGAAGATGTAAAAAAAAAAAAATCAAGGATGACGGAACGCCGGTGCGGTAGCCGAGGAAAAAAAAACCCTCGGCTATCAAGTCTATGAACCCTTGCCATGCTCCCGAATGAAAGGAACCGAAATCAATATTCATCGTAATCTCGTTGAGAGTCGGTGTTGATATGTGCAGATACATCCATCCTCCACGCCCAACTTGTGATGCCCTGATCTGCTATATGCTTGATGCCGTATTGATGCTAGTTAGACGTCGTTTGCTCGTTACTTTTCATGCTCTCCAGGCAAGGCTGCCTTCAAAACTTAGAGTATGCGGATTATCTTGAAGGCCATGTGACCGGGCTTTTCCTTCTCAATTCTTTTTTTCGGCCGGCTTGGGGTCCTACCATGGACCAACAGAAACTGGCGATCCGTAATTACCTGCCATCAACTCATCTAGAATCGAGCCTTGGCCGCCAGACGCATTCGGGATTCCGCCACTTGGTCCTCCGCCAACCCATCCGAGATTTGCAGACATAGACGAAATCGCTGCTCCGAGCCTGCCACCTGATTGCTGATTATGCCTGGCAAGAATTTGATCCCAACCGGCCGAGTGTAGGGTGAAACCACCGCCTCTCTTCGAAGCCTCGTTGATTACCAGAGCCCATGCCTTCGACATCTCGTCGTACGCGTTCTCCTTGTGATGCCGGTGGCTTTCCCACTCAGGCAGACTATGGACTACCTTAGTAGCACCGTCGAGATATTGTAACGAGACGTTGGCACTGGTCTCGTGGGGCGGGAGATATTGGGGCGTAAAATCGGCAAGGGCTTCGATGAGTGCCAGAAGTGGTTGCTTGACTCGGTAATATGTGTAGTCCGAACTCGAATCGCCATAAGGGAACGCATCTCGTAGCTTGTCCTGATATTCCTTCAATACTTGGAGAGCACACTCGACTGTGGGCCTTGGTGCGCTCTTAACGACCTCCTCACCAATCTCGGGTTGTCGTTCGCAAATAGTCTGTAGGACGGCTCGGAGCTGTGTAGCGTCAAGGGTCTCGAGGAGTCGAGGAAGGGATAGAGGCCTCCCTGCTAGTTCGTTTGATCGGATCTTTTTGGGCGGTCTTGGGGCGAGTTGTCGGGACTGAATGGCGGGAGAACTAGTAGGCGAAACGGACATTTCATCGCCATCATCCTCGGCCTTTCGCTTTCGGCTTGAACCGATAGTGTTATGGAATGGAGACACTATTAGAAAGATGAATGTTAGCTCACAATACAGCTTGCGTCATCCATTTGATTGCGGGACAGTCGAGTCTACGGTCCGTGACTCCATACAGCTAGGATAATAACAAAATATCTACCTAAAAACATACTTGAACGTGTAGGAGATCGTCGGTTAGAGTCGTGTTGGTGCAAGAAGAAAGACGGTGGCTGTGGCGACAGCAGTACGTTCATTATTGCTGACCACTATGTATCTGAATGCGATGCGCTGCCTAGTATCCTTTCTCTTTCTCCTTTCTCCTTTTTCCTTGATGATGAATCGGGTACGAGATTGCGGAATCGTCAGTCGGTCTAATTGTTCCTGACGATGGGACTAGTCCGACGTAGGATGGAGGAATGATGACGGTAAGGAGGAGGGAAGGGGGAATAAATAAATTGAGGGGAGAATGGAGAATGGAGAATGGAGAATGTTGTTGACTTGTCGCTACTTATTTCGCCAGGTTTCAGGCTTAAAAAGGACGCCTAATATTGCCTGTGCATTGACTTGACGGGGGCAGCGCAAGTCTTAAAGGGTAAGGGATTATTATGTAGGAGGACGAGAAGAATGAAAGACCTTGGAGGTGATTATTCGGATTGGGTTTGGGTTCGGTTGGAGTGGATTGAGGGTTAGGTTGTGTGTGTGGATGTCGTGTGGATGCGCTGGATGTTTCTGTCCAAGGAATAACGATCATACTAAAAACGTTGTTCTGATGGGTTAGGCAAATCCTAATGGACAAGCAGCTGCCAAGTGCCTCCAATTTATCCCTCGATGCTATTGGTTATCTCGACTTAAAAGGTGGATACCGAGTTCCTGTGGCTGCTGTAGTAATGCATGGACCTAAGTGCCTAAGTATCTACGTACATACCTATAACTTTAACCTTGTTATTACGTTATTCCTCCCTTCTTATGTAAGACTTCTTTAGGTCTCTACCTGTAGGTACTATAGGTACCTACCTAGTATTCATAAAGATGCCTTATTCACTCTTTTACTAGACCATTCGAGTTCTCAATATTCTTATTTTCTATCTAGGTAGGCGGATACTCATTCTAGCACGTACATGCACACACTCAAAGACAATAACAACGCATAAAATCCTTAATGCTTATTTTAAACAACAGATGCTGCCTCTCATTAATCCACGACCCCTCGTCCACTTACACATCTGTGTGGGGATGCAGAAAAAAACAAGTCACAAGTCACCAACACAGCAACCGCCCAAGGATCCCCATCTGCTCTCCTGATTGGTTATTTGCCAGGGTTGAGAGCTCTGTGGGAAAGCTGCCGCGATGGTCACAACGTGACCGCCTCTTGCTACGACACATTTTCGATCAACCTGCACTACATAGTACCTAATCATAACTCTCTAAATCGCCAAGCCACTCAACATGACTAGCTTCATGAATTAGTAGATGGATCAACTTGCTCTATTCGTACAAAACTCCAGTATCAGAATCGTGCGGCTGTAGGTCTGGTAGGGTATATCTAGCCCCAGACTGTTCGACATCCAGATCTAAATACATAGAACCAAATAGCTTATGCGATGCAAAATCAACCAATCATCCTCGTTCTTATCTAGATACTCGATGCGAGGTTCGTGCCATGATAACAATGAGTAATAGTAGATCTCACTTACCCTAACAAAACACAAGGGTGTTGTGGTTAACTTCCAGTCAAGGAGATAAGTCCTCCTATCCTACGTGTCCCACACCTTCTAATTGGATACACTTAATCACAGGAAGAGATGAATGGTTACAGCACATCAAGAAAACAAACTTTGTTTAAAAGCAATTTAGCTTCTCATTTATTTAGCATTAGGTGAATTGCGTATCCATCGCAATATCTCAGCACAGCAGTAAAAGGAAAAGTATAGGCCAAGGCCCAAGCACTCATTATCCTCATGTAGAAATCATAAGAACAACAGTGACATGAACCTCACCTTTCCGGATAGCCTCTTAGATGTTTTTAAAGGAAATCCTAACAGCCCTGTGAGCCCTTAGTTCACTATGACTAAATTTAGGTTGAGTTCCTCGGCTAACATGAGGTTCCTAGAAGGAAAGAAAGAAACGAAAAGACCAATGCGTCTTTCGGCGACCCGTAGAACCATGGGCCCTAGTTGTCTTGAGATCGGGGTACGTTTTGTCGTCAAATGCCGACAAAAAAAAGGGTTCTCATTTCTGCGTTAAGAAGATCGATTGGAGAGAACAATTCTTAGCAGTCTGAGATCCATAAAAGGCTCTGGATGCTTGAAAAGAACTTGTTGTGTGTTGAGAAGTACAAGTTTACAGAGTACTCTCGCATGAATTATTAGTCTGTCTTACCAGAAGAAGTATATCGGTTCCTACTCCTGGACAACATAGTATAAGGAGGTAACCCCAATGCATAAAAAGAGGCGAATAAGAATCCTGATGAAAAGGAAAGGTCGTCGTACTTGAGAAGGGGTAAAAATCCGTGCTTTAGGTATGCCTCAGGCCTGATGCGTGCATAAAAGAGAAACACTAAAGACGAATGAAGTAGGGTTATTTGGTATGGGTGGAGTCTCGGTCTGTTGATATCGTGACGAACCCCCATGTGTACTTTCAAGAGCTCTACTCAAGCTCAAAAGGACACTATGGTAGGCGAGAACTCCTCAACATAAGATGTGCAAATCGTCTTCTCATATCCGAAATGGGACTGAGATCTCTCGTAGTGGACGATTCGCCGTCCTGCTCCGGAGAGTTCTAATAGCGGCCAACATTAGCACCTCCCCATTGGACAGGAGCAACGTCATGACTCACACGAGAATTCGACGACGATTCGTTCTGTCGGTTCTCGGTACGGGAGGTGCTAAAGCCGTTTGTCATGGGGAGATGGCGAGAGGTGGCATTGGTGTCAATCAACGAATTGGTGCGCGGGACTGGGAATGTATCAGCCAGCTGAGTAGGTGCTGGTGTGCTAGCTATTCTGTAACCCGAAGATTCATCCGGCACAGGTGCTCTCTGGGAACCATTGTTGTACGAGAGCGACGATGAGGTCTTCTCATCTGCCTGATCATCTGCCTGATCATCGAGATGGTCTACTAAGCTAGGATCGTAGGGGAGACCGTTCATTACCATGAAACGGAGTGTCGGGTTATCCTCAAGAACGAGGGCCCGTCGAACTGCTTTCTCATGTTCTTTCTTCTGCTCTTCTTCAAGTTGTCGCTCCTCTTCGGCACGTCTCACTTCTTCGATGCGCCGCTTCTCCTCTGCCTCGCGTTCCTTCTCCGATTCTACATCTCCTGAGAAGTCATGGGGCATATCATCGGAGTTAGGATCTGAGCCAATTGGGGATAGACGGTGGTTAGGTCGCTTATGTATCTCAATCGATCGTACGAAGCTGTTGAACTGGATTACTGCCTCGGGACAAAGAGATTGGGACGGTCGCAAGTTGATCATTTGATTGACTGAACGAACAAGACGCCCTTTTCCGAATCTAACATTGGTATACACTACCGCGCATACCTGCTTCTGTTCGCTGGAGTACAAAGCCCTGAAACCGTCATTTGCCCGCAGTCGTCTAACCACAACGGTCAATACCACCTGCTTTAGCCTCATGCGTAATTGTCGGGGAGACTGTGTGGCTGTTGATCGAGGTGGTGCAATGTGAGATCGTGACATAAGGGAGAGGTACTCGTTAATCATTGACTGGTAGTCCTCGGGCGTGAAGGTAGAAAGTACAACAAGAGAATGTCGTGATAGGTACTTTCCAGCGGGAATGTTCTCGATCGTTTTCACAGAACCAATTGACATGTAATCGAAGGCCTCGTTCTCCCATTCCTTGTATTCACCATCCACCTTTTCCGTAGTAACAGGAGTTGGTTCAAGATCAATCAAATCCTCGACCACAGTCTGTCCGCCCGGACCAGTCTTAGGTGGCGCTGTTTTGATAGTCGGCGCTGTCTTGATAATCAGTGCTGTCTCGATAGTCGGTGCCGTCGTGACTGTCGGTGCTGTCTCGATAGTCGGTGCTGTCTCGATAGTCGGTGCCGTCGTGATCGTCGGACGCTGGATTTTATCAAGATTCTCATAAGTCTCCTTGAACTTCTCGCCCTTGGAATTCGCATGTTTGTCGCGATAAAAGTTCAAAGCTGTCTGGAACTTCTCCGCAGCAGCAATACTAGAGAATGTGATATGGCTGTTCTGTAGGCCGGCCGTACTTCCTTCTTGTCTTCGCAGATACGCAACGCTTCCACAGAGTAATGGTCCTATGCAGAAACGAATATCTCCCCTGAGCACCCGATTCTTGGTACTTACTTCCCAGAACACAGTATCAACCTTGGGCTGTGCGTAAAGAGTGATTCGGCTGCGTACACTTGCCCGGTCCTCTCCAACAACTACTAGAGTGTCGGTATCCTCATCGAGGTAGAGGATTCGGCTGTGCGCTACAGGGGGTGTTATGCCACCAACCATGTTGTCGCTAATGGCTTGTCCCTGACTCTTTTGAACACAGTGACTAGGGATGGCAGATGCAGGTTTATCCTCCTGGTTGGGAGTAGCAAGTCGGTGTCGCAGGTGGGGAAGTATATAGTTGGCATCATCCGACTGATTAGTTTGCCCTACAATACCATATCCAGATACCTGAGCTCTGCTTGCCGCCGATGCATTCGATGCATTCGTCATGCCGGTAGAGGGAGCAACATTCATTCCTGATTTGGCTCTTTCCTTATCTCCACGTTGCGATACTACGATAGAAGGTATCTTAGGTGCGATTGGATCCATAGTTCCAAGTTGTGTAGAGGCGGGTCGCTTTTGTGTACCAAATGCAGGAGCATGTCCACTTCCAGCAGTTGTATTAGATGGATTCTGTGCGCTTAGTGGTTCACGCTGGCCTCGTCCGCCTGATGCCATGGACCCTTGCCGAGTTGCTCCTTGAGCTGGAGATGGTGCACCACGTCCTGCGCCACGCCCGGTGCCAGCAGCTGTCTGCATCATTGCCAGACGAGCCGGTCTACCTGCTTGTCTAGTTGAAGGGTAACTTCGGCTAGGGTTACCCCGAGGACCAAGGGGATTCCTATAACCGAGTTAGCAAGAGAGCAGTGCTTGGAGAATGCAATAATAACTTACACTGGGTCATAAATTGGGACGCGCGAAGGCTCTCTATTACGGCGGTGAGCATTGCCGTCATCAAGCGAATCCAGACCTTTGACTCCTCGATAGTCGTCATCGTTGAAAACACCTTCGTTCACGGCCTCTTCCCTCGTATGTTAGCATCTGAAGCAGTGAATTTGATTGAGAAAAGGTTTTATATATTTAACTTACTTTTCCACATTGCAGCTCCCGGATTCGTTTCAGGGCGAGTAGTAGATTGTGTAGAAGGGCGTCCGGCAGGTCGGCCTCGGTGAGTTCGAGGTTGACCGTCTACGGCCATATCCTCTAGTCGACTGTCACCGAGGTCGAACTATTAAAGTAGTTAGCTCATATGGATATCTTCTAAAACTTCATATCATACCATGACCCTTATATATGTTACGAAAGAAATGAGAAATTAGAGGGGCGTCGCGACAGCATCGTTGGTAACATGTTTGATTGCTAGGAAGGCTTCAGTGAGGGAACTTACCATCATAGCGTCCAGTTCTGCCTGTCTTGCAGAAGGTGCCTCGCCCTGAGGCATATTCTGTTGTACGGTACTCATCATTGGTTGTCGGAATGTGGTGATAGATGGGTGTTGGGGCAATTGAGTGTTAGTTAAGAGTGGCGAATTCTCAGCTTGAAGGTATGCCCAACTGAATCTCAAGTTGTTATGGGACTGAACAATGAATTACCTATCTCGAGATCAGTGTTATGTCTAGGATATATGGAGGTATTTGTACAGGTATGCTAACCTTAGACAAGCTGAGTCAGTATGTGAAGGTGGAGATAAAGGTTTGGTGATGATACAAAATGAAGTGGAAGGTAATGATTAAATGTGGTGTGGTGAGTTAGAGATGGAGATGGACATGGAGATGGACATGGAGATGGACATGAAGATGAATGTCCTTGGAGAGGAATGTTATGTAGGTAGTGGTAGGATCTTTACTTACCTGGGTACCTACCATCAATGCCTAAGGCACTGCTGGCTCTTAGGTTCCGCGTGAGTGTCAAGAGTTGGCGTGGATGGATGGATGAAGAAAAGTGTAGATGGATCATTGATGGATGGTAGAATAGTTGGGGTAAGGTTGGAGGGTTTGGAAGTAGAAGAAGGAAAGTTGGTGCAAAGATGTGGGAGGGAGGTGGCGATTGTGTTAATAGATGAGAGGAGGGCATGGCCTACTAGGTAGGTTAGGGTTCATCAAAAGAAGGAAGTCGTGAACCGCGTGCCTGCCGTACAAAAAGTGATTTTCACCGTCAGCTCAGTATCTACATGTATCTCAGCCCTACCTTCATGTTGGTACTGGTTTTAGTTACCTAGGAATCTTAGGTACCTATCTATATTTGATAACTGATGGACCTAAACATAGTAGGGAGGTAAGTGCTTCAAATTCAATGTATTTAGGGCGTAGTTTGGGAGGTAGTCTAAGTGACTTGGTACACCAATACCGACTCCAATACCAGGAGCCATTGTTGTAGGATCCGAGTCACAGAATATCCCCTTAGTTCTTAGTTGGCAATTGTCTTCAGGCGGCGTTTATCGGGTATAATACACCTAAGCACAGGCAACAGCTTACCAACACCCATAGAAGCTGGGTTCTGGTTTGGTAGATAACCAATAGTCAGGCTAATAGTACTCTGGTTATTGCAATGCATGGTTTATATTCCATAGGTTAGTTGCCTCTGGGACTGTTGATCCTCTTGTAGGAACGATGGATATGCCTTCATATCTCAATAGACTGCCCCGAATCTGTCCTCATCACTGCCTCTTCATAATTAGGTAGATTTGGCATCTCCAGGCAGGTCGTCGAGGTTATCCTTGCCCTGACGGCCCACACTGCTCAAGTCGACATCCTTCTTGCTGGCGGGCTCACGAAGTCCTGACGTAGAACCAGCACCGGTGGAAACATCACTCTGGACACTACCAGAGCCGACATTGACGGTGCGAGCGTCGGCCGAGTTCCAGTCTGAGGGAACAGGTGGCTGCTCCGGAAGGGGGAGGTTAGACTTGACCTCCTCTGCGTGGTCTGCCTTTGACTGAGACATTGCCGCTACTAAGAAGTCAATGCGATGTTGTTACACCCATGTTCCGAAGATAGAGCGTGAACATATATGGCTTTATAAAGGAGAAGCTTACTTGTTTGATAGATATGTGTGTTGTTCAATCGAAATAGTCGTAGACTGAAAGAATGCGTTTTTGTTGTATTAGTTGATTGGCGTTTTTTTTAATAGGTGACATATCGAAGGGAAGGAGAAATAAATCTATCAGCTGGATGTCGAGGCTTTAATATGTTCATCGTTTGCGCGTGCGACATGATAGAAGTTGTTTAGGAGCTTTTGATCCGATGTTCTTGACGTCACGGAGAGACTATAATTGATGTCATTCATAGGGAGGCAATCAAATTAAGCTCCAGGCACGTGTAGAGTTACCGATCTAGGACCCGCCATTAAGCCCTAAATGCGCCGTAGATACCCCTGTAACCGCCCCAGCAAACTTCAGCATCTTGATCCAGTGCAGGGACGGTTACGACTCAGTGCGACGATCCCCCGAATGCGGCGTAATCGAAGATGACCGAGCAAATAATTATTCTAGATGACTTCAATATGTACCTAGTAACTAATAAATGTACTTATAGTACCTAGGTAGTAAGAAGGGATCTCGCAATGTTGGTATATAGGTAGGTATGTATGTAGGTACTACACATACCTGATGCCAATTTAGGTAGGTAGATAGGTAGGTATAATACCTGGTATGGAGGTACCTAGGTTTGCGGTTAGGTTACTGCTGGGCGAATCACACCAATATCTAAACGCGATAAACCGAAACGCCTAAACTCCACATCGATACCATCCTTCTTGTCGGTCAACGTTGTGGCAAAACCATTAACGATGCTTTTCAATGTGACATAACTTCATAAGCCCCATTTCTTGAAGGGGGGTGAGAGTGGATGGTTGACTACGCCATTCTTTTATCCGTCTCTGCAGATATAACTTTATCCCCCTCGTCGGGGTTCAGATAATTGGCATCTTCGGCCGCCTCATATTCGGCAATTAGGTCCGACACTACCTCCCTGGCCTCATCAAATTCGTGGAAATTTTCGGAAAAGGGAGCGGTCTTCTTGTAAATATCGATGAAGGCGTTCCGCTTCCGCATACCATCGTATAGGCGAACGATTCGCTTAAACAACTATTGGCACTCGTCAGTTTATACTTCAAGTTGGAATAGCGACTAAAACAACTCACGGTTGCGATGCTGGTGTGGTTAGCTAACATGAGGCCGCTGACACGGTGGCTCATTGGGATGTATGGACTACGCTTTGTGAGGGCAACCTGGATACTTGCCGGGCCCCATGGTATAAATGTTGCTAGTCTTCGCTCGCGAATACGCAGGAGACTCTTATGGACGTCCGTTGGGTCGACTTCGCCTTGGATGACATTGAGGATAGAAATATAGCAACTCTTCTTGCCTGGGACGGTAGAGACCATACGATTCTTAGGTTGTAGTAATCGTCTCATAACATCCAACACTGTGGTTTTTCGGACGGATTTGGCTTGCTCAACCTGATCTCCGGTGAATGGCGTGTACGCAGTCATCAGGAAATGGCAGCGTGGCGTGGGTATCAGCGAGGCTAAGATGCTGACCAAGTCGTTGTGCATGTATCCGGGGTATCGCAAAGTAGTAGTGCTAGCTGACATGACTGTCGAGACTAGTTGGTTTGTTTGTTGGAATGATGGTTTTTGAACGTGTAGCCTGTCAGCCGCGATATGAGACAACGCTCCATTGTCTAGAACCACCACGGAATCGGCATTTTCTGTTAGGCGTCTCATCGAGAGAAGACTGTTGTACGGGTGGACGACAACATTGTCCGGGTTTTGAGTGTCGGGAAACACCGAGTATGTTTGAATGATCTTCTTGGGGAACCTGTCATTCATTCGCTCCAAGAGAAAGGAGCCAAGACCAGAGCCCGTACCACCAGCGATAGAATGAAGTAGCATAAACCCCTCGAGAGAGTCGCTTCCGTCTGCTTCTCGCTCTATCATCTCCATGATTTCTTCATGGACAGCCTCGCCCGTCTGGTATCCATCACCCCAGTTGTTCCCTGCACCGATGCCACTCTTGCCGACGTAAAAGTTCTCCGGGTTATAGATATTCTTATAAGGACCAGTTTGTATGCCATTGATCACTCGAGGTTCGAGGTCAATGAGGATTGCTCGGGGGATATATCGCGTGTCGTCACTCTGATAGTAGAAGACGTCCTTGCGATCGCCGCCCTCCGTCGCAAAATCCTCGAGGTTTCCATCTTGGTTAATTCCGTGCTCTTGGCAAAGCTGTTGCCAAAACTGACTGCCGACTAAGAGATGTCAGCGTATTCATTCCAGAGCTATTGGCTTGCTTCCTTCACAACGCGACATGTATAAACTCACTGCTGTTGCCGCACTGGCCTGCCTGGATTGTGATGATTTCTCTGCCGAATAGCGTTAGAACACACGGTTTGTATAGTAATGTGACTGAATCAATTTAGCCTACCTAGGCATTATTACGACATCTGTTTAAACTCTGTAGGTTTTTGCTCTTGCGAAATACCTCCAACTTATTTGATGTGGTTTTGACGTTATCGGGACTTTAACGCGTAGCGCGTCGCACTCAATACTAAGGTAGCAATAATAATAGCGTTCGAATTGGCGGGGCAGCTGGGTTGCCAGTTGTTTATGTGTAACAATATGGATAATTTTATGAAACAGCATAATTGCATCTACCTAGTACTATGTACATAGGTACAACATCTTATTACCACACATAACCATCTATTATATCTCATGTTCTCTGCTCATCTCATCCCATCCCCATCAAACTGGTTCATGCATCCATGGAGTAAAAAAAGGATAAAAGCTCTACATATGCACCTAGATGAAAAGAACTATATCCACTTCATCTGTTTGTCTTCGAGTACTTCATGCTGTTACATTACAATCGAATGTTGTCCTCGGATTCGTACCTGGTTACATCATACATGATTGCTGACACGGAAACGTATCTCAAAACGTGAAGCTCAAGCTCCACTGCGGCAGCTACTCGGCTCGGAGAATAAATAGATTTCTGAACATTTCCAAGGTTCCTCGTACGAAACAGCTGAAACATTCTAGAATCGATCATCAAACAAGCAGAACTCGACCTCGCAGCCTCGATAAGTTTCTTTGCCTGGTTGCCTTGCTGCCTTGTTAGCTCGGAATAGCAAATACCTTAACTTGATTTGCTAGACTAGGAATTCCCTAATAATGTTTGAATATCATACGCAGATCTTGGAGGTGTACCGTCGCCTAATCATTGGCTGTTTCAAGAGCTGAATTCGGCTCCCTTCCGGTACCATCTTACAACTAAAGCACGACATATTAACAAACGAGACAGCTAGATTTCCATGTCCGTGTCGTTTCCAAGGTACGAAGTACAGCAAAGTACATTTAACATGATGCAAATTTTGAACCAATGGGAGCTATGAACTCCTGTCGCCGTATCACAAGTAGTAGATGCACTATGTATGTATGCGTGTGATACCTTCCGCCCCGACCAGTTGGTTCCTTCTTGCCGCCAATGCAGCCACGAACAGATGTCACCAAGGGACATGCAAGACATGCAAGTACATATCTGCCCATCTGAAGGCTAAATAAACCACTGAAGAACCACTTAGGTACATCAAATACCTACCTGGCAGCCTGGGTACCTGTCGAACCTTGGAACTAACCTGCCCAACCCGCATACATATCACATAGACGATACGTAGAATTTCTTCGTGATCCTAAACTTCTACACATCACTTTTTTCTTACCTTTCTTTTTCGTATTCCATACATAATCACTTCTCTTCTTCCTCCGATCATTACCACTAGTATCGAAATTCCCGATTATTCTGATTAACCGTTATCTAATGTACATCATGTCGAATCCATAATCCATCTACCTAGTATCTGGTACCCCTTACCGTATTCTAATTCGCTGAATCGACGCATTTACGTTCCCTCCCCCCCCACATCCAATTAAACCAAGCGACTTTTCTATCCGGATAGGGGAGGCAGTTTGCACGAATCGAGGAAACTCGACCAGGCCTTGTCCAGCAACGCGCTAATATCATTAGACTTACCAAGGCTGAACTTTCGAAGGGTGGGAGCCACACGCTCGGCCAGCCATGCAGAGATCTTCTGCCACCACGCCGACGCAAAATGCGACTCCTTTCTTCTCAACAAACATCTGGGGGAATAACAGCGCCAATTCCAACTCCATTTCGAATTCCCAGTCGCAATCCCACCAAGGACCCAGTACATCTAGTAGATCTCGGCCCGGCACTAGTTCTGGTGACAGAGATAGGGACAGGGACAGGGACAAAGAGAAGGAACACAACGTCCTGACTAAAGACCGCGATCGCAAACCTTCTTTTGGGCGCAGACCATCTTTCTCCTCCCCGTCTAAAGGAAAGCGCCGCGCGAGTTCGTCCAATGCGGGAGCTGGGGATCAGATCAAGACTGACGCAACTGCACCACCTGCGATACCTCCTGATTTCGCGCTCGCAGCTCCGGCCAAATTCTCGAAAGACTTCGAGGCCGTACCCTCACCCGCGTCAACCGATTCCTTCTCCAAGATGCTGAGCCGAACTGTAACCACGCCTATTAATGGGCAATATCCTACTACTGCCACCTCCCCCCCTTTGCTCCAAACCGAAATACCTTCGCTCTACCAACACATACACGAAGTCGCCAACAAGAGGATTTCGACATTAGATTATCTACGCAAAGCGTATGTCTCGAACTCTATTACCTCCCACTCTACCCCCGATTTACCGCGTATCCTACATCATGGTGCTAACAATTTACATCAGCCACGAGGGTCGAGTGTATTGGTTTAATACTCTGCTTTTTGATAAGCCTGACCTGGCGCGTATGCCCTATTTCGACAGTCGCAAAATCGCTTACCGGGCCACCAATTACCTGTTACTCGGTTTATCACTGCCTGCTGTGATCGATCTTAATTCGGCCACGCCACTGGAATTCCTTCGTTCCCTCAATACTCTCCTTTCCGAATTTGATTCCTACCAGCAGATACATACCGAAAATGGTGTTAACACGAGCTCACTCTCGCGCGCTCGTATACCGAATATGTTCCGTCGAGGGGCTGGTGGGAAAGGCCGGAGGCAGTCAGGAGCTTCGGATTTATATGCGGATGGGAGCGGCAATAGTCTAGCTAGCGGATCGGCCGTGAATTCGGTGCCAACGAGTGTTATCAACTTTGGCCTAGGTGGCGAGGGCAACGACCTCGTACCCGGTGAGGAGTACACGCATCTATTGACTCCGAACTTGCCTTTCGACCCGGACTTCTTCGAGACGTTTGCTACGCTATGCGACGTACTAATCGATTGTTATTCGAGACTTATGACACTCCTTCCCACGGCTAAGGACTGTACGCCGATCATCGCGGAGTTGTTCCACAAGGCCGACTCGAAAGTTCGCAAGATCATAATCCAGGGCGTGGTCAAGGAATTTGAAGACTCGAGTCGGGTAGGCTTGAAACAGGAAGTCACCAACGTGGGCAAAGTGGTTCTGGGAGGACTGGTTTGATGGAACATCTATATAAACGTGTAATCATGTATATTTATTGGCTTGATTTGTTGTCCCGGTGTTTCAGGATCGCTTTGGGCTGAGGATACCAGGTCGCATGGGGTTATACGGGTACAACGGCGTTGACTTCTTCAAGAGGGCTCACATGCATATATGACACGACATTAGACCATTAGGATTAGCCGGAGTGAGCGTATAAATATAATTGGACATCACAGTCCGAATGAATCGACGATGACAACCAGCCAATCAATTACTAAAGCCTAGGTACAAGGTAGATATATAGGTAGGTAGGTAAACAAGATAATCAAGAAATAGAGAGACATGAAAGCAATGTTCATCAGATACCATAACGCATTTTAGTCTTCAACGAGCTAATCACAAAGTGACTCGCCTCAGTGCTTGACTCTAATTATTGGTTATCATCACCTGAACTGGACCAAATACCATCAAGAGAAAAATTTGTATGCCCCAGATCCTCACATTACCTTCGATCCGGAACAGCCTAGACGGAGAAATGACTTCCTGCGAAGCCCAGAGTTTTGGTTGTCTAGTTGTCCATCATGAAGGGAACCCCCTCGCACCAAGAATGAGCCCCATCGAGTAACCAGGCCGTCTTCCGAGGGAAGAAGCAAGGCAATCGCATAACTTTCGATCTCGACAACAGGAAGTCTACACCCGCCCTTCGCGTCCCCTGTCCGCTCAATCCACGGCCGACTGTCATCAACTCACCCCCCAAGATTACAGACACCGAACCCCCAACCAAGAGCGCGGACTCATATCTTCGTCCATGAGGTCTCAAGGCCGGGAAATCCAGAGCTGCGCACCTGGAAAGCAAGCGATGTAGCGACAGACGGGGCGGATCATGACAGAACAGAGAACAGGCGGGGAGACGTAAGCCGCTGTGCTTCTATGGCGGCGCGTTTCCGCGTTTTCCTTTAAAAGGAACGTCCGGGGACTTTCTCCCAAAGCTTTCTAGAATAGAGGAGACGAAACAATCGTGGATTGAGAAGTCTCTGTATGTAGCTTCGATAGCGATTTGTTGGGCGAGGGGGTTGAAGAAGAGAGAAGAGATTTTTTTCTAGATCTTGATAAAAAAAAAAACTTTATGGAGAGCAGGGAACGCTAAGGGATATGGTCCAAGCTCTCAAATGTTAAGTGGATCTAGTTTATTCATCCAATCAACTCCCTAGATTTATTTAAGTTTGGAATTTCGAATCCAAATCCTGGACTAGGCAACATTGGGAAGTACCCAGCGGTCTTAGCTTTCTAGTGCTAAGTGGTCAGTGGTTGGTGCATACCTAAACTTTTTAGTTGCTGCTTCACGCGTTCACGTCTTACGTTGACGCCAATACGATAACTTCTACATACACCAACATTTACCATACATCCCCATCGTTGGTACTAAGTCAGCTTTACATATAACCGGTCATTAATCCTCAAATACGACGTGAAACGCAGCAAGCGCAACCCTACAAGCCCGGGGATATCATTCTCAATTCTCAATCCTCAGGCGGCGTCTCGTTCTACCTCATACATAAATCGCCCCAACAGCCACTGTTTATCTACCAACTACCGCCCACACTCCACCCTCCACCCTCCACACACCTTACCTCGAAACTATTAATAAGCCATTTTAAGCATAATCTTGGCTGTGACAGCCACCCTTCGACAAGATGTCGGGACTCTTCGGAAGCAGCTCTGCAGCAGCAACTACTTCCAACACAATCGGCGACCTGAAGAACGACGTCCCGGTATCGAACCCCCCCGAGGATACAGTCTCCGACCTCGCCTTCTCCCCTAGCCAAGATATCCTCGCAGTTTCCAGCTGGGACAAGAAAGTCCGCATATACCAGATCGCTTCCAATGGCTCTAGTGAAGGGAAGCACATGTATGAGCACGACGCTCCTGTTCTCAGCGTAGATTTCTCCAAGGTATATAGGTTCACATACTCTAGGGGGTTTTAGGTCAACATGTTAACAGATATCTAGGACGGCAACAAAATCGTCTCCGCCGGCGCAGACAAGCAGGCCAAGGTATGCGACTTGCAGACGCTGCAGACGGCGCAAGTTGCCGCGCACGACCAAGCCGTCCGTTGCGCGCGCTTCTTCGAGCTTCCCAGCTCCAATGGCCCGATGCTGGTGACAGGATCGTGGGACAAGACCGTCAAGTACTGGGATCTGCGACAGAGCACGCCGGTTGGGACTGTGACATGCCAGGAGCGCGTCTACTCAATGGACGTACGCAACTCGCTGCTAGTCATCGGCACCGCCGACCGCTACATCAACGTCATCAACCTACAGGACCCCCTCAAGTTCTACAAGACCCTGCAAAGCCCCCTCAAGTGGCAGACGCGAGTTGTCAGCTGTTTCACCGATGCCACCGGATTTGCTATTGGCAGCATCGAGGGCCGTTGCGCCATCCAGTACGTGGAAGACAAGGACTCGGGGTACGTTTTGCGAACCTTTTTTTATTTTTTTATTTTTATTTTTTACCTCTATCTAGAGGATAGGTACTAATAGGTGTAAATATAGCTCCAACTTTTCCTTCAAGTGCCACCGCGACCCGCCGCAGGGTAACACGACCCAGGTCTACTCGGTGAACGACATCTCGTTCCACCCGCAACACGGCACCTTCTCCACCGCAGGCAGCGACGGCACGTTCCACTTCTGGGACAAGGATGCCAAGCACCGACTCAAGGGGTACCCCACGGTCGGAGGCAGCATCACGGCGACGACGTTCAACTCGGGCGGCACCATTTTCGCATATGCCGTCGGCTACGACTGGAGCAAGGGCTACATGGCCAACAATCAGAACTACCCCAACAAGGTCATGTTGCACCCCATCCAGGGCGACGAATGCAAGCCCAGGCCCAGCGTCAAGAAGCGGTAGAGTAGCCGTGGCGCCAGCCGCAAGGGCAATCGCATGGATGTAGACGAGGAAGGAGACACAATTATGCCTGCCTAGCAGCCAGGATGCGTGGATCCTGATGATGCTGCTATACCCCGGCCCGGTGGATCTTCGGTATGGTCACTGTGTAACTAGTTAGGTGCCTAAGTTTACATGGCTTACGGGTTTGACCAAACAACCGAAGGGAAGGGGTTTTTAATAATCGTTGAGGATGATGAACTAGGTGGTCATAAGATAGCATGTGGGGCTTACTCCTCTCGGCTACATCGCAGAAATGAAAGAAAGAATCAGCACGAAACGTTTTATTGGAGTAAGGAGTGTGGTAAAAAGGATATCCTACTGCTCTTACTTCCTAAATGCATAGGGTTAGTAGGCTGGTAGTTAATAGAATACTGCCTTATTAATCATTTCGGTTACATGTAGTATCTCTTGCTAGTTGTCTATTGACGGGACATGAACCTTGGTGATTATAGTGTATAGTTGGGTATCAAGTGCAGGAACCCCTTATTCACCTTTTACCCCTTTTCCTCCCAAGTACCCTACTAATTTATCAAGTACCTAATCTTCATAATAGTAATAGTAATGTGAAGCTCTTGCTGCCTACCTAGGTACTCTTTGAATGAGCACGATATTTTGAGTTATTGTGCGTGAAAAAGGAGGTATTTTCACTGAAGCTAATGTTCTCTGGTGACAATCTTTCTCGTCTATGCATAGGTACCTAGCCATAGTTATAGGATAATGTAAGTATGTAGCTTCCAAGTTCCTGAACCACCACCCATTTCCCTTGTACCAAATTATATTTACAACGCAGGAAGCTCTGCACATTGTTAAGATTGAGAAGGTTTAAATAAAGTGCCTACCTTATAGGACAGAAGCTTAAAGGAGAAAGCTTAATTTAACTCAGAGGTATATACTTGGTTAGGCGATTAGGTTTGAGTCTATTTAATAAGGGAAAACGTGAAGGGGGCAACAAACAAGGTCTTACTTTGTTGATTAAAAGACAACCTACCATCTTATTTATTCTGTAACTTGGTAGGATTAATTTGTTCAAAGCTATCATACTAAGCCATGGACAAATCTCCCAAGCAGCCAGAAATATACACCATAACGAAGCAGAGTCTCCATGATGCCATTTTACGAGGATGGCCATCCATGTCACCTAGAACGGTTGGGCAGACCATGAATATTCGTGCTGACGATGTCTACAGCCAATACGTTCAAGCCATGGATTTGCAAGATCTATTTGAAAAGGCTGCAAATTGGATTTCTAGGATTCAGGCGACTGTCCTTCACAATCACCACCAGCAAATCCTTATCAATGAGGAGATACATAACACACTTATTAAAGCCATATTCGGAAGTAATATGATTGAGCATGTTGGCCTGGGCTACGACATCACAGCTCAGCTGTGCAAAAGAAATTTTGCAGGGGAGGACGTCACACAAATACCCCTGATCGAATTATATCCCCAGCAACCCAACCTAAAGGATATGTCCACACAAGATGCTATACGACACCGGAATGAGATAGTCCAGCATGCGAAAGCGTTCCAACACATGATTCACTGTTTCGTTACCGAGGAACAAGATCTTTCCGAAGAGCTTATCAAAAACACACACCGCATTCTCACAACGGGTATTCCGATAATCACACGAAATGGGCCGGACATTCCGCCACAAGATTATGGGGGGATTTATAGAACCGTCGTCGTCGGTGCGGGGGGGTGCAATTTTACTGTCCCAAAATTCGTTCCCAAAAAGATGAAAGAAATGTGTTCAAATCTCAAACGAGAGCTTGCTACCGCAGACGACAAGAAATCTATCGATCCCTTCTCGATCGCAGCGAAATATTCACTCGAATTTGTACAGATTCACCCCTTTCAAGACGGCAATGGAAGGTTATGTAGGATGATTCTCAACACGATCCTCTGCCGCTACGCTGGAGTGATTGTACCAATAGGAGAACATGATGAAGAAAGGCGGGAATACTTGGCTATAAAGAGACGTTCAAGCGAGACTATGGATGGACATGGGGAGTATGCTACGTTTGTCCTAAGGCGGGCTATTCCACGTCTTCGAGAAATGAAAAAGAAGCTAGCTGGGAAACACGAAGGCACCACTAGAAAGTAGCAGGGTCGGCGGGAGACTTCTTGGATTATCATAGGACCATGATTCGGTCTACCAGAGTCACTTCATCGGGAAGGAGACCTATTAATTCCTAGAACAGCATAGGCAAATGTCTATACCTATATGTTTATTACAACCTAACTATAGCAATCAGACTTATAACTCCTCGCGCAACAACTCCGTCATAATCCTATTCCTTGTAACCCTATACCTTGAACCTACATCGTCTGGTGCGATATTTATAAGCTATAGCTATAACTATACTTAATCTCATCTATAATAGTATACAAACCTACATTTATACCAACCTAAGTACGTTTATATCAATCTGCATTTATATCAACCTCCATTCTCCTACTTCTCGACTCTGTTTACGCCAATAGAATTCCACACTCGACCTAATAAGCTAGGGGAGGTGCACCATTGCTCGAGAACTTCAACCAGATTCTATTAAATCGAGATTCTCATACCCCAGATGAAACTCAGAGCTTCAGGTCTGGGCAATCAGCCGAGTGTTGGTAAAACTTTCCTCCCAGCTTTTCCACCACCTCACACCTCTCGTCCATGCTTAGCGCATTCCAAACCCTTCCAACCCCCTTTCCCGCCGCCTCATCCCCGCACATAGCCAGCACCCACACGCCCTCCCCGCCCTGCGGCCACGCAGCAACCACCAGCGTCTTACGGACCAGGTCTCGCGGGGTGAAAAATTTCAGCATATCGTACTCGCGAACGCTTTCGAACTCCCACGCGCCCAGCTTCCTCATCCGAGCGCAGTGCCGGTCCTCGGCCGCGGAATCTTCCGACCGTTCGGAAGAGTCGAAGCGCGGGAGCCCGAGGAACGATAGGTCGACGCCGTTGCAGAGCGGCAGCACGAGCACGCCGCCGCACGAGGGGTAGCCGAGCACGCACGTGGAGCGGGCTCCGATGACGACGCGGCGCGTCTCGGGGGGCGACACGTTCTGGTGTGTGCAGTCTTCGTGGCTGGGGTCATAGTCGGGAAAAGGGCCAGAAGTTGAACATGGTACTTTGGTGGTGGGGTGGTGGGGTGGGGAACTGACGGAACTGGAGCAGGAAGCTTCAGGGGAATACAATAGGAGCTCTTTTGGAGGTTTCAAACCTTGAACAGCTATGATGTTTGAATAGTGCGAAAAGGAGAATTTGTCGAGTTATATTGTAGAATGGTTTTTAGGCAACGGCTTTTACAAATTCGCAACGGAATAGAACTAGAATGGGCTGTTTCCACGTAACTACCACCTAGCTAGACTCCTTGCTCCAGCACAATCTTGAGGGTGCCTAATATAGTCAGTTGTTCTTAGCTAGTAAGTTAATGGGAACATCAAGTTTAATATCTTCTACTTATTCTTTAGTCTGAAATTGGTGATAGCATCAATGTTTCGAATGCTGCGAATAATTATGTACCTACGTACGTCGTATGTTGCCGGAGAATGAGACCGGGGTACCGGAGCTCTTTCGCGCTAGCACGTAGATATTTTCCTTTCCTCCTGTCGGATAAACCACTAGACCAAAAGGAAGGTATTAATTATGAAATCATAATCTTATCTTATATCTAACACCTCCAGGGGTCTCTTTACTTTTAATCCCCGGTCTAGGTAGAGGCCTCTATTCTAGGTACATACTTGGTGTGTAACACAACTCTACATAAACGAGTAGAGTAGGATGGCCGCGGCCCGTGGGTTGCCCAGCCCCCAAATGTATGGTATTATCTTCACCGGCGTTCTACAAACAACAGCAGAATCTTCCAAGTACCTAATTTTAAACCCCAATTAGAATTCCCAAGAAGAGGCTGTGAATGCTGTACGCACTGCGCGGCGTTCAAGTGATACTTACCTACTAGGTAGGCGCTCGGTCCGATTCACTTGGACATAAGAAAGTCTCAGGCACAACTCCAACGGCTTCGCCATGTAGATTCCTATCAGATTGTGCGACGCAAGGACGAAAAATATCTCTATCATTGGTGAACCCCTTGGGGTAGTTAGGTACACAAAGCTCTAGGCATATTCTAGATCTCCTTGACGAGCAAAAGGCATGAGCCTCTTACGATGTATTACAGCACTCGATTAGCCAATGATATGTAGATATGTACCAAGTTGCAAAGTGGTGCAGCTTGTGCCAGTCGGGGGTATCAGGTACAGAAGATACCTATAACCTTGTGTGACGACCTCATCCTCATATATAGTGCTTGTTGGCTCTATTCTGGTTCTTCTACGCTTCTACGATTCCTATATTACTCGATCTAACATTCTTTAGGACTTGACGCGATGGATCGTCGACACTTATATCGGTCTACATCTACGGTATCAACGGCCTCTGTCTGGACCCAGAGGACACTTGCAGGGATGGGACTAAGAATAGGCAGCACAGTCTCGAGTATTACAGCTAACACGGAAGATGATGTCGAAAGTATTGCTTTACAACCGTCGCCAACTCCTGAACGGGAGTTGAATGCGAACCCAACCGACCAGCCGCAAGATACAGCAACTCAAGGTCAAGAAGATGAGGATAATCGAGGTAGAAACCACAACAACAAAGATACAACGCCAAAATCTCAATTTTCAACGGCCAAGAGCATGAAAATAGCAAAAATCTGGTGGCTTGAGATGGTTTCGTGCTTATTAGTGGCTGCGATGATCGCTGCACTTGTAGGCACGGTCAAACCTTACCAAGGTCAACCGCTATCCCGATGGCCCTATTCCCTCCCCATCAACACCATCGTTTCCTTCTACTCCGAAGTCATGAGGGCGGCGATAGTCTTAGTACTTGGTGAATGTAAGTGGTTGATCAACTTTGCGTAATTATTGAAGCAGTTATCACTAAAAGTTCTATTTAACTAGGTCTTAGCCAGTTGAAATGGAGTTGGTTTACACACCCACATCCTCTACACCACATGGAACACTATGATAATGCATCCCGCGGACCATGGGGATCTCTGGGGCTATTATGGGCTATTCGTCTAAGGTAGGGCTAAGGCTTGGCACGAATCTCGAGATTCCCATCAAATCAAGTCAAGCCTGTCAAATCAAACCCCCTATTTTACCCCTATTTTTCTATTTGAACCCCAACCCTAACCTTAAGATTTGGCTTGATGGGAATCCCAGACACGATTGATAAATAGTAGTTAACTAATTGGGAGGTTCTTTTCAGGGCTATATTACCATCGATAGGTGGGATTTTGATGATTCTTTCATTGCTATTAGTCCCGTTTACGTCAGTTTAACTTCCCTTCCCTCCTTCTCTAGGAATATGCTAATCGGTTATATAGACAGCAGATTATTCAGTTTTATTCATGCACTGTCCCAGATACGACGCGTAATGCGACCATTCCGAAAACAAACTTCGCTTCTGCTGGGTACAGTGCAGCTATAATCAGTATCGATCCCAGCGCACAGGCTGTGATAAACAGCGGGGTATATGACAACGAATTTAAACAAGCACCATTCACATGTCCGACAGGAAATTGCACCTTTGATAGTGTATACCGCTCAATGGGGTGGTGTAGCCGCTGCGAAGATGTCTCAGATCAAATAGAATTACGCTACTCGGACAAGGGAACAGTTGCTTTTACTTTGCCATCCTCGAACCTATCGGCGACGGCAGGCACTACAACGTTCGTGATGGGCGCCTCATGGTACGGAATACAAGCTATATTAGGATGGAGAGTGAATGGAACGACGAACCCGCTATCCGATACGCCATGGGGAAAACGAGGTTTCGGAGCCGCAGAATGCTCTGTCGACCCCTGTGTTAGGAGTTACACCGGTACGGTGAAAGGTGGTAGATTCACGGAGACTCTCGTGTCTATATCCGTGACCTGGGATCCGGACGATTTTGAGGACGATTCCGTTGACGTCTCGTGTTTGAACTCCTCCGAGATCCAGGAATTACACAATGCCGGCTACAATTTTGACCCCCAGAAAACAGCGTGGTTAAAGTTGAACGGGATTCGGACGACAGTACGTCCGGAATGCCTCTACCGGGCAATCGGGCCCCAAGTATCGAACCTTTTCAAGTACCTCGCAACCATGTTCACTGGCCAGCTCGGCTATGCACCAGGCGCCTTTTACGGCCCAGCAATTCTACAGACAATCTTCCAGGGAGGCAACGTCACTTACTCCACTATCGACGACACGTTCAATCGGATCGCGCAAGCCTTGACTGTATGGGCGCGCGAGCAGGGTAGTAACGTCACAGGGCAGGTCTACCAGAGCGACACGTGCGTTGATGCTCGATGGGGGTGGCTGGCATACCCCCTTTCCCTGATGGTAGGAGCGATGGTCTTCCTTGTGTGGACGATAGATCATACAAGGAAGAACGAAGGGAGCAGATAAGACTACAAATCTTCTCCTCTCGCGCTATTGTTCCATCGACTAGGACACGTAGGTAGCGAGGGCCCAATCTCTAATATCGCAAGCAGCGGCGAGTTGCAAAAAAAGGCGAAGGCAATAAGGGTAGTGTTTCAGGGCACCGATGATGTATGGCGCTTTACTGAAGTTGAACAACTATATGCTTCAGGGGTTAAAAAATCAGATGTTTAACAAGGTTTGTAACCATTTAGAGACGGGATTTTTTATTTGTAAATTTGACTTAGAGATGTTGATTAAAACGGTTGATTGAATTGGTTGAAAAGACGAAAAGGTTGTATGATTACCATAGCGGGAAAAGGTGTGTTATAATAATGATTTTATTTTTAAACCCATTTTAACTTTAAAATTATTTTAATTTTTTTATGTACCTTCTTATATAAATTGTATGGGAAAGTATATGCTTAAAATATACCGATTTTAAAGATTAAAATGATTTTTAAATTTAAAATTATTACTTTAAATAAGAGTTTTACTATTTCAATAGTATTGGATTTCAATAGTGTGGCTCAGGTCCGGGTACGGCTTCTCTGATTCGTCGAAATCCTTATCGATAAGACCTTACCACACCAAAACCCCATCCTAGGCGCATACCTCTTTACACTCGAATAACTTTTCAATGCAACTACTACTTAATAGATAATTTGCATACAATTAAAGCTCTCAATTCAGCGATTCGAAACATGTAAACGATTTCTCGATGCAGGCCTTGTGAGGTGGGCAAATGGCTGTTTTAACCCGTCCCGGGGGTGTTTTTTCGGCCCGGGTGTCTTTACCATTGCCCGGTGGCCCCGGAGGTCTTAAGTTGCCTACACACTCCCATCTTTACACCTGAATAACCTGACAAGGAAAGCCTGCATTAGATTCAAACTGGAAATTAACCTAGCCCTCGAAAGCCGCAATCGAACGATCTAGGTTTCATTAAGCTGGCTTTATTACAGATGTAGATATAAGGCAAAAGGTAAGACAGGTTGTAGGGAACGAAAGGCTTTAGGGGGTATCACGTGCGACCGGAAGAGCTAGGCGCGGGCTAAAGCAACGGTTTTCTCCCGTTATACAGCCTGCATCAAGAATCCGATAATATATTTCGATTCAGCTAATTGAGAGCTTTAATTCTATTGTAAATATTTGTTGAAGGAAGCTGATATTGGAAAGTTATTCGAGTGCAAAGAGAGATTCACCCTTACAGCGGTTTTCGTGTGGTGATGGCTTATCGATAAGAATTTCAACCAATCAAACAAGCCGCGCCCGGACCTGAGCCACACTATTGAAATCCAATACTATTGAAATAGTAAAACTCTTAAATAAAACCATTTTATTCCTTTTTTATTACCTTTATAAGCTTTTTTATAAAAATTTTAAAAGTTTTTTCTTTCGTTTCTTTAATTACTTATTATTAACACTTATATTTATAATAATATTTATAATAATAATAATAATAATAATAATAATAATAATAAAAAAACTTATATGTATAATAATAATAATAATACTTAAAAAAAAAAAACTTAAAATTTTATTTTTTATTTTTTTTTATTTTTTATATTTTTATATTTATATATCCATCCATTTATTTACATATCCATCCATACATCCATATATTTATATAATAATATCGTTAATATTATTATCGTGTTAAACTTATTAAATTAATAAATAAATGCGTAATAATAAATTAATAAATGCGTAATAATAAATTAATAAACGAATAATAAATTAATAAATTAATAATAAATTAATAAATTCGTAAATTTATAAATTTATAAATTTATAAACTTATAAATTTATAAATTTATAAACTTATAAACTTATAAACTTATAAATAAATGATTAAATAATAAATAATAAAAAAAGTAACGAAAAAAAAAATGATTTCATAATATAAACGATTTTTTATTATAAAATGATTTTTTGCAAAAAATGATTTTAACTTTAAAACGCTTAGAAAACGAGTCAACCTGAGTTATAATTTAGGCACGTTTTATAATATGGAATCATTTTTTGAAACCACCTTTTGCCGCTACGGTACCTACATGCGCAAAAAGGTAGACCACAAACCCCTTGGTTTTTAACACAGATTCAAACACGGCTACAGACAACCCAGACCCCAAAATCATGACACATGAGGAATTTCCGACGACCAAGTTGTTACAAAAGCAGAATAAGGTTGAAAACATAGGGATCGAAAGATTTCGACCACCAAGTATAAACGAGCCATGATATACCCCAGAACGGCAAAGAACTCAAAGAATGGCAAGATATATCCAAGAACAGGCCGCCAGCCAACGTGGATATCTATGAGTAAGAGGGAATAGTAGACGGGCAGTAAACACGCCGTGAAGACGCTTGCAATTTGCCATAGAAGTTGCTCTATAGTAGTAGGGAAGTCCGAATACCACGAAGCGCAGTGAATAGCTCCGAAGACCATACCAGCAATAATAAATCCGTCATCCATACACGTCAAAAGAGCTTGTCCGGGAAAGACCATGGACATAGCGGCTTTGTGTGAGTATCGTGCATCGTTAGGAATAGGGCTTAAAATTGTTTCCGTCCTACTCGGTCGTGTTGTAAGACTAGAGCAGCGATGAGATCGGAGGGTTATTCTAAACCAGGAAACGGGGTGTAGCCTGAAAAGCTCGGTACGATCATAGAAGTCCAGAAGTTGGGGTTCTGTAGACTCTTTGACGAGAAGCATGGTTGGAACCCGAACATCTTTTGGCTTCGAGAGGCATAGGAAGAAGGTGATTATCGCGCAAGCCGCGTAAGCGAGCACCGCAATTTCTAGCTGGGATATCGCGAGTCCCCTGATGCCCCGAGTGATAGCTTGAATTATGAACCAAAGCAACTGGCCTATTGTAATGGTTTTTATGAAGAAGTCGCTCTTGCTCTTATCCTTGATCTCCTCTTCAGTGATTTCCGGTATGTCCTGCACTATTCTTAAGATGCTGGCAACGTGGATCCCCTGACTCTCAGTGACTCCTGTAACTGTAGTCCTTGGCCCCCCACACGCATATAACAAGGAGCGGAAATTGAGAAACACTGGAGTTATAGTCATTTTCCCGTCCACCAGAGACTTGGCCTTGATAGCAAACCCGCCCATGTTAGCATAGAACCCATGTGTCATTGTCCATTTTTTCTTAACCCATTCGAATCCACTGCAAAGGTTTTCAGACAAATTCTCCATTTCAGTCACGGATGCCTTTGCTAATCGTCGGTCTTGTAATGCTTTTCCTACCAGAAATTCAGGCATGAATAGAGTCAATAACATCCACTTGCATTTTGGTAGAATGCCCTGAAAATCGTACTGGACTATCTCAAAGATATACTTAACCTTCGCACGCCAGGTAGCTTTTGCCCTCTTCGGTCATATCGGCTTCCGGAGTTGCCTTGGGACATTTAGGTGTTGAACAGTCCAACAGCAAGTGAGAAGAGTAAATAATGAGGTCCAAAGTATGTCTAAAGTTCCCCTAACGTTAGCTGCGAGCACTAAATTAGTAGACTCTGGCGGGATAGTGCAATTAGGCTGGAAAGTTAACGACGCCAGAATTGACCTCGCAATGATTTGAATGTATATGATGTACACGAGTTTCATGGCTAACTAAAATGATTCAGTATATGCTATGACATCCGCATGCAACGGGTTAAAAAGAAGAAGAAAGGAGAAAACGACGTGGGGGATAGGAAAGGGCTACTACCACTAGATATCTGCACATGTACTTACTTAGGTACCTACCTACCTACCTACCTAGATACCTACTAGGTACCTAGGTAGGTAAATATGTAGGTAGGCTAGCTGGTATCAGGCAATTAGGTACATGGTAATGCAAATTATCGAGCTAATAATCTTCGCGTATGTATCCTTTATGCGAAACAGCAGCAGACTACCTAGGTATGTTATCAAATGCGTCAGATTATGGAACCAATAGTTTTAATCAACGTGTTCGGGTGGTGTTGCAGGCTTTTCAAAATACTACGCCGAGATGCTTCAATCAACACTCTCAGACGAGCAGCTGACGATAACTAACATGCTTGATTTCCTTAGATCGTTGCGGCCTGAGATTGTAATGACCTTCGAAATCCAGCTTAAATCAGGAACTTCGACCAAACCGAATATTATTTTTGTACAGAAATTCTTGGTACTTTAGGTATCTAGTTAACTAGGTAATTATGGCAGAAGTTGCGGCAGTGGTTATCGGAACAGGTACTTATCTCGCTTCTCTTTTATCGAGAACACTTCGCTATAAACCGAGCGACATTAGTCCTGGTAAAATAGTCGACTCGCTAGATGGCCTCTACACCCCCGGCCAGTCATTTATGAATATCCCAGCCCCCTCAGACCTCGCCATTGAGGATCTAGAAACGCCATACTCTGAACACATCTCGCACTCTAGTTACGACAATCCTAGAGTCGGATTTAGCACCGGTTCCAAAGATCATTCCATGATTAATAGTATCACGAGCGTGGAAATCAAGGGCTCGGTAGGCCGCAGACGTACGTCAAAGCCAATTACTATGGGTGCTGTCTTGAACATGTTAGACAACGCTCCGAATAAGCAGGACTTCGAGAAACACCGCGGGGATATATTTCTTGCGGACGGGCGACTTTATTTGCTTGCGGGGTTTACCTTTCTAGTCAATCCCTCGTTAGGTAAAGAATCCACGACAAAAGAAAGATCACATAATATACAAATAGGTGGGATTGGGGCAGCGATTGAGGCAGCGACTGATGCAGAAATGGAGGCGGCGATTGGTCACAGGTTCGCGACCAGCTTCAACTTAGAAGGCTCTATCTTCGACACCCGCCTAGATCGTAGGTTAGCCGTCATATATGTCCAATATCGACTAATTAGGTTTACAAAGCCTCGAGGTCCTGGTGGAATCGTGCTTGAGCCCGAGATGGAATTTTCTCTTCTTGACATAATCCAAGAGCAGGATGTTTTTCTCATGTCAAGATAAACATGCGATGGGGTGGGTTTTCTACGTAGAGCAGCGATAATAGCGGTATAATATGGCCTGGCGGATAGGCTGCCTAAGAAAACTAGCTAGACGTACGGCGCAAATGAGACTAATGTAGCGTGAAGTCAATTGTTGTTGTTGTTGTTGTTGTTGTATTGTTTAACGTCTGAGCGAACGGGCGTGGGCTCCTCTTCGCAACCTCCCTAGGGGTATGGGACGTGACAAGCTCTAATATACATGAATCTGATGGTCCTGATGATACTATGATGCCAAATCTTGCCTCGGGGGCTCAACATTCCCTGATTAGCGATCAGCGTGAAGTCAATGTAGTAGTGTATGGGAGGTTATGTCGACGACGCGCGTGCTTGACGGGCCATGGCAGGTCACAGAGAGGTTGTACAAGCTACCTAGAAAAGAGCGAGGCACATTGGGACGGTGTTTTAGATCCTCATCAATGATTAAGTCACTAGAGAATAGGTACTCTTCCATCTACAACTACCTACAAGTAAAAATAAAATAAAACAAAAAGGTAAGAAAGTCTTTTTTTAAAAAAAAAGAAAAGGAAGAAAAGGGAAAAAAGGGAAAATATATCAATTTGTAAATATTATTTCGATATAAATAGAAGATGATAGATAACCAAAGTATTAAATAAGTATATTTAAATGAACTACTGTTGTTGGTCATTGGCGATAGGTGTTTGTTATGCCTATCTTATTGGCAAGAACATTTCAAGAGATTTTACGCATGGAGACGAAAATATCGACCATCCTTCATGAAGAGTAGGCGTGTGAATAAATAATGTAGATTGAAGAAAAAAAAAAGTAGATTCTCAACACCTTTCCACTATTCGCTCACTGTACACCAAGTTTCCGATCTACAAGAGAAAGTACTTTTTGGGCAAGTAAAGGGAGGAGCGTAGGTAGTTTGAACCAGGGGCCTCGAGCCTTCCGCTGTGATCAGCAGCATGGTAGAGAGTTAAGACGAACTTAACCACTCGACTACAGAAGAGTTTCATTAGCCCATGAATTTTCAGCCTGTTATTTTATTAGATAAGGTCAATGGGCGAGGGGTGGAGACCTGTTAGGGGGGGGCCCGCTTGACACTGTGACTATACGTACGTACGTACCTAGTTACCTTTGATCTATCAACGGCCCCAGCGGCTTCGTTCTATGGCCAATGCACCGTAATATTTAATAGTCACTGACGGGCTCCTTTTCCTATGATTATATGTACCTATCTACCTACTTGTATCGTACCTAGGCAACCAGGTTGATAGATGAATGATGCCTTTCATGACCCCTTCCTCTCCCTACCTTGGTCTAGATACGGCGCGTAGCGTTTATGTAACCATACGATCTTGGTATTATAAGGGAACTATCTAGAATTCTACTGGAATATCACTTAATTTATGATTCCCGGAGATAGGCGTAGACACAGATTTTTTTTTTGTCGCGATCGTCCTTAAAGATTGATCACAGGTCAATACGCCTTGCTGATATTATTTACATCGACATACTAGGTACGTAGTAATAAGTACAGTACAGCCGAGCGGTTTCCTATGAGACCAAGCGAATATTTTAGATCGCCAAGCGTAAACGGGAGCAACCCTTTTTTCTGTTGAGATCGTTGTTAGGGGAAAAACCGACGCCGCATATTGAAGCCCCAAGAATTACTAAAGGCCAGCTTGCTCGACGCTGTTACAAGTTCAATTGACATCTAGGGCTACATTCTTTTTTTGAAATTAGCCAGATGTGTTTACACTGTGAGAGTCACGTAACAACTCTCGAGGTTTGTGTGCAAGGTTGAGTTATACGAGATCCTCGACACTTTTAGAAGTTATGTTGTAGTGTATTTAGCACCCTATTAATAACTCTAGAGCTAGACGGAGTCTACGAGGTTAGGGCTTTGGCTCCTTGAAAGATACAAATTTACGAATATTTTACTAAATTAACAAGGAAACGCGGATTAAAGCGAATCACTAATATGCCTTCTGGTTGAAAAGCGTCTAATCACCAGCTCCCCTTCCTCATCATAAAACCCCTCCGTGTCGTTGGTCATCTCGTCGAAGAATTAAATCCGTTCGAATGATCTTGTATTACCTAATTTTGAATATTTTCTGTGTCGTGGAACCGGTTGTTTTGATCGATATGTAGGTAGGTAAATTTGTGATTGAATCTCCAAGATGGCGTAAGACTGTTTGGTACAGCACGTCGGCCAAGAAAATAGCCTCAAAATAACTAGATAACTGTTCCGGTAGAAAGTCGAATTAGATGGGCGCGGCTATTTTAGAGAGCTCTTCGTATCCAGATCGGAGGTACCCAGTAAATAATAAGTACCTAAGGATAAATACGTCGAGTTCCAAAATGCCCCTTTACTGCTAGTTCACGACACTATTCAGACCTATCTAGAGGTAGTGCTTAAATTGTAGCTTGATTTCTAGCTGTGACAACATCATCCCACAAAGATTCAGATTATACACGACGAGAAGTTCCCCTGTAAGCCCACCCAGAAAACCAAACCCTCACTCATTCATTCATGAACCCACCCTCCATCCTCCCTACTAACAACCACCTCATCAACCTGCACCCTCTCCCCAACAATCTGCTCCCCATTCACCAGATCATTCTCGTCCGCCCTCCTCCCCGCCTCCTCCTCATCCCTCGCAATGCCCGCCTTGACATGTCTCCTTACCAGCCTCCCCCTCGCCGTCTTAAAATCCACCTCGACGAACCACCGCTCGTCCATCAGCGCCGCGGCCCGGCTCCAGGGCTGCCTGTCCAGGCACACGTAATTGCCCTCGAACACGACGACCCTGTGGCGGGGCAGGATAGCGATATCGTCAGCGACCGGGTCCTTGACCGCGTGGTCGAAGCTGGGCGCGTACACGGGCGCGGCGGGCGCGGGGGCGCGCACGGCCTGGACCAGGGCCAGGAACGCGGCGCCGTCGAAGGTGAACTCGGCGCCGCGGCGCGCGTGCGCGAGGGCCGGGTCCGGCATCGCGGACAGCTGGGCGCGCGTCAGGTGGAACCCGTCCATGGGGACGAAGACGGCGGGCGCCGGCGCCGCCGGGTGCTGCGCTAGGTGGCGGGCGTTGAGGGCCGTCGTGACGACTTGGGAGAGCGTTGTTTTGCCTGGGTGTGTTAGTCCTTGTTCTCTACATACCTAAATAGGTACGGCAGGCTGTGGCCTGAGATTGGAGAGGACTTACCTGAGCCGGGGATACCGGCTACGGCGATCACTAAGACGGGGTTAGGTTGGAGATACGATGTTGGGTAATAATGTACCGGTCCTTAGTTGCCTTTGCGTGCTAGGAAAGGAACGCCCGTTGGTCACGAAAGGTGATGTTTTGGTCGGTAAAATCCGCGTGACTTACAAAGTCGTTGACCCTCGCCCAGCTGTTGGAATTTCTCCCACGCCTTGTTCACGAGGCGGGATACTTGATCATCCATATTGATCCCGTGGCTATTCCTCTAGCGGAAAATAAGTCGATGAGCAACCTCAAACAATAAACGAATGAAAGAAACAACGCCGTTGACTATGAAAATTTCCGCCAATTATTATGTCTTTTGTATATTATGAAATTTGTTGATGTTGAAATGTTGGTTGAGCTCATAGGTACCTAGGTAGGTACCTAGGCTTTAGGGGGTTAACATCATTGGCCGTCCCCTCATCCCGGGGCGGAAGCATCGCCCCACCCACGGAAGACCTAGACGCACGCTGATGTCAAGCCGAAGCAAATTTTGTCTCGGTATCCCCTTCCAATCATTTTCCAGACCTGGGCACCAACAGCTTCCGTTACGGCTCCGAAGACGGCTAGAAAATCCGGATTTGTCGCTAGAAATTGTGGAAACTTGACAGCGCCGAGTTAAACTGACGGATTGATCATATTGAATCAAGCTTGAGTACCTAGTTTGAGGTTATCGAGAATGGACCCGGAGCTGGATTCTGGTCTCTTTGGTATCCATCTATCTGATTCAGAAGACAGCAACAACGGCTCGGAATCCGCTGGAGGCAATCCGCCTAAGAAACAGGAGGCAAGCACACCCGCGGACCGGACCGCTCAATCGGAAGAAGAATTTCAAGCCGTGAGGAAGGAATACAGAGTTAAAGTTGAGAACGGAGAGGTACGTACTCGCTACACGACGTCATTGAAATGGATATCATTACTGGGGAAAAAAGGGATAGGTTGAAATAACTAAAATTGTTCTTAGATATGGAAAACTATCAAACTACCTCTAGGCTCAGAACAGATCCTCAAAGCTGATGCTCAATCGCTATTACACGCAGTTGAGGAACTATACTTCTTCAAGCGATACGCTGAAGGTGCTCAGTTTGTGAAGACAGTGTTGGGGAATGGCAACGACAGCGACGAAAATATGATGTCTGGACTCGACGATGATACCAGAAAACTGCTTCGGTATTACGAGAGCAAATGTAACCAAAAGGCTGGGGGTGTATAAGGGGTTTCTACAATATGGAATTATTTAAATGTTATAGAATACGATGAACGTAAAGACTCTTGTACCGTCACCAGCAAGAGGTTATAGTCACAATGGGAGGAGTGGTTGATTAGCTTCATCTCTATCCCTCCCTAGTCTAAATAGAATCAGATCTATCTCTAAATCTAGCATATGCCATTACTCATTTGAGTTGAGACGCAAAACCGTGCCAGAAACTAGCAATTCTATTCACCTTTTCTATGCAACACAATCTCTTTGGGTATGCCGAAACGCCGTGCTTTTTTTGGTCGAAACAAAATGGGACCACCAGCCTCTTGAGGGCTCCTGAAAATGCTATTGGTTGTGTGTCGTCTATCCGATTCGTCGTAGTCCTTGCGGAGCGTTGTTGGTTGGCGGAAGACGGGGAAATGTATATAATAGGCCGGGCTGCCGGGCTGCCGTGACACTTATGCCATCATTTTGTTTTCGCTCAACAGTCTTTCCTTCTCCCGTTCCTCCGCAAAGACCCGTCGACTCATGGCCAAGACGCACTCGAAACCTTCTTTGCCCTTCATCGCATTCTCTTTGAACCGGGTAACCAAGGAGTCCTCGATGCTGTTCTTTATCTTTTGCCAGCCACCGCACAGCGCTGTTATCCTTGCGTCTTGCTCGAAGTGTGTCTTATGCGCATCTAGGGGTCGGTAGACTACCGTCTCTTGAACGTTGACTAGGTTCGCCCATGTGACATTCTGAGATACCATAGTGACGGTCTTGGCGACGGGGTCGACATAAGATGTCTCAAAGACTTGGCTCGTTTCCATACAGCCGATTATTGACTTCAGCCATTCTGGTGCTGATTGCCTGCAGGTGATAAGACGTTCTGTTCGTAGGATACCGGTGGCTGGATCGACATGTCGGTTGATGGTATCGACGGCTATGACATGGGTAGACTTGTCGTTCCAGGGACAGTACTTCCGCCAGTTGGCGGTCGATACTTCTTCCCACGAGTAGTTGAATGTGTGCGAGTTAGAAAAGACCTTCATCTCTGATTGAAAGACGACCCGGAGAGGAGGGTCAATAAAAGAAGGTAGAAAATCCTCCTTGAAGGATGGCGACAATTTCTATAGATGAGGTATTAAACCCGGATGTTTGGTCGGGTAGGTGGGTTGGTGGGTTTAATCGGGTATGATTCGCAAAGAAAGAAAAGAAGGTTTCTTGCGTGGATTTTGAAGCCGGTCGGAGATCCGGATCGAGATGCCAAATCCCGTAGGAACGTAATAACCCACCAAAAAAAGAAAAGCGCAAGCACCGAAAAAATCACGCGTGGGATTTAAACCGTACCGTTACGAGATTGACGAGGCAATTAAATTCGCTTGTCGCAACGGTATTAAACGATGGTGTTGTGCCTGAAAAAAAGATGGCCCAAACTAACAGCGGTGAATGGTGAATAAAGTTGAAGATGGGGATGTTTGGTCCCTTAAAAGAGAAAAAAATCCACTCTTCCAGTCAAATGACAAAGCTCTGAGAAAATTTCCTTTAACCAAGACCCGATCGGCACTGGCGAGAGGCGACTCTTATCGTGGTTTCCTCTTTGCCCTCCCGGCAATGTTCGGTATGTCATTAAACCTCGCTTATGATACCAGATCGGGTCTAGTGGTTGAAAATTAGAGAATAGTTCGGGAACCGCTTGAGAGCATCGACAATTCTCAAACCTTTGATTGGCTAAACTGTGCCTTTGATGGAACCGAGCTTGGACCATCTGTCCGAAAAATCTGGAGCGGTATGCGGAGTCAACGAACATCTAGACTTTCGTTACACGCATTTTGCATATGATAACCCATAAATCTCGAAATCGCCATTCTCTTATTCGTTTAATTTCGCCATCGCAACATCGGGACGCGACGCCAGTCATTAAATGATCTGGATGATCTACCTCAGCCTCTTACATCAACCAGCCTTGAATATTGATCGATACGACATAAGCTCTCCTGAATTAGATCCGCTAGTTACATCACAAGCCTGCAATTGATCAAACGAAGTAACCACTGAATAACCATGTGTACTAGCATGTAGATGCCTTCTACATTAATCTTAGAAGGCAGCCGAGACAGCGAACAGCTAGTAGGTAAGTAGGCAGTGAGGCAAGTAGGCAGTGAGGCAAGTAGGCAGTGAGGCAGGTAGACCAGTGAAAACACGCAGGTTTATTCATTTTCATCAATATTTATGTGATGAGGAATCTTAATAACCCAACATGAGTGGGATTGAACCTAGGCCTGGTAATGTAGGTTAACTTGGCTACTTGGTCGATGCTGAAAGCTTTCATCCCCACTTTGCCAGCCCATGTTGTGAACCCCCTATATCAACTATTCATCTGTTCTCTTCCGGAGATCATGTATTCTAAGAGTTGAGCCTTAGATCTAAGATCAAAGGGTGGAAGAGGATCCAGCTAGTTGCAAACAATAGTAAACGTCCCCGTTGTGTGGTGGAATAACTATCCTTTTATAACCCCAATCATCTTGTGTCACTCTCATCATTCACTTAGTAATCATCACCACGACTGATGATCTCTTTCACGGTAGGACGGAGCAGGATGGTCTATAACAGTATGTTAGTTTCCAAAATTGATATCTGTGTCATATTCTCAAGGCTCACATGTTCAAATTGGGCCGTGTATGACCCCTGCTTATCCAGCAGAGGTGGGTACTCCTCGACAATACCATTCTGGACGAGATTTTTCAACTAAGAAAACGTTAGATATACCATAAACAAGGGGGTCAAGGTACTTTAGAAATGCTTACACCCAGCAAGTATTTATCCTGGCCAAGTCTGTCTATGTATCTGCGCGCAAATGGGAGAGTACCGAAGTTCTTCTTGATGACGTTCAGGAGCGACTTGGCAGAGGATAAACGAAGGTCTATTTTAGGAGCGTCACTACACAGAGCATAGTGTGAGACTTCTCCTTGATCATGAACGTAACCATTTCCGGTACTTCCGAAAGTTTCAATGGCGAACACATCGCCTTCTTCCATCTTTGTGCTATCTGCCGACTTGACAATAGGGACACTCTTGGTTCCGTGAATGCTGTACGGCAGAATGGTATGACCGGTGAGATTGCGAATCGACTTGATAGGATAAGTAGTACCCTTGATCTCGCATTCGTAGCTTTCCATAGCCTCTTGAATATATCCACCAAGCTCACCTAGACGAACGTCAATGCCGGCCTCCCTGATACCGGTGTTCGTGGCATCCTTCACGGCTGCCAACAGGTTGTCGTACATCGGGTCGAATGACATGGTGAAAGCGCTGTCCACAATATTTCCGTTCACATGAACACCAATGTCTACCTTCATGACATTGCTCTGCTGCAGAACTGTCTTGTTCCCGGCATTGGGTGTGAAGTGGGCAGCAATATGATCCAAATTCAAGCCAGTGGGAAAACCCACACCAGCAATCTTGGCATCACCTTCTGCCAATCCATCGTGTCCAACTAGTCTCCTTATACTATCTTCAATGCCTTCGGCGATCTCGGTCAAGGTCTGACCAGGCTTGATGTTTTTCTGTGCCCACTGGCGGACTTGACGGTGGGTTTCGGCAGCGTGACGGTAGTCAGCCAAGAACTCGGTGTTCAAATTGTCCAAGTGTCTCTTCTCTTCGCTCGTAGTACGGTATCGGTTCTCGTCCTTATATTCAACTTCTTCACCCTTAGGATATGTGTTGTTAGGGAATAGCTGGGACATCAAAACGCTCGGCGGGTCTGTCTGAGCAGTGGGGGCCTTCTTCTTCTTCTTAGGCTTCTTCTTCTTGTTCTTCTTTTTCTTAGCAGCACCGGGCGCAGGCTCGACAGTTTGGTCATCGGCATCATCGTCGGAATCTTCTCCGGAATGTTCGGCTAGGTCACCATCCTTAGCACCGTTAGCTGCCGTCGCAGCCTTACCATTGGCGCCGCCACCTTGGCTAACTAATCTGACGTTAGAAACTTAGTCGGAAAAGTAAAGGTTTTAATAGTACTCACTGCTGAGCTTCTGGAGCTCATCTGAAGGGGGTTTAGCAGCCATCTTGTCGGTAGTCGAGACAAGGCTGGTTTTTGGATGGTTTATTGAAAAGCTAAAAGAGAAATTGGCGAAGTTCGTCCTCGAGACTTTTGAACCCCACCAACTTTTCTCGGTGTTACACAACGTCAAACGGAAGGCGTGGAAAGCACAAGTAAGGCGCGGGGCAGGGCACTGAAAATAGTGCCCCGCTATTAGCTTAAGTGGGTCATGTTTCTTATATGAACTTCAATGTTCAATGAACGTTCACAATGATTTATTTTTCTTTCTCTATAATTCTATATATTTTTAACCACGAAGCGAATAATCAAGAGGCTCCCCACTTGTAAGGCTCCATACACCCACTTCATTCTTACCCCATTGAAGAGGAAGCAAGTATGCGTCTTCTTCGTCCGCACTAGGGTGGCATGCTGAACTAATTGCGGCACTGCAAGCTGCGGCTGTGGGCATGCGAATTACTTCATCAACTCCAGCATCAGAAGATTTTCGGTAGGGGAGTTTCCTCATCGATATTGCTAACAGCCCTATGAGGAGGACGCCAAGAGCGAGCATGGTGAAGATCATACCTATTGCGGAATAACCCAACACGGAGCCGTCAAGATCTTCGATTCGCACGAATCCATCATCTGTACTCTGAGTTGGTTTATATGTGAATCCTAGTGTTTGTACAACAAATAAGCTTTGCGAAATAAGCCAGTGAGCCATTGCGGAGGCGACGAGAAGAGGTACACTGTAGCGAAAGGGCAACGATAGCACGTAGGATGACCTTTGATCTTCAGTTGGTACCGAAACCCGAAGTTTCTTGCGCTGTGTTATGAACTGCGACCACTGACGGGCAAGGAGCATCCTAGTGAGCAGAGAGTTGGCAAAAAACCAACCAAAGCTCAAGATTAGTTGACACCCGTTCGCCATGAACGCCGTGGCATAAAATGCACCATCCCCCAAGTTACCCCATGCCTCTGTTAGAGATATAGCATATGCCTGTACATGCCCGAGACCCATTTGCCACAAGGATTTGAAGTCAACTGGTTGGTTATATCCAGCTAGTGCTCGTAGTGCCAGCACGAGAATAAAGGTTAAAGCACCAACTACGATAAGGTACCTACGACCATTAAATCAACGGTCTCTCGTGGAAGAGGAAACTTACGAGAAGATCGTAGCAGCCCACAGTGATAGGGCCGTGGCGCGAAACCAACGTATCGGATACCGAAGCCGAGAAATCCTCAAATTAATCGCCGCATCTTTAGTTTGTGGGGTTTCCGGGACAGGAAACGATTTCCCAGTGCAATCCACTCGTTCGAGAAAGGTTAACTCCTTCGTACTCTCGTCTTCGTGTCGCAGGAAGTTTTCAATAGCATCACCTAAGGTAACAAGCGATTGATACTCGCGCCCATCTTTCTTGCTCCGCTTATGAATTTTCCAAACGAGCCACAAGCAAGCTAACTTTACCGCATTCATAAGAGTAACGACGAAGATTAGAACGCTGCTGTACCGAATCGCACATCCTGCGTGAACTTGTTCCACCCCAGCAGAGAGGCAGTAGTCAACGTCGAACAAGACTTCGCGTATGACTGTACCACTGCTATCCTGTTGCCAGCTTTTCAAGAGCCAGTCATCTGCATGAGGAAGTAGAAACTCCCTTGAGCACCACGGCTGGCCCATCCCTGTTGATATGGTATTGGAGTGCCAACTTGAGCACATCCAGGCTGAAGTCCACATCCACTTTGATCGGATACTGAAAGTCGCCATCATATAAATCAGCGAAGAATTCTTATTACCGGGCACCAAAGATAAACCTTGACTCATGGATATGTTAGATGTGACGACAACAACATCTTTGTGTCGGATATCGGTGTCAATATACCGTTCTATACAAGCCTGTCTGTCTAAGTGCTCGAGTCGATTTTCGAGTAGCATACTCCTTAGTGCCGAAGTATGATCCGCTCTTCCGACAGCCTCGTCGTATGTACTCCAGAACACACCATTGGTAATCCACGTATTATTCCACGGCTGTGGATCAAGGCGAAAATCAGCAGTAGCAAGAGCGACCTGGTATTTTGTGACTGGTATAGCTGAAAAGATAACGCAGTTCCAACTATGAAATCAGTCATCTTCTTATATGCCTTGTGGAGTCCATTACTCACAATAGATGTAAAGGGACCGAACTTATCATCATGACGCTCCAAATAAGTCTTCGCTTTCCGCTGATTCGACCGTGTAGGAGGTTGTGGAAGCTCGGCACTCCGGTCTCCAGCCAATCACCTTTTCCATGTGCTCGGATCACCTCGGCCTGAGTGGGAGCGGCGAGTAGCTGAGAGCAATAATTGGTAGCTGCTACAACCATAGAAGATAGTATGTTGATAGCGAGGTGTACCAAAGTGTCAACGGTCTTCATCTGATCACAGTTTTCTGTGTAAAGATCGCCATAAGCCTTGAAGCCGTTGTCTCGAATTACCACGTAAAGCAGCAGGGATAGGTTCAAGAGAAGGGCTAAGGCTATCACCAACATGCAAACGAGGATAGCTATATCTCGTTTCGAAATAGAAGACAAAGATTTCTCTCCTAGAATTTTCTCCTTTCCAAATTTTAATGATCTCTTGCCGATATTGACAATATTGCTGTATTTAGCCATTGCGCACAAGACCCTGAAAAGGGGGTAAGAAGCAGTGTGAGAGAATTGCCCAATAAAGATGATGGTTTATGGATTTCGAAATCTTTTAAGAATCTAAAGCTGCAATGGGCTTTTAATACCAACTTAGTATATCTGCAAGGCTCCTAAATTTGAATATTTCGATGTCTCACAATAGTCCTATCTAGGACTTCACAACTATAAGCTAATTCACCATGTTCTTACAGATGACGCATTCAAAACATTTTTCCATACTGTCAGATATAAGATAAGATTATGATTTCATAATAATACCTTCCTTTTGGTCTAGTGGTTTATCCGACAATTAAGAGTCTCATTCGCTTAAAATCCGGTTGTTGCGCTAAGACGGATAGATTACTACCCACTGGAAGGGGGCCACTCATAACCCAAAGAGATAGGTTCGAATCATACTGCAACCATGGCGTATAATAAACGAGCTTTTAGCAAGTTTCCGTCTGTTTACAGTCCGAACCTTGGGGGGTGTGTCAGATATAAGATAAGATTATGATTTCATAATAATACCTTCCTTTTGGTCTAGTGGTTTATCCGACACATACACGACTCCTGACAGGCTTGGCAACAGCTGCAGCTCCTCTGGCTGCCAGCTGACAGATCGCACCACCAATTTAACAATATAGCCTCTCATTTCAAGTTCGAATTCTGCAACATAACATAGTTCCCATAAAATACATACAGGTTCAAGATATTATTTAATGGCTTATTAATATAATTATGTGAGATTTGAAACTTTTGAAGAATATTTTGAATTAAAACAATTAATCAAAGTATGAGATTATTTCTGAGTGGAGTTGCAGCTGGCAGTCTAGCTGGCACCGGAGCTGGCAGGTGTGCGCCAGATCTGCCAGGGGCTGGTATGGAAAAATATTTTGAATGCGTGTCAGATAAAAAGATGACTAAGGTGTGGAGATTGTGGCGATTATCGGCCCGGTTCATCCGTAAAAGATCAGGCCCTTAGTTTCAACCACGTAATCGTGAGATATCACCTTTTTAACCTTTACAACAACAATTCAATTAATCAACCTTTTCTCATCAACCACAAATTACGTATCCAGTAATTCATCCCCACTTTCGTGTGACAATGCGTCATCTGTAGACAGATACGGAGATAGCTATTAATAACGCGAGTTCGTACGAATCGACAGTTTGGACCAATACATGGCTTTAACTTATATGTTTACCTACCTAATATATTAATAGATAACTTGTTTCATCCTCTCATGAATAAGTAGTACAATCCCCCCATTACGGAGATCAGCTGCACCGATACTTGAATTGTGGCTAGACGGGTCGCAATTTAAGGCACAGCGTCAAAATATAAGTAGCCATAGTATTAGAAAGTGCCAATTCTGTTGGTTTAAGGTCTTCCAGAAATCTCGAAAGTATTGCAAGATCGTAATCTAACGGGAGTTAGTTAGTGGCTATAGAAGAAATTCAGGAAAGTTCAAGCTACACAAATTCCATCATCGAAGTAGAGAACCTGAACCAACTCTTGCCGTAAGAGAAGGCAGAGATATCTATAAATCCTTGAAAATTAGTTCTTCATACTACCTTAGGTACCTGCTTATTTTGGTTCGGTGAGTTGCTATTCCACGGAAGCCTGAGAATGTTTACTAACCTAGACCACTAGCGAAGGCTTAGGAAGCTTGGTCAATCTCACCGAAGAGCCGTGCTACGTCACATAATATCGTGCGCCTACAACCACTGCCTAAGGTCGACATACTAAACTTGTTCTACAAACCATACAGACATCACGAATGAACTAGCGCAGCTATGCGGGAAGCCGAGACGAAGATATGATATTACGTGATAACATTCTAACCTAGTTTATTCCTGTCCGGAGCCAGTAATTTAGGCCATCTAGAAAGCCCCCATCGGAGAGGCGTTAGTCGTACATACCTATGAAGGGGCCTTCGGCCGTATTAGAATATGGGGTGGCTGCAAGCCCGCGGCTGGATGCCTAGGTATCTATGATCCACACCTATGGCGCATACGTACTATCTACGAACCTTTACATGCTCCAAAATGCTTAACCTACTAATACAATAGCTGTAAACTGGAGTCTTAGAAGCGGTCATCATGCAGTGCAGCTACCAGAGAGCCTCTATCCTTAGAATTCCAGAGAGTGCTCCTTAGGTTATGCCCAGCGTTGTGTAATTATAATATCTCCTTAATTCCGGCAGTGTATCATTTCTTTTACTTTATTTCCTGCGTTAGTTCTCCCGTAATAGCATTCCGATACAAGATATCCCCAATAACTATCAAGAGATCTTCTACGAGCGATATATACATGTGTATATACGAATAATATGCATCCCCGCGAGATGAACGGTGCGAAGATCATCGAAATCAATAACTGGGATTCATGTGCGGTGGTTATGCCACCAAATAAGAGACCGGATAGCCCAAGAACACTCTTCCAGGCCGGTCTGCTCTCTGTGGTTTGGAAAATAGGTTTCTCGGGATGCAAGGCAGGTGGCTGCCACCACATGAAGACGATCTATGGATATGCTGATCTTTTATAACGCCTTCTTTTTGAGTACCCTGCCGCTGTCGAAACTGCAATGTCGAAATCGTTGACTGAAGAGGAACGTGATGGGAGACCATTTTGGATTGAAGCGAGATCGGAATCACGCAAACTATACCTGAAATATTGATTCGAGGATATGGGAGAGATTATCCTTGGAAGAGGTGTGGTAGGTCGTGATGGCTTGGCCAAGATAGGGGGTCAGGGCATCAAGTTATGGGCGATGATTTGGCGGCCTAACGAGATTTTAGCTAGGAAAAATCTACGGGAAAGTCGGCTGTAAATATTTCTAGAGATAATATTGAACTATCTACTAGGCATTTAGCTCATGACCCTATTTTTGAGTCCTAATTGTCTAAGAAAAGTGACTCATCGTTAAATGAAATATTGCTATAGTTGCATATGCCCCTATTTATTTAAGTACTATATGCGTGTAACCGCTCATTGATTTTTTTTATCTTATCGGCACCACAGCTCCATAAAAATTTCGTGAAAGTTGCATCTCGCAACTTTTTAAATGCACAACTTTGAACGAGAACAACCGTCATTTATACACAAAACACCTGCAAAGACACAAATTCAATTCCAAACCTTCAATTAACGATGGCTACGGCCGTCTTAACCGAAGCCGAGCCACAAAGCCCATCTGCGGCCGACGATTTATCCAAGAAGCGCAAGGCGCAAATCGACGAGATCGAAGTAGACCTATCGCTCCCAGAACCGCCGTCCAAGAAAGCAAAGCGTCTGTTGAAGAAAGGAAAACCGCTTCCCGCAAAACCCAAGAGCGACGATGAGGCAGAATCCGAAGACGAGCTGAAAATACCCAAGGGCGAGGCCAAAGGCGCAAAGGGAGACAAGAAGTCGCAGCGCGCGGAACACGGCGTATGGATCGGCAACCTACCGTTTACTCTGACGAGAGTAGAGTTGTTTAAGTGGCTAGTTGAGAGCTCGGGGGGTGCTATAAAGGAGGAGAATATCACAAGAGTCAATCTGCCCATGAGCAAAAATACCGACAGAGACAGAAGATATGGCAATCCTGACGAACCTCCGAAGCGCCAGAATCGGGGCTTCGCCTATGTGGACTTCGACGTAGAATCTGCCTCAGTTGCGGCCCTAGCACTTACGGAGACTGAGATCGACGGACGTAAATTGTTGATCAAGAATTCGAACTCGTACGAGGGGCGCCCGAAGAAGGAAGCCTCCGGGGAGAATGGAGCTGATGGTGCCACTCCCACCGGCGCAGCGAATGGTGGCGCAACTACAACAGAGAAGATCACCCCAACCAGCAAAAAGATCTACGTCGGTAACCTCTCATTCCAAACAATTGAAGACGACCTACGCGCACACTTTGAAAAGTGCGGCGAAGTCGAGTGGATCAAGGTCGCCACGTTCGAGGACAGCGGCAAGTGCAAGGGATTCGGCTGGGTCAAGTTCAAGGAAGCCGAGGCCGCCTCCTGGGCCGTCAAGGGATTCATCAAGATCAAGGAAGAGATCGAGACCGAGGACGACTTCCGCGACGAAGACGCAGACGCAGACGCAGACGCAGAGAAGCAGGACGGGAAGGAGGAGAAGAAGTTCAAGATGCGGAAGTGGTGGGTCAACCGACTAAAAGGCCGCGAGCTGAAGATCGAACTAGCGGAGGATGATCAGGTCCGGTATAAGAAGAGATATGGCAAGGACGCGCCGAACAGAAAACCACAAGAGAAGAAGGACTTCGGAGGAAATTCGCGAGCTCAGAAGGCGGGTGCAAGTGATAGCAGGCCGGCGTTTGGAGAGAAGACCGGGGGTGCGGCGAAGCCAGAATACGGAGATGCGGCTGCGGCGTCGTATCTCACGGGTGCGGTTGTCAAGCCCCAGGGCAAGAAGATCACGTTTGATTGAGGGACATAAATTGATTCCCAAGTCTTGTATATGAGTACTTATTCATGACTTACATGTGATACTCGACATAAACAAGATAGGTCCTTATAGCTCTTAGTTGCCCTACATCTGTCAGCTTGAGTAGCTAAATCGAGATCTTCTATGTCAATACCTTTTCTTCTCATGTCTACCTAGGTACTCTAAATTTCAAAACATCTTTGTGTAACTAGGTAGGTAGGGATATGATTTCTACCCCTTTTCTACTAACCCCGCCTAGTATCTCTCCATCAACCAAAGCCGCCGACGATCCGGCTTCATCCGCTCCAACAACTCCAGCTCAGCGTTCTTCATATCGATATACCGCTGCACGGCCTCGGGATGCAGATCCAACCCATCCAGCTTCAGCGCGTCGAGGGCCTCGCGCAAGTTGCCCGGGAACAGCGTCGTGATGCCCAGCCTCCTCTTCTCCCTCTCGCCGATCTTCGCGGGGTCGCCCTGGCAGTCGCCCCATATCAGCGGCGCCTTCCTGCGGACGCCGTCGACGCCGGCGCCGAGCAGCGCCGCGATCGCGAGGTACGGGTTGGCCATGCCGTCGAGGATCTTGAGCTCCCAGTGGCTGCCCTCGATCTTGCGCAGCGGCGCCTCCTTGTTCTGCGTGCCCCACGTGATCCACCGCCCGCCCGCCCAGAAGCTGTCCACCATGCGCTCGTAGCTCGCCGGGCTGCTGTTCATGAACGCCGTGATCGCCCGGAAGTGCCCCAGCACGCCCGCGTAGAAGGGCTCGTACACGGACGGCCGGTCGCCGCCCGCCGACGATATCGACACGTGCACGTGCGACCCCGAACCGCAGGCCGCCGCGAACGGCTTCGGGTGCAGGGTGACGCGGAACCCGTGGCGCGCGGCGACGGACTCGAGGATCTGGCGCGCGTGCAGCAGGCTGTCGCAGGCCTCGAGGGGCGGCAAGGGGGACAGCACGAGCTCGTACTGACCCGGCGCGCTCTCGGGGTGGAACTGCTCGAACGAGATGCCGGCGGCGTCGAGGCAGTCCATGATCTCGTCGGAGGCCGTGTTGAAGCTGCCCTCGCGGCCCCAGTCCGAGAGCACGCGGGCCATCGACCACGAGTGCCCGTCGTTGCGCAGCGCGCGGTACTTTTCCGAGCCGGCGCTGTCGTCGGGGTTGCGCTCCAGCACGACGAACTCGACCTCGAAGCCGAGCAGAAAGGTGAGGCCCATCCCCGCGGCTTTCGAGACCGTCTTGCGCAGGGCCGTGCGCGGGCACACGGCCGCCGGGGAGCCGTCTTGCTCCGTGAAGTCCCCGAAGCAGCTGACGTGGCCCTCGACCGGGCCGGCCTTTAGACTAGACCAGTCTACTTGCACTGTAAACGTGCCCGAGGCCGTGACCTGAGGGATCATGGCGTCCGTCTGTAGCAATCCGAGACCGGCTTTGGGGATAGATAGAGTGACGGGCTTGCCGCTCGACAGCGTCTTGTACACCTGCTTGATCGGGAGAGGCCGGCACTTGGCACTAGACGTGTAATCGTGCCAGTAGATCCGTAAATACTTGGCGTTTAGGCTCTGAAGTTTATGTATGATCGACTGGTTGCTCGGTTTAGTAGTACGTGAGACGGTCTCCAGTTGCGCGAAACTCGGCAGAGTAGACTGGGTTTGGAGGTTATAGAGTTTCTTCGAGTTGGAAAATAGAATAGCTTGGACAAGTTGTACGGCTTGTCTCTCCTCAAGTTGTTGGGTATGCACTAGCTTTCCTACTACCTAGAGGAATCTAATTAGACATAAAAAGTGTGAGGTTGAGGGATGCTTACTGTTTTTAGGACGGAGCGGATCTGAGTCGTCGCGATGAAAAACATCTCTGGGAAACCGTGGCCGTCGGTGCTGCAGAGGATCTTCGACCAGGGGCAAGCTTCCAGCATCTGCTTCACGACACCTTCTTGCCCCTGACGGCTAAGACAGGGGAACACCTCCCCAATATCAGCGTAGACGTTGGGGTACATGGTTGCTAGATATGCCGTCTCCCTAGTCCAGGGATAACCAGAATGGAGAAGTACGATCGGAACGGTGGGATATTCCCGAATAAATTCCTGCAAGTGAGCCGGTGATGATTTGGTTAGAGTTATGTCATTATCACCAAAACCAGTATGGAATTGGAGTGGCTTCTTATGGCCGGGAGCATCGCGAATGATCTTCGCAGCGGTATGAACGATCAGGTCATTCAGATGCGACTGTTCTAGTCTTTTCACAAGAGAGAACCCATCGCCATAGTCATCCTTCAAGCCACCGCTGATCATACCTCGAAGGGCTCTCTTCGCGTCATCCGTCTGTATTTGGTTCTCTGTCGGAATATCTAGTCCACGTCGATAACAGATGATAGACTTAAAGCCGGCAACCTCAGGGTCATCAGTATACTGCTGGATTTCGCGCGAAAACTTGTCCAAGACTTGACTTAGGAAAGAATCTTTGAAAATAACATCACTTCCAAGTTTCAGGAAATGGGCGATGACATCCGCGGCCACGGTCTCAATTCTGACAACCCGCTTGCATTTGCTGTTCGTGAACTTATCATGCCACGAATGTGACTCGGAACAGTCATGTCTATCGAGTCCATCGTCAATTAGGATAGTCTCAATGCCCTGTAGACAGTGCTTGACCCATTCGTCGGGTGACTCATGCCGTTTCCGCTCGACGGCCGCCTCCACTGCTTCCCATGTCCGCTCACAGCCAAGAGCCTGGGCCAGTTGCCTCACAGCCCGAATATGAGAAAGACTGTTCTTTGAATCTTCAAGAGCAACACCGTGTGCATCACTGGCGATGGAAAGTAGTGGGTGCTTAGTCACGACCCCGGGCTTGAGCAGCGGATGAGCGTGATTGTCGATGAGGGGCGTGCTATCGATAGCCGCATTTAGTAGTTTGAGGTCTAAAGTCATCGTCTACGGGACAACTCCAGGAACTCTTCTTCAGACTCTTTCCTAGAAAATAGTATTAAAATAAGGAAAATTGATAACAGAGGGTTATGTCTTGAATCGAGGCCTAAGAGAGGGGGGAAGAGAGATCTAAATAAATAAGCGGATCGACATTGTACTACTATCCAATACGAAGACCGCTGGATACAGACGCTTATGTAACAATAGATAGGGGGATATCTATTCCGCCATCGTGCTGCAGTAGAATACGTCAGCAATTCACCACTGTAAAATGCCACAATTTGTGTGAAATAACTCAAGAATAGTTATCGTACTTTTGAAAGGTTGAAACTTGACTTTAATATGCGAAGAAGTCTACCTACCTACCTACCTAGGGTAGGTAAGAAGTACCTAGGTGTATATATAAATTCCCAGAATTTGGTAGTAACGCTTTAACGAATATATATTATGTTCACCGTATCATAGGTAGCGCCTCGTCAATCTAGCTGCTGTTTATGTTTAAGGGAAATGCTAACTCCTTGGTTAGGTACCTAGGTAGGTGCCTTAGTACCTAGCTGTACCCACTGGGTACGTTAGCCCCTGAAATTGATTACGATAACTTAGGTATCATTTGAGAAAGAGAGTCTTAGACTTGAAAACATAGGACATTCGCCCGCGGAAGTTTATGAAGCTATAGACTATGCACTGCAGCTTGCGTCGTCCCATCCTAATTTCGCTGAAGACCTGTCCTACCTTGAGAGGCATTGGGGCGACACCAAGTTAGACTTGGATACCATTAGATCCTTGCGCCACGAGCCTTGGAAATTTATTACAAGAGACGATGTAGACTGTACTGGCACCTCACACGGGCTTCGTGATGGTCCCTCTGATTGTATATGGCCTGTGAATCTGTCTGATATTGCTAAATACGGCTTTTCGGCCGCCGTCGTATGTATCAGGTTCCTGGAGTCTATTCCAGCTGGAGTCTGCGGCAAAATCAGAAATATCGTCCTGCAGGAAGATCATCCAGCTGTGGCCATGTCTGCATCTCACGCAAGAGGTCTCATTCCATTCTGCAAAGAGAATCCCCGCCTCCGAGTCGAGCGCCGTGCTTATCTATGGAGGGATGTCTTCCTACATGGTATCCTTCCAAGAGTCTGCGATTATATTCCTTTATGCTCTCCTATGCCGGATATAGGTGTCTTGGATGCCCATCTATCGGAATCGATGGCCCGGTCTTTCGCCTTGTGGACAGTTGAGGCTCTGTCTCTTATCCCCGCCGTTATGCCTGCTGATTCATTCTCTCTAGTCTTTAGTAAGTCAATATCTTTCTCGCGTTGCAATCCATTCTATATAACACGATTCTCAAACTCATGTACGGAGAAAACTTGTACTATACCGAAATGGTATCGACCTCCACGACCCATAAGATAGAGTAAATGAGTGCTAATTCAATACGTCCAAGATGGTGACCGGATACCAAAAAATGGTTCAGAAATCGTTGAAAACGTCATCAAGAGAGATGCGACGTGGCAGGCCGCCATGGAAGAAAACGCAAGGCTTGGTTTTTTAACGCCACTCGATTTTTTTCACAGGCCGTGCGGTACTTTCCCATTCGACATATTCAATGACTTCCCACAGGCCCTCGAAGACATTATCAACAAGAGAACCTCCGTCGTCCGGTGTGACTTCAATGTCGGCGAGTATTCTACATCTGATGTTAAGAAATTGACCGAAGAACGCCGTAAATGGACATTGGACTTGTGGCGTCTCAAATGGCTCGAAGTTGGATTGGTTAGTTGGAATGATGTCCCCTCACTCCTTGAGAAGATACCACTTCTGAAAGAACTAATATCGGAATCGTAGCGTTGGATGTTTATAACCATAGGATGGTAGAACTATGCAAATAGCGGCGTAGTAGAAATAGCGTGTGTGTGGCAACTAATAATAGCAAATACATAAGTTCATACGAAAGATCTCGCACTAAACGCGGATGCAAGGACGAAAAGAGGATAGCGTCTCTAGCGGGTGTGGGGGCCGAATTCGTCACGACTAGGTACGTGATATGTGATAGGTGAGATTTGTAAATTAATATTACCTGTTTATTACCGTAGCGGCAATGGGGGTGTTTTAATAACGGTTATTTACCGCGAAATAACGGTCATTTTTCGAAGATAATGGTTTTTTTTTTTTAATAACGGTTATTTTTCGAAAAAAACGATTATTGTTTTTTTAAAAGTGATTATTAATTAATTAAAACGATTATTTTTTATTAAAAATTATTTAAACTTTAAATAATTATTTTTATTTTAATAATTATTCGTATTTTAATAATTATTATTTAAATATAAACCTTTTTAATTATTTTAACGATTTAATTTTAATTAATAATATATATTTAAATAAATAATATAATTAATAACTTTTTAATTTAAAGATTTTTTTTTTTAAAATAAATAATTTTTTTTTATTTTTTTTAACCACTTTTTTAATTATTTTCATATATATCGAATTTAATTAAATTAAATTAAATTAATTTAATTTAATTTAATTTTTTTTAAATTAATTTAATTTATTCACGTGTTAAATTTATTTATTCGAAAATTAATAATTTAATCGCGTTAAATAAATAAATATCGTTATTAATCGTTATTAATTAAATTAAATTAATTAAATTATTTTTATTAAATTAATTAAATAAAATTAATTCGAATAAATTAATTTTAATTAAATTTAATTAATAAAATTATTTTAATTTATTAAATTAATATATTAAATATATAAATAAATAAATAAATAATAATAAATAATTATTTAAATTAATAATTTAATCGCGTTAAATTAATATTTATTTAAATTAATGTTTATAATAATTATTTTATAATAATTAATTTATAATAATCATTTTTATATAAAATAATTATATAAATAAAATTAAATTTATAATTATCGTTATTTTATTAATTATCGTATAAAAATAAAAAACGTTTTTAAATTAATAACCGTTTTTAAATAATTAATCATTTATTTTTAATTAAATGATTATTAATAAATACATTTAAATTTACGTTTAATTACCGTTATTAAAAACCTTTTTTACCGTTATAATATTTTTATAATTTATTTAAATATTTATTATACTTAATAATTAATAATAAATAAAATAAATAAATAATTATAATATTAAAATATTTAAATAAAATATTTAATAATATTAAATATAATTTTTTTATTAAAAAAACTTTTTTTTTTTTTAATTTTTTTTTAAAAAAAAATTTTCTTTATTTATTTTTATAAAAAATGAATTAATTAAAAACGAGATTTTTTAAAAAAAAACGAAGCTTTTACCGATAAATTAATAAAATAAAAAGTTAAATTAATTAAATATTATAAGTTTTTTTTAACATTATATTAAAACTTTTTATTAATATTAATTTAATTTTTTTTATATAAATGTAATATATAAATGGAAATTATAAAATAAATTAAAGTAATTTAAGTAATAATAATAATAAAAATTTATTAAATTTAATTTAATTTTAAAATTAATTAATTAAAGTTAAATGTGAATTTATTAATTAATTAAAACACATTATTTATTTTTAACGTTAAAATTAAAACGTTATTACGTTTAAATTTTTTTTACCTTATTAAATGCGGCCATTTTTTAATTAATTTACCACTTAATTTAAGATTTTATTAAATTCCATTAATTTTTAAAAATCGTTAATTTATTTTACTTATAATTTAACCATTTTTTAATTAATTAATTAACGGGTTTTATTTATTTTTATTACTTTTAATTTATTTATTAAAGAATTTTTTAAATTTAAAATATTTAATTTTATTTTTTTCTTTTATAACTTTAATTATAACATTAAAATTATAAATAAAAGTTAATATCGCAAGCTTTAACATTAATTTTTTAACTTATTTTAATCGTTGAATTAATTTTTTAATTAAATTTAATTAATTTATTTATTAATTAATAAAAAAAAATTTTTAAATTAAATTAAATAAATTAACGTATTTTTTCGATTAAAATAAATTAAATAATTAATATATATTTTTTATTAACGATTACACTTAAAAAATACCTTTAAAATATATACCTTTAACTTAAAAAATTAATGCGGCTTTTATTAATTTTAATTTTATAACTTTTAAACTTATCGTATAATTTAATTTTATTATCATTTTACTTGCTTTGTTTTAATTAATTATATATATGGTTTTAAATTCCATAAATTTTTTAAAAATAATAATTATAAATATAATTTTTTATGTAATTAATTAACTTAAACGAAAACGCCTTTATAATTTATTATTTAAATTTAAAAAAATCCGATACATTTATTATTATTAAAATCTTTTAACCGAATGGTTTTATTTTATTTATTTAAATTAAATCGCTTTAATAAAATAATATATTTAATGTTAAAATATATCGATTAAAATAAATTAATTTCGTATATAATTTAAAACGTTAAAATAATAATTAATTATTAAAAAAATAAAAGATTTTTAAAACCTTTAAACCGATTAATTAAAAAAAATCTATTATATTAATTAACCTTTTTTATTTATTTAAATTTGTTTTTTACTTTAATAAAAAATTACTTATATATTTATTTTAAAATTATAATAATTAAGATTTTAATATTATTTAAAAAATATAATGTATTTATATAATTATATAATAAAATTATTAAATGTAATAATAAAATCCTTAAATAATTATTTTATTATTAACGTCGTTTTTAAATATAATTCGCTTTTAATTCCGATTTACTTTAATTTTCTTAAAGTTAAAAAAATTAACCTTGAACTTTTAATTTAATTCGTTAAGTTATTTTTTTAATAATTAAAATATAAGTTAAGTTTTAATATTATTATTTTTTAATTTTTATTATAACCGGTATTTAAACCTTTCGAATTAATTATTTTTTTTTAATATTAATTGGTTTTTTAAATTAAATATAACGGATATTATAAAATAATTACAACGAAATTTTTATATCGCCGATCCGAAATATAACTTTAATAATTTTAATAATTAATTATTACGTTTAATAATTTACTTTAAAAATTTTTATATTATTAAAGATTTTCATATAATTTTAATTAACGATATTTACGAATATTATAATTAATGTAAAAAATATTAATTTAATATAAATTTTAAAATTAATATATATAAAAAATATTAAACTTGAAACGGGATTATATATTTTAATAATTAATATTTATTTTTAATAAAAAATAAAATAAATTTTAAAAATATTTTAAACCATTTATTACAATTAATTTAAATAAAAAAAATAATTATCTTTTAACTTTATTATTTTATTAAAATATAACAAATTTAAGGTTAATAATATTAATATACCGATTATATTTATTATTTTTTTTAAAATGTTAATATTTTATTTATTTAATTTTCTTATTTTTTAAAAAAATTAAATATTATTGTATTAAAATTAATAAACGTTTAATTTTAATAATTAATTTTTTAAAACTTTAAAATTTATTAATATATCGTATAATAATAATTAAAATTTTTTCGTTATAAATATTTTAAATATGTGGATATTAAAATTAATAAAATACAATTTTCGCAGCTTTTAAATAATAATAATATTTTTAAAAAGTTATTTATTTAATTTAATTTATTAAATTATAACGTTAATAATAATGTAATAAATAAAAAATTAAATAAACTTATAAATTAATATAATAACTTTATTATTCCGGATATAATAATATTAAAATAATAATTAAACGTTATAAAAAAAATTATTATAAAACGTTAATATATTATGGATTTACCTCGTATATAAAATATATTAATCGATAAATTCGATTAATTATAATTATTATTTTCATTAATTTTTTTAACGTTTTTTTTTTAAAACGAAAATAAATTTATTATTTTTTAAAAGCGGGAGGTTAAATTTAACGAATATATTTATTATGCGATTAAATAATATAATAATAAATTTATTTTTTACCTACATTTTTTATTTATAACGTTTAATATATTTCGCCGTTAATAAATAAATACTTGTAATTTTTTTTACATTAATTATATAATTATAAAAAAATACATTATTATTAACGATATTTAAATAATTTTTAAAAATTTTTTTAACGAAATAAAAAACTTATTTAACTTTATTATTTAATATTTAATAAATATCTTAAGATTTTAAATATTTTAAGTTAATAAGCGGGTTAATTTAAACGTAATAATTAACACTTTTAATTATTTTTTTATGTTTTTTATATTATTAATAATTAATTTATAATAAAATAACTTATAATAACTTATATTTTATTACGTTAAATAATTAATTATTAATAACTTTAATAAAATTTAAATTAATTAAAAAAACTTACGATTATATTTTTATATTATTATTTATTATTTTAAATTATATATTAAATTATTTATAAAGCATGTAATAATGTAATAACGTTTAGCTGCCACTACTTTTAAAATATATTAATGGAGCAATTAATTAATATCTTAATTATAAGGTTAATATATAAAGACCCTTTAAAGGAAATTATTTTATAATTTTCTTTTTTTTAATTTTTCATTTTAAATATTTTCGTTAATAAAGTATATGATCCCACTATTATATAAGCTTTATTTTGATTTAAGATTTGTTTATTATAATATAATATTTAAAGTTATTTATTTATTTTATTTTTTTAATTTAAGGGCTTACCTTTAAAATTCCCTTTTTTCTTAAATACGTAAATGCTTACGCATTAATCTGATTTTTTTTAAATTATAATATACTTAAAACTTTATTTTTAATTTACATTTAATTTTTAAAAGCTTTTATTTTCCCAAATAAAATTCCCCATATTAATGGTTATAAAGCTTTACTTTTACTTATAATAAAATACCCTTTAATATTATTTATTTTATTATTAATTAATGATGGTATTTAAATTATTAAATAAAAGCCTTAATAAAAATATTAAGCTATTTATTAACTAGGTTAATTAATTAAGACTTACCTTTATTCCTTTAATTATATAACCTTAAGTTAATAAGTTTTTACTTGTGGTTAAAAAAAAATTTTCAACCTTAAAAAAAGCGTTAAAACCTTTAACGGCTTAAAGAACTACTTAATTAATTACTTAACAACAAGATTGGAAGCTTATTCCTCTTTTTAAAAGGAAAAGGAAAAGAAGAGCTTTGTTTATTAATAAATTTTTTAATTAAAATGAACATACCTTTTAATTAAACTTATGATAAAGCTTCACCACCTTACCTTTAAGGCTTAATATAATAAAGGTAAATTTACTTTAAATTATATTATTTATTATTTTAGATAAATTAATAACATTAAAAGATTAATCGTAAATTATTACCTTTTTTTTTATTCTTTTTATTCCTTTTTTTCCCTTTACTTTCTTTACTTCTTTTCACACCCCTTACTCTTTTATTTTAACTTATGTATTATAAGATTTAATTATTTTTTTAATGGAATAAAATAATAAGTTTAAAGAATTAAATAGTTTTTAATGTATTTTTAAAACATAATTAATAGTTTTATTTTTATTTTTATTAAAAATTTATATTAAAGATTTATGTTTTTTATTAAATAAATTAAATCTTATATTTAAAGAATAAAAAGTAAATATAAAAAATAAGCTTTAAATTAATTAATAAGAATTCCTTAAAAAATATATTTAATTTATATAACTTTATTTATTTATTAAAAGTAAAGTTAAATTAATCCTTTAACTTTTTTTTATTAAAAATAATATTAATTAATATATTAAAGTTAAATAAATATACAACTTATTAAAGTTATTATATAATAATTTTAACATTAAAGTTTAAGTTAAAAATAACTTTTATAAGTTTAATATATAATTAAATAAGTAATTCTTTAAATTTTACGCATTTTTTATATCGTTAATAAGTAAAAAAAAAATCCTAATATTTAAATAAAAAGAAAAATTAAATTATTAATTAATTATTAATTTCCATATTTAAGTTTTTTATTATTACTTAAATAAGAAAATAAAATTTATTAAATTCAAAAACTTTTATTTAATGTTAATTTAATAATGTATTAAAGTTGCTTAAAAAAGAGCTAGCCTTATAATTTCTTAACCTTAATTTAAGGTTAAAGTTACCCTTAATATTATAAAAATAATTTTTATCGGTTTTAATATTTTTTACCTAATAATAAAGATTATAATTTAAGTATATATAAAGGAACTTTTTTAAGTTTTTTTAATTCTTTGTTAATATAGTATTTTTATAACACTTAATATAAATTTAATTTATTATTTTTATAAGCAAAAAAGCCATTTCTTTAATAATTACTTGGCGCACAATATAAAAACTAAAATGGTGGTTATTATTTTAAAAAAAAAAACAACGGAATATAATAAAGATAATATTAATTTAAAGTTAAAGAAAAATAACGTTTAAGTAAAACCTTTAATTTAAGTTCTTTTTTATATATTTATTTATTAACATTTATTTTTATTAATTTTAATTTTTTTAACCTTATAATAAAAAAATTATAATTTATGATTAATATATTAATTTGTTTATGAAATATAAATGTGATAATAACGATATAAATGTTAATAAATATTAGAATATAAGCGTATATAATTATTAATTAATGAAATGTATATTTAATAATAAATGTATAAGACCTTTTTATTATTTAATTTAATTAGTTTATTATAATTAAAAGCTTTAATAAATAAACTATTAATTGGATTAATAAGATAATTTATATTAATATTTAAATGTAAGATAAAAGTTTTTATAATATATTTATCCTTTTAATAAACCTAAGGAACCACTCTTAATTCCAAGTAATATTAAGGTTTAAATTTTTGGCGGAATATAATATTATGTTAAATAGTTAATATTAACGGTTAATTTTCTTTAAGTTATTATTTTCCTACCATTGTTATGTTTTTAATATTACGTTAAAACTTTTTATTTTTTAAAGAAATATAGATAAGATTACATAAAAAGATATGGAATATTATAATTACTTTTAATTTTATATTTTAAAGGAAAAGTAAATTATTATGGCGTTTATATATTTTATAATAAACTTTATAATTAAAATAAATTAATAGTTTTTTATTATTATCCCGCTTTTTCTTTTTTAATTTTTTATTAAACCCTTGGTATATTTTATACCACCACCCACCATAAATATTTATTTAATTTTAAGCTTAACATTTATTAAAAAGATGTTATATTTTTAATAAAATCCTAACGTAATTTACGGGTTATTAAATATTTTTATTTTATTATACCAAAAATTTAATTTAACCTTTAAAGAAAAGTTATAATAAAAAAATAATCTTATTTAAGAATAAATCATAAAAAAGCTCCCCTTTTATTTATATAATTTAATTAAGGTATTTTTAAAAAAAAATAACGATTCATTACCACTTCATTAGTTTTTTAATTATAAAATAAACTTAAAAAAAAATATTAACTTTATTAAATTATATTTTTTTTATAATATAAATATGGAATATTTATAAGCTTTAAAAGAATATTTATTAAACCACTTACATAAAAAGTGGATCGTATTTAATATAATTAAATATAAATCTTTTATTTTTTTCGTAAAGAAATTAAAAGATGGCTTAAGGTTTTATATTAATTATTAAGAATTAAATGTTTATATTAAAAAGGATTATTATCCTTTCCCTTTAATTAATAAAATGTTAAAAAAAATCTTTAAGGTTAAAGTTTTTATAAAGTTTAATATTTGTTAAGTTTTCCACCGTATTAAAATAGATTTTGTTTTAAAAAACCTTATTATTTTTTAAATTCATTTCAAATTATATAAGTACCATGTATTCCCCTTTAAGTTAAACAATGGGTTTAATGCGTTTTAAAGGTATATTAATTAAGCTTTTTTTTTATTTTTTAATAATTTTTGCACGGTGTATGTGGATGATATTTTAATTTATTTAAAAGATTTACTTTTCCATAAATACCACATATAATAAATGTTAAAGTATTTGTATTTTATTAGCTTATAAATTAATATTTAAAAAAATAAATTTTTAATTACGAAGATTAAATTTTTAAGGTTTATTATTTTTATTTTTAATATGGTTATTAATTAGGATAAAATTAAGGTTATTTAAGATTAAGAAATTTTTATTTAAGTTTAAAAACTTTAATTGTTTTTAAGTTTTTATAATTTTTATTAATAATTTATATTAAAGTATAATTAAATTATAAAGTTTTTATATTTCTTTACCACCATTTTACATTGGATTTAGATTAATGAGTATATTAAGGTATTTAAAATGTTGAAAATAATTTTAATTATTTTTTTAATCTTAAAGTACTTTTATAAGAATTAAAAAATTAAGTTAAAAATTAATATTTTTAATGGGGTGATTTTTAAAGTTTTTTTATAATTAAATAAGTTAAGGGATTAATATTTAATGGTTTTTTTCTTTAAGATAATGATTCTTTTAAAATGTAATTATTTTATTTATAATAAAGAGTTTTTTATTATTATAATAATAATAAAATTTTAAAAATACATATTCATTTTATTAAATAATAAATTTAATATATTTATAAATTATTAATTATTATAATATTTTACCATTAAAAAGATGTTAAACTTTTATTAAGTTAATTGGAATAAACATTTATTTTAATTTAATTATAAGTTATATTATTATTTAAAAAAGGAGAATGTAATAATTAACACCTTGTTTTAAAAAGTAATTAATTTAACCATTTAAAAAACGATTAAAAAGTATAATTAATTTATTATTTTATTATTTTTTTTAATGTTCCACAATGGAATAAATCTTTTATAACCTTTAATTAATAAGTTTTTAATAAATTTATTATCTTTTGATTTTTAATGTATTTTAATTGCGGTGGAAATTTTTAAAAAAAAATTATTTTAAGGTATTAGGTTAATTAACATTATTTTAATGGTTAATTAAAATGTTATTAAGTTGGAAATGTAGTGTAAATGGGTTAAGAAAAGAGAAAATGGGTATATTTTATGGGATGGATTATTACTTTTAAAAGAAAAGTTAATGGTCTTGGATAATAAAAAGTTTTATATTAAGTTATGTAATGAATTTTATTGCCTTTTAAGTTAAGCGTATTTAAATCGAAATAAAATGTATGTAATAATGTTAAAAAAGTATTTATGGTTTAATATAAGAACGTTTATAAATTATTATTATGTTTATTATAAGTAATGTTAAAAAAGTTAAAATTTTAGGGTTAAATTAATAAGCTTGCTTTAACCATTTTTTATTAACGAATAAATATGGTAATATATTTCGATAAATTTTAAATTTATGTTTTTTAATCGTAAAAGATTTAATTTAATTTTAATGATTATTAATTAATTAAATAAAAGATTTTTTTTATTATTTATATATAAGATTTATATTATTATGTAATTTATAAATTTATATTATAAACATATTTAATATATTTATAAAATTTTTAAAACGATTATGTTTAATAAAAGTTTTTAATTTATAACCGTTTTTTTAAATAAATTAATTAAGCTTATTAAGGTGGATTTTCGTAAGTTAATAACGAAGTATTTATAATTTAACGGTTAAACGGAAATTTTTAATTAATTTATTTAAATGAAATTGTGACTTTTTATGGATTATTTTTAAGATAATTAATTAAAAATATTACTTTACTTAAATTTTACATATGTTATTTAATTGTATTTAAGTATAAGGTTTTCCTTTGTAAAAATAAAAATGGGATTTATTTTAAAGATAATCTTTAATTAATAAGTTTATATTTGTAAGTTTAAAATCTTTTAAAAAAAGCTTAATTATATTATTACTTAATTATTAACGAAGTGTTAAACTTTTATTATATAATAAGCTTATAAAAATCTTTTATTAACATAAGATTATTAAAATAAACAAGTTAATAAAAAGAAACGGTTAATAGATTAAATAATGGGTGATTAGGTGTATGTTTATAAAGGTAATTAATAAATAAATTGCTTTTATAATGATTTAAATTATCCGATGGTAAGTTTTTTTAAAATATTAATAAAGTTTTATTATAATGTTTTTAAAATTAATTTACCTTTAAATATAAAAATTTATTAAGTTTTAAATATAAGTTAATTAATTAAAGCCTTAAATAACTTAGTTTTAAGGTAAATAATAAATCCCCCATTCTTAATAAAAATTAATAAAGAATAAAAATATGAAATATTTAAAATATTAAATTTTAAGTTTTTTAAGGGAAAGTTTTAATATAAAGTGGATTAAATAAGTTATAATTTTAATTTAATATAATATTTTTTTAAGGATTTTTTTAATGCGTTAATTAAGGTAAAAAACTTTTATGATTTATATTTTAAGGCCGTTAATTTTTTAATTAAATTTTGATAATAAATTAAAGCCATTACAAAAAATAAAATATTAAAAATAATAAATAAAAATAATTTATTTATTATAAAAAAAAAAGAAATTAAGAAAATAAATTATAAACGCATTAATAAATAACTTATTTTTTTTATAAACCAAATTTTCTTCCAAAGGAAAAGGTTATGTAATAACGTTTAATTATTGTTATTTTTAAAATATATTAATAAAGTAATTAATTAATATTTTAATTGTAAGGTTAATATATAAAAACTTTTTAAAGAAAATTATTTTATAATTTCCTTTCTTTTAATTTTTCATTTTAAATATTCTCGTTAATAAAATACGTAATCTTATTATTACATAGGTTTTATCCTGATTTAAGACTTGCTTACCGTGATAAATAACCTTTAAATTTAAAATAATTAATTATTAATATCGTTTTAAATAATAAAATCGTGGTAACCTTTATATATATAACTTTATATAAAATAAAAAAACGCTTTTTTATAATATAAATATTAATAAAATTTAAGGAAATTTCGCCACGTTTTAAGTTAAATATATTTCGTTTTTTAATTTAATTTTAAATTAAAGGTTTAAAAGTAATTTATTAAATTTATTTAATTTAAAATAATTTTATATTTTTAAATAATTTTAATAAATGATTTCGTTAATAAAGGTATATATGTGTACTTTAATTTATTATTTTTAAATAAAAAAAAATTAATAAATATTAAATTAATTAACGTTGCTTTAATTTTATTTAATTATATTATTATTAATATATAAATTATTAACGAAATTATTATTCGAAAATATTATTTTATTAAAATAAAAGTTTTATTAATAACGTTATAACGTATAATAAAATAAAAAATTAATTTATATAATTTTTTTTATTAATTTTATTACTTTTAATTATTAATTATTAATTTTACGGTAAATAAATCTTTTAATAATAAGTATTATTTTTTTATTATTATTTAAAATAATTTATGGATAATTTTATATAATTATATTATTATATTTAAGTGGGAAGCGAATATTAATTTCTTAGCTTATACGGATGTTTATATTATAAAAGCGTATATAATTAAATATTATTTTAAAATTAAAAAAAAAAACCGGTTTTTTAATAATTTAATTTATAAGATTTTATTTTATATATTAAATAAAACATTATTATTATTATTTATAATTAAATATATAAATAAATTAATTAATAAAAAAAATATAATGGTTTAAAAAATAATATATAAACTTTTAAATATATTATTATAAATGGGTATTTATATTATTTATTATATAAATATTTAATTTAAAATTAATTAACCTTAATAATTTATTACCGAAGCCGGCGAAATTAAAAAAAATAATTTAACTTTTATTAAATATAAAAACCGATTAAAACTTTTATATTTTAATAATATTATTTATTTTTAATGGTTAATTTATTATAATTAATATATTAAATCCCTTATATTATAATTTTAAATTAAACCGTAAATTTTTTTATATAATTTAAAATATAAATTTTATAAATTATAATTTAAAGATTTTTATTAAATAAAAATAATATTTTATTATTTATTTTAAAAATTAATAAATAATATTATAATGGTTAATAATATATAATATAAAACGTACGTTAATGTATATATAATTTATTAATTATATTATAAAATTATTTATAATTTTAATTATTTTTAAATATATAAAATTTTAATTAATTATAATAAATTTTAAAATGAAAATATTTTAATTTTTAAAATTTATAACTTTTAAAATAAACTTATAAATCTTTAATTAAAAAATTAATAAAATAATTTAAAATAAAAAATTCTCGGTTAATGTTTAATAAATCTTATATTTAATTAAAATTTTTATATTAATAAATATTTAAAAATTAATAATAATATAAATTATTAAATTAATTTAAAGGTTAAGTTTATAATTTTAAATGTTTAAATTAATAATATTTTTTTTAAAATTAAAAATACTTTAAACTTAAAATAACGTTAATTTTATAATTTATTTATAAATTATTATTATTAAATTTTAAATAATTAAAATCTTATATTTTTTTTAATAAATATAAATAATATTAATAATAATAATAAATCATATATATTAAATATTTTTTTTTAATATTTATAATAAATAATAATTAAATATAATTATTTTAATCCGATATTTTAAATTATTTTTATTAATGTTACGATTAATTTAATTAACGATTATACTTTTTATATAATGTTATGTTTTTTAATTAAAAGTAATTTAAACTTTTTTTTAAATTTAATTTTAAATTATATATAAATTAATTTTATTAACATATAATATTTTTTTATTAATAAAAAATTTATAATTAATTTTAAAATATTAATATAAATTAATTTTTAATTAAACGAAATATTTTTTAAATTAAAAAGTCGGTTAATAAATAACCGTAATTACGTTTTATTAAATAATTTTTATTAATTATTTCTTATTTTTAATAAAACTTTTTTTTATTTTAATAAATTAATTAACTTTATTAAAATAAATAATTATAATATTTATATATTTTTTAATTAAATAATTTATTTAAATATTATAATGCGTTAATAAAAATTTAAATAAAAATAATTTCGAATTATTTTAAAGGTTATTTATAATATAATTATTATAAAAATTAAATAAAAATTATTAAATATTTATATATATGTTAATTTATTTATAAATAAAGTTATTAATTTTAATAATATTTTTTAAATGTTTTTTATTAATTAAACCATAAATAATTATAATTATAAACATTTTATATTTTTTAATTAATTTATATTATCCATTAAAACCACCGGTTATAACATAAATTAAAACTTTATTTTTTTTTTAAAAAACTAATAATTTAAAGTTTCATTTCCCCGTTATTTTTAAAGCTTAATGTATATTTATAAAAAATATTTAAATAAATAAAAATTTCATTAACGGCATTTTTAATATAATATAAAATTTAATTTAATAATTAAATAAAAATTATTAATTTATATTTTTTTTTATTATTTTTATTATTTTTAATTAATATATTAATTTTATTTCGCATTATATAAAAAATAATTAATTTATTATATTTATATTTTAATTTATATATAATTATATTATAAAAAATTACTTTTATAATTATATATAATTTCTTTTAATATTAATTTATATAATTATTATTTATAAATTTTAAAATATAATATATAATTAAATAATTATTAATATATTTTATAAAAAATTCGTTTTAAGTTTTATATATATTATTATTTTAAAAATTAAATTTTTAAATAATTTATTATTTAACGTTTTTTTTAATTTAAAAAAATTACAACGTAAATAAAATATAAACGTTATTTAACGGCGTTAAAATTAAATATTACATATTAATTATATAATTAATAATTAATTATTAATTATTAATTATATTTATAATTTTAATTTAATAATTTATTAATTAATTATAAATATTTTAATAAAATAAATAATTAATTTTAAATTACATTATATTAAAAATTTTTCCCATTATTTAAAATTAAAATCGTTACATAATTACAAGTTTCAACGTATTATAAAATCCACTTTATTAAAAAGTTTTCCTTACTTAAGCTACTTGTAGATTACCGTATAATTACCCATGCTCTGTAGCGTCTCGGCCGAATGAAGGTATCATTAGTTACCCCTGGTATGCTGACTGTTCAGATCTTGCAGCTCCCGGCGCTGAAACCCCAATCCCATTGACTACCACCTAGTTCAATAGGAACCTGCAGATTTCAGTCCTCCCTCCCCTGACGCCTGTAACATGTAACATGTGGGAACACAAGCTGAACATCGCTTACGGATATGTATCAAGTCTGGTTCGATACATTTTACTGAGACCACATAAGATGCTTATTCGCATTAAGTAGGTACCTAGCTATAAGAGGCTGACCACCAGAGTCACCTGATGGATCCTATTCATAGATAGGTAGGGACTTGAGCTGAAGCTTATGAAACAGGGCATGCTCCTCTTTATGTTTACTTGATTCCTACGATGTCGCTCAATGTAAATGTTGCGTAAGAAATGATTATTCGGCCACATAAACTGTAGTTGTGTTGAATTTTTAACATAGCATGGTTCTTTTAAACCTCATTTTGATTCTTCAACCTTCTCTACCACATCCTACTTAAGTAGACATCTACTCTACGCTTATTATTGGACCAGATTAATCGATTAGAAGTCCTGCGACTGCGCATGCAGTTGCGGGCCAAAGTCCCTACGCCATGGATGTTGTAGGCTCAGTCGCCTCTCTTATACAACTAATAGAGGTCACTGCCAAAGTCATCAACTATTGCGCCGCGGTAATCGGCGCCTCCAGAATGATCGATGATCTCGGTCATACGGCTAGTACGATGCTTCAATTTTTGTACGAAGTCAAACGACAGGTTATTACCGATACCTCAGCCCGTAGTCGCCCCATAGGGCTCGAGGACCTCATCAAAGACTTGGAAGCATGCATGATCAACCTCTCTCGACAGTTTGAGAAGTTAAGTCCCAAGGGTCTTATGCAAAAAGTACGTTTTGTCCATATGGAAAAGGACATCGAGAAAACTATCAACAAGGCAACGCGTATGAATGGCTTCATTGGCTCGTGGCTCTCACTTGACACCAATCAAAAGACCAAGGTTATTGATGAGCGCGTTAAGGCGCTCAATAACAACGTAGAAGAGGAGAACCTACGGGGTAAAATGGATCGGATTGTTCAACATTTCGCTCCGGTTAGCTTTTCAGAAAAACACGGCAACGTCCTTCAACAACGGCAGGACGGCACCAGCCAATGGTTTATCGAGTCTCCTGAATTCCAAGATTGGATGCAGTCTACCGGGGGGACTTTATGGTGTTCGGGGGCACCAGGTGCCGGCAAGACAGTTATGGCTTCAACAGCTATCGAGTATCTTCACGAGAAAGTTCGGGGAAGCGGTACAAGCAGCCTAGCATATGTCTACTGCGACTATCGCCAGCGCCAAGGCCAGAAAGCTTCAATACTACTTGGTAATATTTGGTCCCAACTGTTCCGCCGACGAGGACCCTCTGCGACCGAGATTGAGCAGCTCTTTGGAGAGATGGCGGCACGGTTCGACTTCACGCCGACTAAGACTCATGTGATCAATCTCATAAGAGATGAGCTGACTAATGGAGATTGGAAGCGAGTCTATATCGTCGTCGACGCTCTTGACGAATGCAGCGACGAAAGCGAGCGAAATGGGTTCATTGATAGTCTTCATAGCCTGCAGCCGTTGGTGAACGTGTTGGTTACATCCCGGACCACCCCCCATCTCGATAATGGGGAATTCAACGACGTGCGAGCCGTTCGGTTTACACCTACTAACGAAGATATGAGCATTTACATAGATGCACGAATACGGGAATCAAAGAAGATCTCTGGTTATGTCGAACGGAAACCAGAGCTAGCAGATGAAATCCGTCGCATCGTGATCGACAGGGCTAACGGAATGTATGCTGCACTACACTTAGCACCTCCTTTTTCGAATAACAGATGCTAACAATTTCTTACAGGTTTCTACTTTGCAGAATGCATCTTGACTCCTTGAGCAGATCGATTACACTCAAGGACTTGAAAAAGGAGCTCGGTCGTATCCCCAAGGGTGAGAACGTCGTGAAGGATACGTACGACCAAGCCATGTCGCGTATACGAGATCAAGGCATGAACATCGAAGAGTTCGCGCTGCGGGTGATTCGGTGGGTCTGCTTCGCCAGGCGGCCGCTAAAGCTAGCAGAGCTTTTATGTGCGCTCGCGGTTAGTCCCGAGGACGAGGAGCTCGACGAAGATGCTGTCGGTGACGAGAACGATATTACGAACTATTGTGCTGGCCTCGTTGTAGTGGAGGGTGATAGCAAGACCGTCCGATTCGTCCACTACACCACGCAGGAATATTTCAACTCTCTTAGACATTCCGAGGAATTCGCTCACAGTCACGGAGATATAGCCCTTACCTGTATATCTTTTCTTGGGCTCAACGATATCACCCTTTCAGATGGCGGATACGTAGCCAAGATGTGGCCCCTACAAGAAGAAACACCGTTCCTGACATACGCGACTCTAAATTTTGGGTATCACTGCAGTCAAGAGTCAGCGGCCCTGGGTGCGGAAGAGTCTGATTGCTCAAGGGAGACCACGGACTTACTACTTGAGTTCCTAAAGCGTCCAGAGCACATTCAACGCGCAGCTCTAACGATTCTCATGCGCCTTGGGGGGAGGGTCACGTCGATCATGCAGGAACCTGGCCTCCGTAAGAGCTTTTTTACGAAGGCTGTGGCGATGGACGTAGCCGCATTCTTCGGAGTTATCCGAAGCGATTCGGATGGCCATCCATTCACAGTAAGTGTTGAGTGGTTAATAAAGAACACAGAGCAGGCTGGCGATCCCAACGAAAAGTGGTTCGGGAATTCGCTTCATTGGGCTTGCCTCAATGACTCCGCCGACTCGATCAAGGCGCTCCTCAACAGTCCAGATATTAAATTAGATGCCAACCTAGCGTTAGGCAATCCGGTGGGTTGGCAGCCAGCCGGATTTGCGGTCGGCTATGGATCTCTGCGCGCTCTCCAGGTCCTCTTGGATCACGGTATTGATATATATCAGCATGCTAAGCACGAGTGGACTACAACCCTCCTCGAAGAAGCCATAAGATGGGCTCATGCCGCGAAGGGGTCTAAGACTGATTTGATGGATGCGATCATGCAAAAAGACACAATCAGTAGACTGCTTATCGAGCGTGACGTTTACTGGAGCACAGCACTTATGGAAGCTGTGAATACGACTGATTTTGGCGTGTTTGAGAGCATTATGGGTTATTACGAGAAGACTCGATGGCCGCCGGGACGTAAGGAGCAAGTAATCCTTAGTGGTAATTTCGAAGGGAGAACGGCACTCCATTTAGCTGTAGGGGACTCGTCCTTAAGTGTAAAAAATCCCGATAAGACCGCGACGTCCGGCCCCCAGCGAATACTGGAAGCACTTTTGGATGGTCCACACGCCAACGGCTTACTTCAAAGGCGTGATATGAAAGGTGATACGCCATTTGAGACAGCCATTCGCCGGAACCATATCCAGGCTGTTGATACCATCCTTACGAAGAATGCTCAACATAAATTTGACGATTTCTACCCGTCGCAAGTGCTATCTGGGTTATACCTAGCTGCGAAGACCGCAGGTCCCACGATGATCGACCTATTATTGAGAAACCTCGAAAACGACCATGACCTATTAAATAGATCCGGGGAAAACGGTGTGTTACACCACGCTGCTAGCGGCAATAAACCCGAGAACACGGAATACTTGATGCGGAGGCTCACGGATCTCCATCTTTACGACGTTCCCGATTCGAAAGGAAACTTGCCACTTCACTATGCAGCGAAAAGCGGCAATATAGATGCTGTAGCAGCTCTGCTAAAGCAAGATGGAATTCAAGTCGATTCCCAGAATCAAAATGGCCGGACTGCGCTACACCTGGCAACCGATGACAATTTGGTCGATATATGTTCGCGACTTTTGAAAGCTGGTGCCAACACCAATACCAAAGACAATGAAGGTTTGACGCCTTTCACATTGGCTACTCGACGACGGTTTTCAGAGGTAATAGTTATCATGGTTAACCATCACCCTTTCCTAGAGCTTAGTGACTTGGACGCAAACGACATTGCATGGCTGCAACAACAACCTTGGGGACTTGGTCTATTCCGCAAATCCGAGGCCGCCCCTCAATCAACTGCCGATGTAGAATATTGGCCAAAGCAAGAGGAGGATATAATAACAGCAGCATTGTGTCTGCAAAGGAAGTTGAGGCGGCAGAACCCACTCGCGCTAAAGACGTCCCAGCGAAGACATACGCTAGCTTATCTGACGTCCTACATCTTAGATCTAGCGGAGTATTGGGTTCGATCAAGTAGTACTAGAGTCAGCATAGACAAGGCCGGCGAAGTTAGGAGATGGGGCGACCCTCTAACACCGTACCTCACAAGCAGGGTCATCATAGGCCTCTCACCCAAGCCTGTGCGCCGGGTCGTATTCGAAATCACCGGCCACGACCAAGGGTACTGCTCAAACCCCAGCCGCGGTGAGAGTTGGACGTGGTTCACGGCCGACGTGCACCGGCGCGAGAACTCCGTGTTTGCGCAGGAGCTCTCCGGCCCGCAAGACCAGGGCACGACCAACAAGGAGATCTACCTGGCGCACAACCGCGGCGCAAATCGAGCGTGGCACACGCATAAGCTGATCTGGAGCCTGACGGACCCCGCGGTCGCGGACGCTGAGAGCGGAGTCTGGATTAAGGGTTTGACGCCGGGGGACAGGGTCGTGGTCTTGCCGCATGCACGATATCCTGGGTGGGAGAATTGGGTGAAGAGGGTGAGGATCGACATTTTTACTACATGCCTCAAGAGCGATTTTGATAGAGCAGATAGTACTGACTCGCCGCCGCGGTACGAACTTGTTTCTTCTTGAAAGAGACTCGACCATTGTTAGATGCAGGAACTATGTTCCGATGACATGGTCGGGGAATATATCCATATCATTTTCACCCGGATTTTGGCGTTTCCATTTGCTGAGAATTCTGGAATACCCCATGAAGAAAAGCCGAAGGAGTTCGGTGGGTCGTATAATAGATTCGGTACTTCAATCTCGAGATGTTGAAGGTAGAAGGGTGTAATTGATGTTGGGTTGGAAAGTTTGCAGTTAACGACTTAAACCCCTGACTAACTTGGGTAAACACGAAAGCTAGCCCCACAACGTCTCTAAATATGTATATTACCTACATAAGTACCTAGACCTGGTCGCTAGATGGGAGTTTATTTATTATTGAGTTTAGGTTCGAGTCCTACCAGCGCTATTGGTAGTCTACTCGTCTCTTTGGTATACGGGAAACCTTAACTTAGAAAGTTCCGATGAATGTGGACGTTTTGGGCAACTCGCCAAAAATAGAGTTCCACTATGACGCTTGGGTAGCCGCACATTGAGTTCCTGCCAGCCACTAAAAACGCTTTACCGCCAAGTCGCTGTAACGCAAATGTTAAGGCTGTGCTTATTAGGACTTTTAAAAAGGGGTAGGAACCGCTTTGTCGCTTCATTTGAAATAGGGAGAGATACCTATAGGTATAGAATGCGATTGTAGCTCGATCTGCTTGGTTTTCAATTATGACGGTTTTTGCAGACCTTGCAAAATTTTGATTTTCCTTACTTTGAAGTATCATAGACAATTGCCGATTTATGTTGATGTCAATCCCTTAAGAATTAAGGGATCGTCGCGCTGATCCATGGCGCGTTTGCATTCCGTGGATGTCCGACGATATGTATTGTGACCTTCAGATTAGGATCGAAATACGGATTGGTTTCCTCTTCATGCACTTCCTCAGATGCTCTCATTATACTCATTAAATATTCAAATGTTAGTTAAAGAAAATATAAAACAATAGGTTTGATTCTTCGTGAAATACATTGGACCAGCTTCCTGGGATTCGTCTCCACGCCGAGCTACGCCAAGACGGATATCAGTTGATGGAAGTAGATTTAAACGAAAAGCTTGTATTCCTTGGAAGATGGCAGGATCGGTACGAACAGGGAGCCCTAGGCCATTTTTAAGCGGGTGTGAACACAAGGAATGGTAGCGGTAGGCGCTAGGAGAGGGCGATCTCGCGAGTTTCGCTTGGCTGTGGGTTTATCAATCGTCACTCTCCAAACCCCACAGTGTCAAGATTAGTTAGGCGCTACAGATCATGGGGATTTAGTAGAATTTAGGACGAAAGGTCAACCTTGCTACAGTGCTTGTACAGTGGGTATGTACATCACCTGCCCATCGCGATGTCTTACTACATGTGTGGATGTATTGATAGTACCTAGTTACTTCGTGCATGTACATGACACCAAAAACCTGCTGTGTGTGAACAAGCAAGAAAGAAACTCGGGAAACTTCCTCCCTTCTCACGTCTATGCATTCTTTTCCAAATCCAAATCCAAATCTAAACCTTAACCCAAACCCGAACCCAAACTAATATCTCCTCAATTTCGCGGCGTAGAGGGAAAGATTTCATATTCATATCACAACACTCGAATTATTCATTCGACTCCGTAATTCCGATTGACAATACCGACAGCTACTGAGGGCGACAGGGTTCGACCGCGACCTTCGTTTTTCCTTTATTCCAACTCCGTCACTCGTTTGCATTTGATTTATGCCAACTTTTCCGAACCCCAGCACAATGATCTCCCGCCTTTCGCGCGCCCTTCCGGTCGCGCTCTTATTAACCAGTGATCTGGTTTCCGCGCAAACCTTCAAGATTGATTCCGATGGTATGATTTATCGTCCTTTAGTCGTTTAAACCGTATCGGAAATTTAGCGGGTCTTCCAAGTCGCCAAGCTAACTTCTAGTTCTATTCCAGACAACATTATTTCGACGTCGAAAGCCCTCGCTCAAAATGCCATGGGTTACTACCACGGAAATGAATCCGGACAAACACCTGGCATCCTTCCCGGTCCTCCTCCTGCGGGTGATTACTACTGGTGGGAGGGCGGCGCACTTTGGGGAGCTATGATCGATTACTGGCATTACACTGGCGATACCACCTACAATGACGTGGTAACCCAAGCCTTGCTTTGGCAGGTTGGCCCGAACAAGGACTACATGCCTCCCAACGTCACGGCTTCGCTAGGTAACGATGACCAGGGATTTTGGGGAATGTCTGCTATGTTAGCAGCTGAGGCCAACTTTCCGGACCCTCCCGCCGGCCAACCCCAGTGGCTAGCCCTGGCTCAAGCAGTCTTCAACACTCAAGCCGATCCCGGTCGCCATGATGATACCTGTAACGGTGGTTTGAGGTGGCAGATTCCCTTCTCTAACAACGGATATGACTACAAGAACAGTAAGCGGGGTGTTGCTTGTTTCTAATGCACGGAAGGCTAACGAGAGCTAGGTATCGCCAATGGCTGCTTCTTCAATCTTGGCGCCCGCTTGGCACGCTATCTAAACAACCAAACCTACGCCGACTGGGCTGAGAAGACCTGGGATTGGGTTCAAGGTGTTGGATTCATGGATGCGGACTACAAGATCTACGACGGCGCCCACGTCGAGACCAACTGCACCGATATCAACAAGGCCCAGTTCTCGTACAACAATGCAGTCTACCTCCTAGGAGCCGCCCACATGTATAATTTCGTAAGGATTGCCAAGTCGTTTCCGTAATCATTCTACTAACATATCTCTTAGACGGATGGTGACTCAAAGTGGGAAGCACGACTCAATGGTCTCATAGATGCGACAATTCGCGACTTCTTCAAAAATGATGTAGCTTATGAGATTGCATGCGAGGAGCACATGACGTGTACGACGGACATGTTGAGTTTCAAGGGCTACTTACACCGATGGATGACCACGGTGACGCAGATTGCGCCAATTACATCGACGAAGATTTTACCCGTCCTACAGAAGTCGGCTCAGGCTGCGGTAAACCAATGCACCGGGCCTCCTGACGGAACTACTTGCGGATTCGGGTGGTCTAGCGGCACTTTCGACAACAGTGTTGGAGCCGGCCAGACAATGAATGTGTTGGGAGCAGTATCATCTCTGCTGGTTGCGAACGCTAAAGCGCCGGTTACTAATGCTTCCGGTGGTACTAGCGCGGGTGACCCGAATGCCGGATCTGGGAGCGACTCTTTCACCAACAGTCCGACAGCGATAACCACGGGAGACCGGGCTGGTGCTGGTATTCTAACCGCGCTTGTCCTTGCTTCCGCGGCCGGTACATTCGCTTGGATGAGCATTGGGGCATAAACTGCCTCGAGACATCGCCCATACTCACAAGTTTGAGCAGAATTTGTCGATAGAAAATACATTACGACATCGTACTTTAGGAATCTCAATCCAGCAGGACATCTGCGGTGGCGTCTAGGAAGGATGGAATGCAGAATAGAGAGTAGGACTATGAGGGTATGAGGCGTTCGGCATTGGTCTTGATAAGTGATTTCCCGTGGAACGAGGAAACATTGTATTTTTGCGGCTTGATTTTCGATACGTTGGCACCCTCCCTCAAATAGGGGTTGTTCAGGGTAGGGTTAATACCAGGATGAGTTTGTCAGAAGTGGCTTTGAACACTGGAGGTTATGTCAATGCCCCAGTAAACTCTTAATGATAAGAATATAAGACTTCTCGATCATTCAGGTACCCTTCATCGTGTGATTAAAATTGACTTAGGAGTGTCTTCAAATCCTGAAATTTCTGACCTCTGCCAATAGGTGGTTATTTCGACACTGAAGCTGTTAATTCTTAGTCAGTGACCGTTAGTTACCATGTAAATACTCTTCGTAAAAGCATGGATGATGATGTTCAAATATGTTTACATATAAACATTAGAAAATATCTTATTTAACATCGGGGTTCCTGACAAAGAGGAGACTAGCCTCCCATGATCACATGTTCGCGACTAGAATCTCTAGCAGCTAAAATACAGCACTTTAAACATGCCATGGTTTGAAGCATGTATAGGTACATCTGGCCCAAGGTATGCCATAGTAACAAACTGTTCAAGTTTGTTGCCGCGCAAGGCAACTAATTTTATAGCTTCATCGCCATGAAAACCCCCATGATAAAGTGCGCCGTGGAACCCAACGACTGCCAATTTTTGATCTTTTTCTACTCTGCACCTATCCTTAGGATCATGTGGACAGCGTAAGATTGGTGTATTCGTTACAATATTGACAAGCTTAGAGAAGGAGAAAGATTCTGCGAAAACCTTCTCAGGTCCAACCATGAACTACAACAAAATCGAGTCTTCATTTAACGACACGATCATGCAGATATGCGTATCTGAAGGGCAATAATGAGGTTCGAGGAAGGAACCCGATGCGACTGATGAGATGAAGTGTTGGGTACGCTCATTACGTTGAGGAAATGGATCAATGTAGTCGTGTTTTTCAATTATAATCGACCTCATCGCACCGTTAACAGAAGGTTGACCCGACCATAACGTTATGAAGCGACCCTGGTCATCATAACAATCATTATGTAGTATGGAAGTATAGCCGATAGTGTATCTCCCGCTTGAAAGCCCGAGGATACGATGAGTGCCCCCCAGCATTCCAACCTGTCTCTGAAGCTCATGAATATCGTCGCCGGTAATTAATGACATTACATTAACCATGACGTTATCACCAGAGACATCGAAATGTTCTGCGTCTGTGTACAATCTTTCCAAAGCGTCTTCGCGAATTCTAAGGCGGCTGGCATCAAAGCGACACCACATACTACCGCAATATTGAACATTAGTATTAACTCCGCAGACACTTTGAGACAAGTTGATTAAATATTGCGAGGATTCAGATTCGTGGTCGAGAAACAAGAAAACCTCCAGTACGAGACAACTTTTAGGTAAATATGTATTGAGAAGGACATAACATTAGATGCTACTCACAGGCTCAATATGGCAGTCACCATACTACACATAAACCTTTCAACGTACCTACATATGCAGTCCCGACATGCCTTATGAAATATATCATATAAACTTGCATGTCTGTCGTGTTTGCCACAGGTCGTCATCAACATAACCAGCAATTGCTTAATGCTTTCGATAGGACGGACTGGAGACTGCCTTTCGACATGATGTGTGGGCGCACCGTTCTTTCTAAGGAGCTTTAGACGACAATGTCTTTTCCTAGAGTGGTTGCAGCGATCACTGGGTAGAAATCGATACCGCCGTCGCTCATGGCCTCGAGGGCTCTGCCCGTGAGGCTATGGATGGATGATCGACACGGTGTTGGTGACATCAGCCTGGAAGGCAAAGCCGACTGCATTTCCTGACATCTTTGGTTATAGATTGATTCAAATATCAAGCTTTCTCGTGGAGAGAAAAAAGTCGGTTTAAGACGTTGGGTTAAAAGTTTGGAGGATACAATGATGAGGTAGGAAACTGGGTTGAAGTTGGTTAATCTCTCAGCCTGGATCTCGTTCACGACGACTACTACCTATGGACTACCCCATGATGAACCTCGCCTTACTACGTAGGAGGCGGAGCGACGAGTTCATGCTTGGCGATACACTCAAGGAAAAATGCCGAAAATATACGCGCCTAGCTTGCGCCTTCGCCATCACCTACCAGAAAAACGTCGGGTTTTAGACCGTACCTCCTAGCATTCAATGATACCTTCGTAGGTGGTAATAACTTGGTTGCACTAGTCTAATGTGAAGATAGATGCTGGCAAACTTTGTTTATATGAAAAAAATATCAATAAATAAAATATTTGAAATCCTGTGAAGCCCTCCTGGATGCCCCTTAATGGCTCCACTATGAGAACCCCGTGTTTCACCTCACGATCTATCAGACTCTTTTTGTAGAAAACACAGTTTTCTTCCTGTAATTTTCATACAATTAACATTTGGAATGAGATAAAACCTCGCCGACTTATTACTAGAATTTTTATTTATTTACCTATTTATAAGTTGACATTCAACTCTATCCTGGCCAAGAGCCGAATGAACTGCACGGTAGTGGATCCGCACGCTGCCCAGCGCTAAACCACCTTAAGCCACAAAAAAGCATCCCAATATCACCTCCCAAAAGAACACAAGAAAATCCAAAAGAAAAGAGGAAAACTCCCCAAAAATAGCCTCAAAAATGCCAATCTTCACCGACCCCCAAGCATTCCCCGCATTCTACGAGCTGCCCTCGTCCTCATCTCCCCCTCCACTCCCATCCTCCTCTGCCCCCCCTTCCTCCCCGCCAGCAGCATGGTTTCTCCTGGCGCAGATCAAGGAGGACATGACCATCACGAAGCCCACGGTGATCGTCCGCGACCGGTCCGAGACCGACTTCGCCGTGACTTTCGACGACGGGGACCAGCACGGCCTTGTCATTAGCGGGGGCGGGGCCGGTGGCGGCAGGGCGCGCTTCCGCAAGGGCCACACGCTGATCGTGCCGTGCCCCGCGCGGACGGACCGCGGCGAGGGGAAGAAGGCGCTGGTACGTGTGCCAGAGGGGCTGGGGAAGGATGTCAGGGTGTTGCCGGCGGGCTTGGAGCGGGTGTTTGAGCTGGGTTTGCTGGTGAGATCGGGGCAAGGGGACGGAGACCAGAAGAAGAGGGCGTGTGCTGCGTGTGGGAAGGAGGGGAAGTGTGAGGGCGAGGACGAGGACGAGGGTGGACAGAAGCTGATGCGGTGTACGGGCTGTGGAGTCGTTGCGTATTGCAGCAAGGAGTGCCAGGTTCGGGGGTGGAATGATAAAGGACATAAATCGGATTGTAAGGTTCTTAAGGGTATTAAGGAGATATGGCCTTGATATGGCCTTTCAATCAAGGTGTTGCCGTGGCATGCTCATCTTTCGGGGGGGATATGGTTGAGCGGCTGAGAATCCTGGGTCTGGGGGTGAGTGATTGATAGAAATCCCCTTCCGAGTAACCTAGACGCTAACCTTTCGGCGCAGGCACTTGGATAGATGGTAATGAGAGCCAAGATAGAGGATATCGTCATCGCTCACAATTATGAGCATGTCATGTAGATATATAATATGCTAACGCTAGAAAAAACACATAACCGCACCATACAATCTTGCGTGGTCTAAACGGCCGCCCTCTCGGGATCGGTCTGCGAGTCCCGTTGGCGATACATGATATCCGTCCTCATCGTATACTTAGTCCCGGCCTTCACATCATCGCCAGAGTGGTACAGCCTCCTATGCTGGAAAATCAGAATCCTGCCGGCCTTAGGATCAACATCGACCCTGCGCTCCTGGTTCGGCGACAAGAACGACGTTGCACCCCCGACAAGCTCAGACTTCTCCCCGACCTCCTGCCTCGAATCGTTCAGGTACAAGTGCAGTGTATAATGCGTCATGACGGCGTGCCCGTCCGCCGTGACCTCGCCGTACGGAGAGTCGCAGTGCGGGCGGAAGAACTGGTCCTTGCCGTACTTCAGGAAGCGCATGCGCTTGTTCACGCTGTGGAAATCCCAAACCGTCCGCTGGTTCTGCGCACCGCCGTTGCCCTTCGCGCGATGCAGGGTGCGTCTCGGCTCCTGCGCGAACGAGAGAAGGCCCTCCCTGATTTCCGGCACGCGCTCGAGCCTCGCCCACATGCGGTCGACCATGTCCTGGTTGTCCCAGATGATGCGGTCGCTGTTGCGGTAGTTCGGGGTGCTGACCTCGTACCCGCCCCCGGCGTTCACGAGGGCCGGCGACCACGCCGACCCGTTGTCCCGGTTCCGGTTCTCGTCCGAGACGCTGGCTTCCGCCAGCTCGATCAGCTTCACGCACTCCGACGGGCTAAGCACGTGGTCCAGCACTACGGCGTACAGGCCCTTGAACTCCGGGAGTGGGGTGTCGGCGAAGTTGATCTGCTTGAAGGTGATGGGCTCTGCGTCGGAAGGCTCCGATCTGAGGAAGTCGTTGGGGACGTCCACTTCCTTGGAGGCGTAGGACGTCTTTATGAGCATGCCCGCCATTCTTTCTTTACACCGTCTTGGTGGTGATGTGGGGGACAAGGGGTTGACTGGATAGACAAGAATATTATCTTGTAACTAGGAATTAAAAGTGCTGTTAAGGTACAATAATACCGGAGTTTTGAAGCCGGATATCAGTCTAGCGTAACACGCTGATAACTTGTAAGAGGTGTATAGAGCTGTTTTATAGGTAAAATGAAATAATCAAATCCTACAGGCACCTGGGCAGGCAAAAGATGCCTAAATCATGCCACAGCCAAACATGACCATGTGCGACGGGGGCGAAAGCGAACCAACGGCTTGGACTGCGGCGCAGTTTTGAGATCTGCGATCAGTTGTCTCGTGCTATGATGATAATGACCACGTTTATCTTTCAAAATGAAAAAGCGTCAAAGATAAGTTAGTGGAAAGATTTAGCAAGTTGTTAATACCGAACCGGCTTATGTGTCGTCAACTAGATCATCTCAAGTTGAGAATTTGGTGCGTTTCTTAACTTTAGAATAGGCAGACATCGGTATGGGCTGATTTAGTCTAGGGCGTTACAGGGCGAAAGAGCTAGTCTCCAGGGCTGCATGTGGCGGTGTCCAATAGAACTTCGATGCCTAAAGATCAGCATCCCAATGGTCATTGAGGCTGGCTTTAGGGCTGTGCTGAAGCGCAATTCGCTCATTGGGTCCCCGCTCGCCGTATCAATGCATTGTAAAAAAGGATAGTGAAGTAAAAGGCGAAAATATTGTGAAGAAATGATTCATAGCAATTCTCTTTTCGAAATCCAATGGTAGGTCTCCATCTTGTGGTACCTATACATCCGGACCGATGCCGCAAGAAGGAGGTTAGGGCCAGCTATAGAACCTTAATAGCCGTACTACGGCCCGCTCCCCGCCCTAATCATCGGCGCTGCAGGTACCATCGACGACAGCTCCGGGTTCTTTCCTAAGTTGGTGATGCACTTATATAATCGACTATCGTTGTTTGGTGGGTCCCCTAGGCAAGTAGCCATGATGCCAAGTGGGCTTAACAGAAATATTATAGATATTTTGAAGAAAGGGGAAAAGAGTATTTAAAGTAGAAATGTGTAGGTAAAACTGTGAAAATGAGAATAGTTGGCAGCAATTAGGTATAAGTGGAAATGCTACCCAACAGAAGATGGGACTGTTGAAATATGCTATTCCAGTGCGTGAGGGTAAACCACGTAGATACTAATAAGTGGCATGTGCATGATCTACTACGTGGCCATGAATGTAAATTTTGAGAATGAATCGACTCTTCTCTTCACAATGTCTGGCTCGTTATGCGTTTGTTTCGAGCATCGGCATCCTAGCCAGCTCTACCGTGTCGACTCTTGCCGATCTAACGTAATTTTCAACCCCGCAGTGGGTATTCTAAATAGACGACTAGTAAAGTGAAAACCGGTTGACGTAGCAGGGTAGCTAGAACATTTCAGGAACACCGGCCCTCATATTATAAATTCGAGATTTCAACCCAACCCACAACAGATATTTCCGTCTCCCTAAGGCGGCACGTCCGTAAAAAGTTTCAAGTTTACCTACTTACTAGGATACTAAGAATCATCTTGAATACTCACCAATATCGAGCAGCAATGGCAGAAACAAACAACCCCTTGGCGAGATCTTTAAGCTCCAGCCCGAGTGTCTCATGCGTGATACTCACAATCGCGGGTCTGAAATTGAATATCTATGGGTTGTCCGAGTTGCCTGAGGGTGCGAACAAGATATCGTGCCTGTGGCTGCATCACCCAAGATTAAGGTCCAAAGTTGACATGACGAATATCGCAAACCAAATCCTGTCAGCGTACCATCAGAAGTCTTCTTCTAGGCGCGGCCTAATCGCCATCGCCTTCGACCAACGGAATCATGGCTCGCGGCTTGTGGATGCGCGAGCGAATGACGACTGGCGAAGCGGGAATAAGACACAGTATGTTTGTTGGCGCCTTTGGAGAATCTCCTCTCGGCGTTTGAAAATTACTCGGTAATTTCGAAGGTCTTGAGAGTTGAGAACACCAAAATTGCCCTTAGAACCTAAAAATGTGGTTCGCTAACCCCTATTTCTGAATAGTGCCCAGGACATGTTTGGGATCATTACGGGCACGGTTGTGGACACGATAAACTTGCTCGATTTAATAGAGGGCCACCTCTTCGGCGCTGGGGATGGCCCTGGTGCCGCGTCTAATGGCGGGAAGAGGCATATCGATCACAACCTAGTTCTAGGCGTTAGTCTGGGCGGACATACTGCCTGGCAGCTTTTGTTCGCGGATCCTAGAGTCACGGCTGGTATCATGGTGATTGGATGTCCCGATTATTCCTGTAAGTTTAATACCCCGACATTGTTAGAGAACAAGGGAAAACATTTGACAGGGTATGATGAATATCGTAAGATGAGTGCTAATGATCGTAGATCTGATGAAAGACCGTGCACGATTATCGAAGCTGCAGACTTTCCTGGAGAGAGAGGGTCAATCCTTCTTCGGCAGTAAAGATTTCCCAGATACATTGATAAAAGCGTGCAACAAGTATGACCCAAGAAGCATCTTGTTTAACAATCGAGATAAGGCCATATCGTCAAGCCCTGTTAGGGATTCGGCGACATTCCGCCCACTACTTGACTCGAGGGTCTCTAGAAAGAGGTTCCAGGTTCTCTCCGGCGGAGCGGATAAGCTCGTCCCGTATAGAATCAGTGAGCCTTTCATGCAATTCTTCAAGATTGCCGTGAGCAGCTGGTACGCTGACGGGGGTATTTATATAGAGGACAACGTTTATCCAGGTGTTGGCCACGAATTCAATGCAGAAATGAGGAGAGATGCTGTGCGTTTTGTTCTCGATACCGTGGCGCTGAAGGATCGCGAGAATGACACCGCAGCCCCCAAAATTTAGCTTAGTTATGAATTCAATAAAACATAACAACTCAAAGGTACTAGTAGTGTGACCATGGCTGGGAAACCTCCTCTATGAGTTGTTCTCCTTCCTTCACAGGGGTTGACTGCACACCGCTGCGAATCCGATCGTTTTCGTCGGCGAAGAGTGTTTGCGAGATTCCCCACGGGTTCCTCTTGTCGCGCTTACTAGCTAGAAGTTCGCCTTTACCATGTGGATCTTCTTTCCACTGGGTAATTGCTTCAACGATACCTTTGATGGCGGCCTGGTTTGATCCGTCGATCATGCCTGGCGGATCCACACCGACGAAATCGACACGATCTAGGGGAAATCCAATAGCACCACAGTGGCAATCGACAAGACGTTCACGTTTGAAGGCATGGCTCACCAAGGTCAGCTTCCTTGGCCACGTTCCATAAGTTTCCCAGAATTTGACGAGCGAAAATAGCACGTTGTAGTATGAGTCTAAAGCCCGCTCTTCGCAGGAAACCCGCCCCGTTACTTCGGCCTCGGATAAGATCCCAAAATACGCGTTTGCGCTGGAGAGATTGGCGTAACTCTGTGCTTCAGATAGACATGTTTCCTTCCTCGTGGGGCCACTATGGACGTGCAGTTAATACTTCAGACATCCATCAAAGATAATTGAGGATAGACTAGTTCGAATGTTCTCCCGAAAAGATTGGCGTGAGGATAACCGTGCGTATAATTCGGCATTCCAACACTTGCTGCAGTACTAATATCTCTGGACAGTAGGAAGGAAGAACCTACCCGGAAAACATCAGTATAGAATTATCGTCTCCCTTCAAGATGCGCAGTCCAGCCTTGATATGTTCGATGAAGGTAGGTGTTTCGCCTTTTTGGAATCCGGCGATAAGCCATTCGTTCTCGTCATGACCCCGTGAGTGACCGCCAAGCCAGATGCCGTGACAACATACGATGATTAAATTTCCAGGCGGTTTGGAGGTCATTTCGTTTTCCGAGATCGTGCGCCTTGATTTTAGAATTAATGATGGTGTGAATTGCATCGCCTAATATGAAGCAGTTCCATACAGTAAGTGGAGGGAACAGATTATGAGAAACCGCCAAAATCTACCAAAATCAACGAAACCTTCAAAACATGCATAATAAACATACCCTCTAGAAGCATAACCTTTTTAAAATACATAGTTGTAAGGTATGTATTTATAAGGTGCACTATCACGTGACCACCCTTAACATGACATTAGCAAGCACCTAGTGTTACTCCATCCGACTCAACATCCTCATCCTCGTCTTCAAGATACTCAAACTGAGCTACCTCTTCGCCCTCATCATCTACCCCCATATCTGTGTCTTCATCATCCCGACTAAACATTGCCCCGTCAGTCACATCGCTTGACTTTTTAAACACCTTCCTTCTCCTCGAATATTGAAACTCTCTCACGCGATAGGCAAAATCGCATTCATCATCGACCACAAACTCGTTCCCGACAGAACCTTGATTAGCCATCAAAAAGCTACCAGTCACCTGCGTGCCCATAGCACTAACAGCTGCCTTAGCTGAGCCGCTTCGACTACCAGAGCGCGTCTCGCTCGCGGTTAAGTTGCTACATGTTGCGACGCCGACTATGAGATATAGGGGTTTTGTGAACAGGCACCCTCTAACAAATTCGAGCACCTTTGGTCCCAGCAGTGCTCGATCCATGTACTCTTTCGCCGTTTCAGGGGATATGATCTGAGCTCGAACATTCTGCGACACGAACGTTGCTTGAGCATTACTAGAACGGGCGCCTTCCAGACCTCCACCACCGCTAACCCCTGGTACCGTCGGCAAGAGGGCACTTAACTTCCCACTTAGATCCTTCGATAGCTCGGACTTGATGATTCGTTGTACCATCGTCGTGCAATTTTCCCGTTTCTCCGGAGGGACTGCCTCGATACCGCTCCCGTAGTTGAGCGACGTCTCAAGGTCATCTGGTTTTGTGAGAATGCTTCCTAGCGCCATGCGCGTGTTCGGTGGCTGCGGCTCGCGGTATATATGCCATCGTATGGGACCAGCAATGCGGCCTGAGGGATTGGCCATTGTTCTGAGAACTACGACTTGATCTTTGACTTCTCGATGGCCCAAAAGTTGAAATTTCTCAGCAGGATTTAAGTACTCCAACTGTCCGACTAAAAGTGAGATAGAAGTACTTACATAACCTGTAGCTTTTGTGTAGCACAATGGCCGTTAATTGGTGGGTTACTTTGCTTGCTTCGTAGGACTACGTCATGAGGCTTGCATGAGATGACGAAGTCAGACCGGACGAGATGTAAGCCTTAGCCACAAAGTCGACCTGGCCATTTCTTACTCATGGTTATGGTCGGTTTTCCGATACCAAAGGCTCGTAGTATGTCCTCTCATCATCTGTAGCTCCCCGCTGAAATATTTACCTACCTACCTAGGTACCCTAGGTATCATTGAAAGTTAACCTTGTATTTCTCCCACTCGACAATCAAAAGGAGAATCGGTAAACTGCGAAATCAGAGCTTGTAGTTTCTCCCTAAACTTGTTCAACTGTCTCTAAGCTCGAGTCAAACATGGGAGACCCATCTCAAAAACCAGGCCCCATTCTACGCGAGGCAACGAAAAAAGGCGACGCGAATGCTGTAGAGAAGATATTAAAACGCGGATTTGAAAAGGGAAACGGCCCTGGACGGATTAATAAGTTCTTGAATCAAGCAGCGGAACTCGGCCACCGCGACGTCGTAAAGATTCTTCTCGAGCACGGAGCAACGGTCGACGCGCCCACCCCGCATGGTTGGACGCCTCTATTACTTGCTGCTAAGGGTGGCTATACAGATGTGATGGTGGCTCTGTTGGATGCTGGTGCTAACATAAATGCCCGTCTTGGTAGTACGGGTTACACGCCCTTACACCTAGCGGCGTCATTAGATAGTTGTGATGCACTACATTTACTAGTCGCAAAGGGAGCCTTAGTTAGACAAACAGCAGACGATAACACCCAAGCGATTCATGTCGCCGTGAAGAATGGGCAGCGGTTGAATACTCTTATTCTATGCGCCTTTAGTTCTGATCCTCACGCGAAAGATTCCAACGACAAGACCGCATTCGATTACGCGGATGAGCTACAACAGCCGCTCCGAAACGAGATCAAAGACACCATGGACGAATGGAGCGTCCAAGGGAAAAAGTTGTCATCGCTATGGGAGAACTTGGTCAAATTTGTGGATAATACCGGAAAGATTGATTTCAAGTCGTGGTACGCTTCAGATCACAACGATCAAATAGGATTAATATATGCCGTGGAAATTGGAGGAACAGAAATTGTTGACTGGAAAGACTCGAGAGGTCGGACAGCACTCCATTATGCTGCAACGAGGGGAAATGTCAAACACGTTAAGTTCCTGCTAAGCAAAGGTGCCGACGTCGAATGCCGCTCGAAAAAGCGCCAATGGACAGCTCTTTTGATGGCTGCCGACGCAGGACGCAAGCAAACTGTGCGCATCTTACTCGACCATGGTGCTGACCTCGAGGCCAAGACTGATATGGGCGACAATGCAATCGCCCTAGCTCAGAGAATGAACCATCTAGAAACAGTAAAACTGTTAGAAAGTCGGGCCACGTCCCCAGCGAGGCACGGTTCTCCTCATCCGTTCCAAGTGGTTGGAGCGGGCGAGAAAGTGTCCAGTCTACCAACAGATCGGCCTATACGACGAGCGAGAACTCTGAGGCCCGATGAGATTGAAGTGGGTAGATTTAAACCTAAGCGAGAGCCAAATAAACCAGGAAAACAAACTGCAACAGACGTGGAACATAATCCAGATGCAGGATTAGATGTTGAGGGCGGTTTCGACGGCGGACTTTTCTCAACCCCTGATCCAGGGTGAGTTTTTCATTCTGTGCAAGGGTTGACGAATACCTGTGAGCTAACAGCAATTCAAGTTCCGGCCTTGTCCATCCTAAGACATTCGATGAGCTGCTAAGAACTTGGAAATGTTATTTCGATTTCAAGGACAAGGACAAGAGAATTAGAGTGGCCGTATTAGACACCGGAATAGACCTCGATCATGAAGACTGGCTTCAACCGCGAGCGCTGGGGTTCGAACATAGCAAGCCAGTGCCAGCCAGCGGAGAGCCCATACAAATCGATCGAATAAAGAATAAGATGAACTTCTGCAGTGGCTCTGAGACCGACGTACAGGATCTTGATGGCCATGGAACTCAGGTTGCTGGCATCATTTTAAGACTAGCCCCGAGAGCAGATGTTGACGTTGCTCGTGTGTGTGTAGGGAATAGGAATCGCGGCATTTCCAAAGGTGGAAAGACTGATGGTTCGAGTGCAGATAGATGTCCTCAACCCAGCGCGGTCGCTAAGGTATGTGTAATACCTCTCTATAGGTTTCACACTAACGTTGACATCTTGATAATCTCAGGCAATAGACTGGGCTGTTGAAAATCCTGTAGATATCATCAATATGTCGTTCGGATACGAATATTCGCCCAACGTCGTTAGAGAAGCCCTAAAACGAGCTCAGCAAAAGAGGATCATAGTATTCGCAGCTATGTCGAATGGTGGAAGCTTCGAGAAGGCAAAATGGCCAGCGAGAGAAGAAATGTGTGCAATAGGAATTCACTCTTGCGATGAAAACGGCACGAAATCGGGATTTACACCCCTCCGAAATCCGAACACTGATAATTTCATGGTAGTAGGAGATAACGTCCTTACACACTGGCCTATGTCAAAAGGAAGACCTTTCAGGCTTGACAGTGGCACTTCGTTCGCGACGCCGGTGGCAGCAGCTATGGCAGCATTAATTCTAGCCTTCGTGGAACAGAACATAGGCAAGGGTAACCGCAAAGACGCCCAAGAACTCATCGGACTAGAAGTACTAGAAGAACTCCACGAGAACATTGGTATGATTCGATTATTCAAGAGCATTAGTTTTGCGGGACCTGATCCGGGCTATCTCCTAATCCATCCCCAGCTCCTTTGGAAGGACTTGCAATTTGCACATAGGAAATCTGGGGACTCTTCGAAGTGTCGACAACACGCATGGGACGTTATCGTGAACGCACTTATGCCTTAGATAAGCCGATAATAATTAATAAGCACAAACCACTTCAAACTAAATGGAACATGTGCAAGTATGTGTTAATACTACTGTGTCGCACCGTGCATTTTTATCCCTATCCTTACTTATCTAAATAACTTACACGTATTATGGCTAGCGGTAGAGGCTAATTAGATAATGAGGGGATAAATCTGCACACAGTCCAATACAGTAACATTAGCACCGTTCTGGTTGGATTCCCTTGGGTAATATCATTCCAACGCTCCCTATCCCAACTATTCTCATATAAAAGTGAATACCTACCTAAGTAAACGATTCGTTTTCATCTTCACCTGATGATAAATATCCCTTTCTACGAAGTAACACTATGATAAACATTAATGATATGTCATTTTATGAGGGTCCCTATCTAGGACTAAAAGCACTGACAAATTCTACACCGCTAGACGAACAAAATGGGGATAGTTGATACCGGTCCGGCAAGCAACTACCTTGACTAAAATTATCTAAAATTTCTGAACTACAACTTCACATCGTCTAGTTTTCAATTAGGTCAATAAGTTGTTAGCTCTCAAACATCTCTTGATCAGGAATTTCATCCGTCCAAAACCTGCCCTCATGGATCTACCACCAGGACCCAACGGGCTTCACAATCGATGGAACCTCAGTCTTAACTGGGGCCACTGTTCCGGACCGCAGTGCCCCCTCCGCGACAACCTACTAAAATGCGGTGCCTGTAGAGTCGTCATGTACTGCGGCGGCGCCCACCAGCGAGCCCACCGGCCGCAGCACAAGTCGTCCTGCATCTTCATAAAGGACGCGCGCGCAAAGCTAGCCAAGGAAGAAGCAGCCCTACGCGTGCGCCCGGGCGACGATTTTCTCATGGAAAACCCGTTCGAGACGGCGCGGGGCCGGTTCTATAAGTTTCTGCCTACGCGGCCGTACATGTTTGCGCGCCACGAGCTCATCTCCACGCTGCTGAATATCAAGACCGGAGAGGCCGTCGAGGAGGCGCTTAATCACTGCCTGGACATGCTGCGGCTGAACCCTGGCGATAACCAGGGCATCCGATCCCACGTGGCCGGGTTATTCCTACGCCTAGGCAGAGACCAGGAGGCATACGACTATATCAAGTGGCAGGGCACTATCGGCGCGGCAAGTGACTACGACTGGAACAATCCGGGCAGCACGTACCTAAACCTACACGACGAGGACGCGTTCGAGCCCGTCAGTGATTTCGCTAAGAAGATCTCCGACCTAAGCACGCTCGTCTGCCTGGTGAATTTCAAAGTCCGCCTCTTGCTAGATATCAAGGTGCTGGATAAGGAGTCCAAGAAACCCGGGAATCGCAACGCCAGCTACGACAAGAAGATGGAGTGGGTGCGTGAACATGTTGTATGCGAGGCTCTTTACAAGCGTCGAGACATTATCGAGCGGTCTGAATGGACAGATATTATAGCTAGCCTGCAGAGCCAGGCTAAGGAGGTGTTCGATATCGTCAATGACCGCAATAAATATTACTGGCCCGCGTTAAGGTCACCAGATCGTTACGCCGCCGCCTTGCCTGTCCCCTACTCTCCGGGATCGCCGCAAGAAATCAATATCGTATTTAGGAATACGTGGTATTCGTGGGCCGAAAGTCCTCCTGCTATCGAACTTGTCAGGACGTGGCGTGCCACACGACGTACATAAAATTCTAGTGGTCATTAGAATCGCAGGAGGCGAGAAAAGAAGAAGGAAGAGAACTCAGTACAAGCTATAGACTATAGTTAGGATTAGTAGCTCTATCTAGAAAAGTATTTTTACTAGGTGTCTCAACAGAATCTAGACTTCAGTGGTGACACTGTAGAATTCAGTGAGGTATGTAGGTAGGGTCTAGCTTAGCTACATCTTCCCCTTCCGAAAAGTTTCCATAGGCATGCTATTACCTAGCATAGACGACGTTGCCGTTTCTCCGCTGGCTGGTCAATCCGGCGTACAGGGACGCGCAATAACGCCGGCCGGCGATAGCACCGTACTGAAGTATTCTAAATCCGCCTTTTCGGTGAGCGTCCAGGAGATAACTGGATGGAGTTCTTTAGTAGACATGATTTTCTCAAGTCGTAATTCCGGAACCAGAGCCGGGGTCGATGAGGTTGGACGGAGTTTACGAAGGTTTGAAGTTGAATGCATTTGAACTTATCAGCTTATTACCCCTGAATGGTAACCCCACATGGCTGCCCCCCCTATTCCTGGACCCCGCATCAATCCCGAAAGTACCTACGGAGGGAAGGATTACTCGATCTGGCAGGTGTTACCTCCGGCCGGGGCATTTGCAGGACTGATAGTAGCGTAAATCCAGAGTAGTTACGGGAGCGTAGCTACTACCTAACTCCATAGTCGTTCAGTCCGGTTAACTTCGTCCGTACCGAATTTATTACACCGGGACAGACGAACACTGTCGGGTCCGTTAACCTTATTTTGCTATATTCGTCTCAGCTAATAGCACCCTAAAATCCCGACATTCTTAATAGGTGCCTACTTATCCTAGGAGCATTCGCATTTTGTATGTCGACAGCTAGCTAGATCGCTATTTAATACTTTAGTAATAGGTAGTGATTACCTACTTGAAGCTATATGGGCTATATGTAACTTTTAGTTAAGGGGAGGCGTTGAGAGGCAAGCACTATAATCTAAGCATCTAGGTAATCGATGGATTAGAGACCTAGTCAATATGGTTGATGTTCGAGCTCTAGCAATCAAATATAATTGAAGCATATCATGTCAGGTCTAATTGAAAATAGGGGAAAATCAAAGGAATAATTGTGAATGTGCTACAACTATGCGCCTTAATGACTAACACCATCATAACATCATCATTCACACCACTTCTCCATCCCCGTAACCAATGAACCTCACTCAGCCTCCACAACCATCTTCTTAGCCGAAACTCCTTTCCTCAGAATATCCAACGCCTCCTGAATCCCCTCCAACCCCTTTGTCGGCACCACCTCCGGGGCAGGCGCCGCCTTATACTCCCCCGACTCCAACGCCCTCGGCAGAAAGTCCTCGAAGATCTTGCTCGTAGTGTCGTAATACGAGCCCCTCTCGTCGCCGCCCTCGAACACGAACTTCGCCTGCACGCCCTCCGGGATCGCCCCCTCGGGAACCAGGTTCGCGCACGCGACGAACAAGTTCTGCTTCGACTTGCGCGAGACTTCCAGACACGGGGCCACCCCGTCCATCGGACCCGCGGCCTGGAAGATGCCTGCGCAGACGCCCTTATCGAGTTCGGCCACGATGTCATCGACCACAGTCGGGCTCTTATAATCGAACACTTTATCCGCGCCTAGGTTCCTCACGAGCTCAAAATTGTGCGCGGAGCACGTGGCCACGACGTCGAACCCCGCCGCCTTCGCCAGCTGAACCGCATTGCTCCCAACGCCCGCGGCCCCGCCCCAAACCAGCAGCGTCTCCCCCCTCCTCCTCGCGCCGCCCACCTCCGGGTACGGAAGACCCAAATACCCCTTCCCGAACAGCGCGCCGCCCGCCGTCGCCAGACAAAGCGGGAACACGGCGGCCTGCGCGAAAGTCATATGCTCCGGGATCCGAGCCGTGAGCGCCTGGTCCAGGGCCACGTGCTCCTGGAACGCGGCCCTCGGCACGTTGCCCTCTCTGCGCTCCCCCATGGAAGCCGCGTTCCCGACGGCGTACCCGAGCACGCGGTCCCCGACCTGGAACTTCCGGGACGCAGGACCCGGCCCCACGGCCTCGACGACGCCGGCGACGTCCTGGCCGGGGATCAGGGGGTACGTGAGGAAGGGCAGGGCGGCGTTCTGCAGGTACGCGTCCACGGGGTTCATGCCCCAGGCGCGGGCCTTGACGAGGACGTCGGCCTCGCCGAGGGCCGCGGGGATAGGGGTTTTGCGGATAACGCTTGGGATGCCGGCTTTGTCCTGCCAGAAGGCGCGGTTGGCTGGAGTAGACATTGTGGAGGGTTATGTAGGTAGGTAGGTAGAAATGTAAATATGGTAGAAGATGCTAGTATGCAGATACTTCAAAAATAGCGATTTGCGTAGTGTTAAACGTGAATAATGAAGTACTCGAACCTGGCAAAGGGACATAGATTAATTTATACCTACGCTATTAACAATGTCTCCCTATCAATTTACTAAGAAACCTACATCATAGGATTAACTTATACGTACCTATCAAACCATTTGTAACCTAATTCCAAAGTGCAGAACGGCGTAGACTCCCGAATTCCGCAGGTTTAAACTCCAATTTCACTGAGTCCTGCGGAGCAGGAGACCAAGATTCCGGATACCATCCGGACTTAAACGGCTGTACCGTAGTTTCGTCCGGTAGCACAGATTTGCTGACTCATTTAGAAAAGTTTAGCGTGGTGTTGGGGGGATGTCATGCTATGACAACAGTACATCACATCACGAAACAATCATTATCAAATTTATCATGGTCATCAATAATACAGATCCTTATTTGTATTAATTCGACTCTCCCTAATCCTAGCAAGTCATTCATAACTCATTATGAAAAGGGATTCAATTCAGGATATCAATCGAATCTTCTGGTATCTCTCGCAACACAACAACCCAGCTCAATCAGTAGATTAAATCATCTTATCACCAAGCTGACCGCAATCCACCATGCAATGCCAGCCGTGCTTTATATCAAGCTCTCCGAAAACAACATGAATGTCCATTCCTTTTCTGTCCTCGCGTGCCCTTCTATGGGGGGAAGAAGTCGTCATGTACTACCTAGGTCCAAACGCCTGTAAGGGCAATTACTATATCTAGAGCACGGCCACCCAGCAGCCGCTTAATGTCAACCGTGAAGTCGTTCATTCGTCCATCTAATTTTTGAAATCAACGTGAAATGGAGACGAAGGCATCAGAACGTCAAGATGTCGAGCGTTTTCCTAAAACGTCTCAGACTCTTGGCTGATAGCGCTCGAAGGGCTAGCTACCGTGCCGAATGTGTCTATATACGGAGTTAGCAACATGGATTTTCATGCCTGAAAAGACTGTGATGACCTACCTCGCTTTCGCCGTCTCTCCTCTCCATCTTCGCTGCCTCGGCTAGGGGTCATCGCTCTAGGCCCGCTAGGTCTTCGGGTGGGAACCCCTAGAGCAGCGCTCAGATTCCTGTTTTCTGGTTTCGGACTTCCGGAGTGGTAGCTTCCGGCATGCGTGGCGGTGGCTGTACCGTAGCCACTCTCGACGCTCTGGTATGGCAATGGACTGCCATGCTTCTTCTGAAGCTTGTTCACCCGGTCATGCTGAGGTGGTGTCTGCGTGAGTGCAGGTGAAGGGCCTTCAATCGGCTCCTTGGGAGGTCGTGGTGGTCCCTGCGGGCTGGGGGACGGCATTCCCTGCCAGTGGTAATCGTCTCCTCCGTGGCCCGAGTTCATCGCACTGTTATCGCTGTACCGGTTGGTGTTCTGGGCAGGAAATCTATTTAGTGAAGTGGCGGAGCCAGCCCAGTCAGCAGACCTCGGAGACATGGGTGTGTCATAGTCTTGCGCCGAGGTTTCCAACGCTGTCCCAAAGCGTTCCATCCGCCCCGGCCGCGGCTGCGGGTGTTGCAAGTTAAGCGAATTACGATGAGCCCTATATTTGGGGTCCTCCGGGGTGGAGTACGGGATGGGTGCAGAGGGCTGCTGGACAGGGGGCCGCTGCAATGGTTGCTGCATGGTAGTCATGCTAGGCAGGTTGTCGTCCATGGTTGCCGGACGAAGATCTTGTTCAGAGAAGCCAGAATGTAACTTGTCAGTTTCATATGCGTCCTGGTGCTGGAATTGATCGTAATTCCCTAGATCTGAGGCAGATCGAGAAGGGGGATGTTGTAGGAAGTCCTCAGGCGGGTCATGTTTCTTAGAGGTGCCACTACTTCGAAACACTCGTCCTAAGCTTGACGTTGTCGTCTCAGACCACCGCGAGATCTTCGGGAAGAAACTGGACGAGCCTCGTGATTTGTGTTTTTTGCTCTCTTCTGTCCTAGGAGTGTTCTCATTGCTAACCGAATAGTGCTGTGCCTGGGGCGAGTTCTGGGGCGGTGTGCCTAGAGGTACAGATCCGCCTCTTTGTCGCTCCTCGCTGGGAGATAGCATTCCTCCGTGCATCTCGTATTGGCTGAGCGGTGGCGCAGAATGCTCATTGTATTCACCCTCATCTTCCGGCACGGTGCTAATGCGATGATCCGAGAATTTTCGCTCGTTACCTAGTCTATTAGATGTCCCACGAGATTGGGGTATGGACAAATGTCCCGACTGGCTGGCGTGGCTAGCAGTCGATGTTCCCGCATGACCTTCGGGCTCATAACCCCGATCTTGCTCGTATTGCACCTCGGGTTGGATATTCTCAATCGATTGAGCCCTGTTGCTCATGGGTCCCATCGGTCCGTTGGGCTGGTGTTTAAGGTCGTTGACATCATCGAGCAGTTGATTTAATAAATCCTCGATCCTGGTAAGATCGTTGGCGCCTTTGGAACTGAGGCCTTGGAGTGCTCGTCGAAGGAAGTTTCGTTTCTTTACGTTGGCGTCTTCGGTGCCGGCCTGGGAGCCTCCCTGGATGGATCTTGCACTACTGCCGGGGAATGGTCGCGGGCCGCCAAGATGACGCTTGACTGTCTTCTCTGTGTTGTCCTTCACTTCAGTGATGATTTGGTCTTCACTATCCACCAACATCTTCTTGATATCTTCAAAGGAGTTGCGCATATCAGCCGCAGAACGAACAAGGGTTACAAGTATCTCGGTATCCCTAGCACTTCGTTGCGCATCGCGGACCATAAGCTATACAGTCATTAGTAAACAGCAGAGTGAAATGTTTCGGGATATACTCACATGTTCCATCAGGGCGATGATGTCCTTCGATTGGATCCTATCGATTCCAGTTCCGGTAGAAGGGTCGTAGAGTGGTGTTCCCATAGCCTGGGAAAGGCCGGCAAGATGTCTCGCATCCTTCGGTACGTAGAACGGGTCCTCGGACTCCCTGAGGTTAGATTGGTTCAACATTGCAATGTCTTTACCCTTGACGTCAGATCTATCGCGGACCTCGTTAGGTGCCGCAGAGATATAGCCTTCATCGCCTCCAGTTATCCCAGGGCTACCAGTGTGGAAGCCGCCTCTGTAGGTTTCTGTTCCAAACCCAGTTCCACCCAACATGTTTCCATCTACACCGGGAAGGTTGGCTATCGGACTAGTTCCCTCGTAAGGGTTCGTGACCAGAGTATCTCGCTTACGGTCTCCTGAAGTTCTTTGCCACTCGTCATCTTGCTCTTGGCTAGGTTGTCGGCTATGTGATGTGACCATGGCTCCTGCGGTTGCAAGAGTAGCTGCGGCAGCCGCATCGGAGATTCCAAGGCCATGACTGTTATCCTGTCTGCTCGCCTTGGGCGTCACAGCACGATCGTAAGCGTACGATCTATCGTAGGTCGGTGTAGGCTCTGCCGGCCAGTGATCTCTGTCCCCGTGCTGTGATCCGCCAAGTGGTCCTTGTACGACTGAAGGAGTTCGTTCGTCATAGCCATATCCTATCTCTGGCATGGGATTATCCATATCTGGGAGGCCACTAGCCCCCAGCCTTGGGTGGTCGTAATCCGAAAGGCGATCAACGCTATGACGCGGAGTGGCGTCCGGCCGGTAACCGTCCTTAGTAGCTCGCTCTTTGAAGGAACGATTTCGCGAAACACCTTCACCAACAAACTCGCTATCGTTCTCTTCGGCGTTCGAATTCTGACCAGAGCCTACAGCCTTTCGCTTGAGGGCGGCCTGCGCTGCGCGTTGTAGAGCAACGCTCGTAATAGCGCTCTCGGAAACGGTGGGGGAGTTGCGGTAGTTCGATTGAGGAACCTTTCGGCCGTATTCGTCGAGTTCATATTCCGAAAACTCTCTGGAATCTGTTGATGGGTCACGCTCCCTTAATAGCGCCGGTGATTGGTCATGTTGCCACTCGACTGCTTCATTGCGACTCTCCACCGAGCGCTTCGTAGGACTCACTCCCCGTGACTCGTCACCGTACGAAAATTGCGAGTCGCGGTAGTCTTGCCTGACTCCCGTAGAGCCACTCAAAACAGAAGGATCAAGCTGCGACCCCTCGACCAGCGATGCCACAGCAGATTCCGGCGCAAAGTTCTGGTGCACCATCTCGGGATTTCCTCCGACAACGTGAACCGCTTGTCCCGAAGTTACACGGTCCAATTCACTATCGTCAGTGTACTGGGTATTTCTATAGTCCATGCCAGAACTTCTGACGCTGCTAGCTTCATCGACGAACTCACGGCTTCGCAGATTGCTGGGGACAGAACTTGGAGAGTTAAGGTCTCGGTTAAGAAGCGATTTGTCCGGGGATGAGAGTTCGCTTTCCGTATGCACCGTCCTCGAGTCTCGATAGCCGTGGAGATCACTTTCCCCTTCCGTAATCCCCGACACGCTCTGAATTGGACTTAGTCCTCGTCTTTCCTGCTGGTAAGGAACATAACGCAAGGGGGCCGGCACGTCTTGCGATCCATAGAAGGACTGCAGGGATGACTCATCATCGTACATGCCCGGCTCAGAGAGATGGCCGGCCTCATCGTAGTCGTCGTCGTACTCATCCCGACCTTGGTCTATGTATCGGTTTCCGAACTCGTCGGTTCTATACTCCTCCCGGTATTCGGCGTTCCCTTTACGAGGAAGCGCTTTAAGGTCGCCATGGGACACATTGGCATGTTGAGCACCTAGGCCCTGAATCGTGTGACTCGGTGATCTTGAAGGAGAGGGAGTTCTCTGGATAGATTCCATCGAAGCAACACCTCTTGTGACCTGTTGGACCGGCGCCATCTCTTCACTCGCAGAGTGAGGTCTATCCGTCTCGGCTGACAATATGGAGGTACGGGTCATATCCGACGGGTTGATCTCACTCTGAAGAGGCATAGGCGGTACTACCTCGTGCTCGACGGCATCAAAGGCATCGCCATATCTTTCACCATTGTCACGCTTCGGGGTCTCTGCGCGTCTCCTCCTTCGTTGCCTCTTTTCATCGCCCCTAGACCTTGATCGCAGCGCGTCCCCAGTAACCGCAGCGTCCAGAGCAGAATCCGTAAGCGTATCACGGCCACGATCGCGACGGGGTGTGAGATCTTCGTCTTGCGCGTCTTCAGTGACGGAGACATGCTCGATACTACTCTGAGGCGACAGATCATTTCTAGCCTCTCTATCTCGCCTGTCCTTCGATTTAGTTGATTGGGTTGTATCGGCGGATTTCCTTTTAATCGTCCCAGAAATCTCTTCACGAGAGGCCGAAGTGAGGCTTGATAGGGAATCGCGATCTTTGCTCCTCCGAGTTTCCCGTTGGCTTCGTTCCCTCTTGATGGCATCTAGCTCGGGTAAGATAAGTCGCCGGATAGCATCCTCGACGGTTTCAAGTAGCTTCGGATTATTTATCGATACCTTGGAGGAAGAATGTGAATCATATGAGCGGTGGCTGGCAGTTAATTGAGATGTGAGATTGCTCGAGTCAGCGGCTGAAACCACGGATTCCTTGTGACTCCCCTTAGATCTGCGCTTTTCGTTTTCCTTGTCGCCAGAGCTGCCTGTTCTACTCTTCGACTTGTGTCTTCGCTCTGGTTTGCTTGCCTTCTCAACTGCCTTTTGCATAACGCTCCGATCATGACTAGAGCTCCGGACCTTACGATGTACCTTCTCAGTCGCAGGAGCAGGAGCTGGACTTCTGGCACGCTTTTCATTCAGCGCAAATGAGTTTCCACCGGAGCCATCTAGGAAACTGTCGGTGGGAATGGCCGAGATATCGGACATATTAGGAGGCTGATAAGCCGAGGCCTTGCTATCGGCGGCAGGTATAAGCGGACTCGATACCTTCCGACGGCGATGATGACTTCTCGAGTCAATCTCAACTTCGATAGGGTTGCGGGAGACGTTAGACTCCTCGGTAGCGGATGCGTAGGAGTGCATACTCCTTGCGTCTTCCGGGTCCGTCATGTCTAACTCACTTCGAGTGGCGTTCAGGTTTGCGGTTGCCCTTCTAGACGATGACCTTTTTCTACTGCTCTTGGTCTCGGTAATCTGAATATGGTCGTTTCTACCGCGAGTCTTGGAGGGAGTGAGGCGGACGCGAACGCTAGGTTTTCGCTCGCTAGAACCGGAACCGCCAGAAACACTGCTCTTCCCGCCTTCGAAATACTCGATCAGGAGAGAGGTCTGAGAACGATTTGGTCTATGGCCACGGGTTTTAATGGTAACAGGAGTTCCGTCGTCTGGGAGGGAATAATGGGATCTTTCGTCGTCGGCAGGCTTGGACACATCGGATGCAGCAATTTCGGTAAGGTCGGTAGTGGTAATCTGGGACTCGGTCTCGGTCGGGGCGGGTAACGGGGGAGCTGTTCTCGAGTCGACTCCCATTTTGGTGCCCGAGTATGTGTCCAGTTGTCAAGTTATGCGGCCTCGCCTCCACTTAATTGGCCGCTTCCTCCCTGACCAATCCTCAGGTTGCTTTGTTGTATTTACCCCAGCGAGTGGTCCAGCGGTGAACGGTATCGGTCTTAGGTGTCAAAAGAAATTTGGAGATGAACAAGAATCCTGGACTAATAAGCCCGGATAAGTTTGCGCAGGTATCGGTTAACAACGCATGAGAAGATGCGTGGAAAATGCGAAAACTGGGTACAGTGTTAGAGTGAATCGGTGTTCAGAACAACCAAAACAACAACCAGGAGTCTGCAGGAGGTCATATGAAGTCAGAGACAGAGACGATAATGACGACGATTGACTAATCGTGTCACAGTGAATAATCACAAATATTATAAATCGATACCGGAACACCGAAAAGAGAAAAATGAAATAGGAAAAATTGATAACTAAGAATTGAGAATTGAGGAAATTAATTCTTGGGTTGATGGTGTTGTTGGTAGAACAAGAAGAATTATGAGGGAAAGCTGCTCAGAGCTGAAGCTCCTCTACTTTTCTTCACATCCCAGCCCCCTCATTTGCGCCGGGGCGGCAACACAATCAGGCCCGCCCGCACTATACAAGTACGTACACAGAAAAAAAATCAGAGGGGAAGAAAGAAAAAAAAAAGCAGAAAAATATGTTGGGAGCCGAATCGAACAACGATTTAATTATGGATTTATGAAGGGATTCAGAACTTGATATACACTTACAAGATATATTAGAAGATGCGAAAGCTGCTGCAGCGTAAGTACATTACGCTCTCAAGTCGATGATGCGAACTCCACGATGTACCTTCTCTTCTTTTCCTGTTTTTTTTTCTTCCTCTCGTTAATGTCTCTTGCCCACTCGGGTGCGTAAGTGAGTGGGCTAGATGTAAGATCCCACTCTCTTGCTTGCAGGACGATGCGTGTGAAACTGGTCTTGTCCAATCCAGAATACACCCACGTATTAATATTGTACGGGGAATTCTGGAGCCACAAGACTGTCGTCAGGCCGAGCGCAAAGCCTCGAGGCTCCCTCCTCAATATGACGGTAGAGGCAGTATGAGCCTTGGTGGGGAGGGGAAGGAAAATAGACGATAATAAGCTTATGAGGCTTTGTTATTATTGTCTAGAAAGAAAGCTGGTAAAGTAGGAGACTGGAGCTGTGAGGGGACTCTCTGTCCGTGCCTCAGGAACCTTGGAAACTTGCTGGGGGGTGTGTGGGAGTTGATGCGTTGGCTTTGCTTGAACGTTCTGACCAATCAAATTACAGAATGGGACCCTGACAGAACTTTACTAGGTAGCTGACAGGGACGGACCGGCTTGCAATGACATGGAAGGAGGTCGGGGTTGCCTTAAGAGCTTCGAAATACATACGCATGTACATACTTATGTTCCTTCTCTTATTAAACGACATCGTCTTCAAATGGAAGGTTCCTAATAAGGCTACCTATGTACAAGTACCTACCTTCAGAATAAACGTGCATATGCGAGTAATATTCAATACATAAGGTTCGTTACCTTTTCACAATTATTTAATATATGGCATCTTCATTCATTCATAAATATACCTACATTTCACACGATAGCTCAATACATAATACGCCCTCCACTAAAGTGGTCTCTCTTTTTTTCCTAAAATTTTGTCATGATATATTATTTTATGGGGTGGTTGGCATAGAGATTGATTGTTTACCAACGACCGGGTTTCGTTTGCTGCCCAATTTCCCTTCTTTTCATTTCTTATTTAATACAGTTGACCCAGATATCATATTGCGATGGAACTACTAGTAAATATTAGTCCCGCAAAGTGGTGCTTGTGGCTCTTGCGTCTTTGGCTGGCTGGCAAATGGCTGGCTGGCTGGCTGGCTGGGAGACGATCTAGTTTGCGACGGCACGATGATGATGTGCGCTCCACTGGCAGACAGGATCCGCGTCCCGTTCGGTTCAGAGCTTGATCCTTGACCCAACGCCTCGGCAAGTCTGTGGTTGTATGGGACGGTTGGATTATTCTAGCTTCACTAGCTGAATCCACTAGACCGATCAGTGATGACTCGACCCAGTCAAATCGCCTGGGCAGTAACCAGCGGACGAATCGGTTCTACAAGCTGCCAAACATCCTCTTCAACCAGTCCGTCATCCATCTTGATTTTCAACCCCCATATGGGGTGATGATCATATCGTGATTGCGACGAACCTACGGGACGCTCTACGCTCACCGACTTCTTCTCGCCCCTCTCCAATCCCACGCTGAGATACATTATCACTAAACCAGAATCCAATGTGATTAGATACTCCATATACCTCTAGAGTCGCACCGGCAGCCGCTTCGTCCCTTGATGCGCCGTGGGAGCATCCATTTTCATGCTAATCACGGCCCCGATGCACAATCACGCTGCCACCCGATCTGCGTCAAACCTCATGTAATACCACTCACGGTACCTATAATGGCTAAATGGATAGGTACCTACCTAGGTGGGTATACTCGAGCCTACAGGACTTGCCCTGCGTCTATCCAGTCGCCATCCTAACGGGATATTTCATTCCTAAAACCCTAGTAGATTGGTGAAGGGAAAAAAGAGACGTTGCGTCCGAGTTCAATCTAGTTACAACAGCCTAGACTTTGAATAGAAAGCCCCCAACATCGCCACAGCCACTTACCGTCTTGCGATTAATGTTCGTCTAACTGCAGATTATATGATCCGGCAATGCCTCCTTTAAGGTACACATCGGCTGGAGTGGCGAATAAATGCGTGTCTCGCACCTTTACATCGGGGCTTAGGATTCTAGTGCTGCCGTATCAGGGAAGTTGGCGACTTCTCGGATTGCAACGTGATTAAGGCATAGATATCCTTCGGACTTCAACAGTCTGATTCAAAGCCACGTTCCCCAACGCCATCGCCCCGTATAGGTTAAGAGCTTGCATATAGCAAGCATTCAAATGATATTATAAGTATGTAGGTAGGTATAAGTTGTCGCAGTCTCTAACAACTTGCACCTGGAACTGTGACACACATCCCCATCACTTCCGCCGGGCATCTTGCGATGTATACCTAAGGTATGCAGCCTCCCACCTCAACATGCGAGTATCTAACCATTAAAGAGCAATACGACGATTTCTAGGGCATCGGCAATAAGCGTAGGTAGAGATAGAATTAGGAGGAGTGAGTTACAAGATGAATTGCTCAATTTTTGATCGCGCGCCTTTACATCTCTTAATCTACTACTTACTATGTTACATCAATGACAGTCCAGAAGCAGGAATTTAGTTGATTATTAAGCGTGATAAAATAGGTACCTATCTTGAGCGTAGACCTCAACTGGTTCATCTTATATATATAAGAGGTATCGCAAAGGAAGCGGGCAGCCGCGTGCCATGTTACTTACCTCTCTCTTGATAGGTAGGCACCTACCTATCTATGAATATCTCTCATATATATCTCCCATTTAGGTATCCCGGGCTGCCCGGGCTGGGACTTTGCAACCAAGAAATCAAGACATTGCAAAATGAAGCAAATGTTTATTCACAATCTAGTCTAAAGCTAAACAGTAGCAATGATGCTGGTCATGATGTGTAAGACTAATCTCTGTTGGCCGGCATGGATAAACGGGTATCAATGTGAACTTGCTGCTCAAAAGAAACCAAGAAACAAGATTTATGAGTTAATTATCGGTCTGTGCAAAGTAGTAGTGTACTACCTAGTAATTTGATGTCTCAGAATACTCAATCTGAAAAACCCTTTAAGCGGTTCTTGCGTTCATGCTTGTTAGGCTTCTCTTTTTGCGGTGCTGAGACATACTCGGTTTTTGCGCCGCTCAGCAACTCTCTCACAACGGGATTGTTTAGGTAGTGGCTGGCAAGGCCTCCTCCGAGAATGGACTTGAGCATTCCGACTCGGGCTGATAGAGACCAAGTGTCAATGATGATACTGACATTCTGAATTCGAAGCTTTTGTCGGTAGCCGTATTCTCGGTAGTCGCTATTGAAGTCCACCTTGCTGCCACCCGTGTGAGGATTACTCGCAAAACGTCGTGCGGTCGAGTATCCTGGGCCCTTGCTATGCTCAAGAGAGGTCGCGATGCTCTTGAAATTGCTATGAAGCTGTCGTTTATCTTTCTTGGATATGGACTTTGACGACTCCTTAGTGAGCGCATTCATGCGTCGAAGAAGCGCATCCTGGTCATAACGCATATTCCATGTCTCTCCTGTCTCTTCCTCGTACTCGCGCGCACTTTCCAAAAGCAAGGCGATGTTTGATCCGGCGGCCACCTGAACATCGACGTCACTGCTATCAAGCTGTTCCATAAAAGCTTCTAGCGCCTCCGTACTTTGTTCTTCAAGATTATCGAGACCACTCGCAACAAAACCCCAAGCATTCAGCGCTGCAGTGACCACTGGTCCATTATCACCTGCCTCGATTACGTGACCGTCACTCTGAATGATGTCGATAAGAAACTCCAAAAACTCCTCTGCAGCTGTCACAGAGCCTCCGCCGCACAATGTTGAGACTCCCATGGCTCGGATAGATGCTACCTTGATCTGTTCGTTATCGTCGTCATCATAATCCGAATTCTGGCAGAGAGTCTTGAGGGTTGGGTACACGCGATCATGAATATTCTCGGCTCCGGATGTGAGGATAGTCACCATCAAAGCTTTCAGTGACCATATCACTCCTTGAGAAGTTTTACGACCGCGCAAACTCTTAAGCAGCATGGGGATGAGTTCGTCCATCTGCGCATCGATTTCGTCAGCACTGGGGTGATGTCGAATCAGCTCCGTATATGCTGTCAATTTGTCTGCTCGGTCCTGACCGCTATCGCGCTTCTGATCTAGTAAGTCCACAATATGGTTATGTAGGACCTCTGACGCCGACAGTGGTGCTAGGCCATCTTGTTCCTCGCCCTCTTCCGAGATGACGAGTGAACTAGCTAGGCTGTCGGTGTATTCATACTCGCTAGAATCTTCCTCCTCGGATGCGTGTCGACTAGTAGCACGCGAACCAGGACGTGAACTAGCAGGTGATGGTTGCGCAGATGGTTGTCGCGAGCGCGCCTTTCTAGAGACGGTCTTGCCGCTCTCGAAAATCTTCTTTCTCAGATCGTGCATTTTGGTGAAACAAAAGTCTAGAATGCTTTGCTAATACGGCGGGGTGTTATTGGGTTGTATTGATCGTCGATATCCGTAGTAGTGTAGAAAATGTATCAAGTCTTAAATCCTCTAGTACGTGAACAGTGAAATGATTGGGCTGTTTGCGACATGAATTCCATGAGGATGGATTGGGAAGTCGAGAATAGTGGACGTAATTTGTAGGTTGACGGAAACCCTCTTTGTTAGTTCTTGTTCAAAAACGTTGTGCCGTTCCAAGAACAATAGCGACGATGAAAATTGGATTGAGTTTTGATTTTGCGTGAATGGGCGGTGTGATAAAGATTTAAAGATTTTGCAGGCGCACTCGAATTTCTCAAGAAGGCAAAAGACCGGACAAATCGGATATAGGTTTTAGGGAAATGGGAAAGGACGAAAGGGATTCTCGTTTCCTAGGTAGGTATTTAATGAGATGCAGGAACTTTGTGTAAATGGAAGAAGGTAGGTAGGAAGGCGCGCGTCATCTGGTAACTCAACTCGTCATATGAACAAACGCGGGGCTTGAATGTTCCCCAATTTTTGTACCGCCACTAACTACATATGTACGAAAGCAAGCAGATACTTAATACTTCCGCGGGGTTGACGGGGCAAGTCGGTATGTACATTGAACTCGAATATATATATATATGTCACCTTATATTTCATGCAAGTAGGATTAATATTTTTTCTAATTCAGTTTTAATGTTGGTAGACGATTAGGTAGTTATAATTAATATACCTACCATGGAAAACCATGGTGTAGTATTGTAACTGTAACTTTAGGTAATTAGGTACCTAGTAATTGTTAAAATGATTTGACGAATCTAACATGATTGGAGGCACAATGTAGATATGTGACACTTTCTAATAAAGTGTCAGTGTTAATCTTCGAGGATTATAAACATCATCTTTTAACCCAAGTTTGTTTCATCACGATAATTAAACAATACGTTACATGAATATGTTTGACAAACCTCATCTCGGAATAAGACTTGCCTACTTATGTACCCACACGCTTTTGCTGTGTCTGCGACTCTGCATGTGCTTGGAAGGTTCTGCTTAAAACTATCTAGTTGGAGTATTTTGTATGCAACAAGATTATTCGGAGGTCAACAGAAATGACACAGGTAAATTTCATATATTCCTATTTCCTATTTTCTTTAAACGTTGTTATTCTCATAAATTTCTAAGAACTCTCGCTTCATCAATGATTTAATGCAATTATTGAAATGATGATGTCTTAGGTCAACCCCACCATCCCTCCAATCCATCGACCTCCAAGTTGACCACATGGGCATCGACCCCACTAGCTGAACTCTACATAAGTCCCTAATCCTTGCAATCCTTATCGTATGAGCAAAAGCCTTTCAATCATCTAGGAAATTAACAAATTGTTCTTACAATATCAGAGATTTAAATGTGCTATTCTATTCTCTGTGCATATGAAAATACATAAATCAATTTTGATGTTACTAAATTCCATACGATGTTTAATATCTAGGAAACTAAAAACATTTTGAAGGCTCTCAGCCTTACCACTCAGTAGGTACCTATGTACATAGGTTGCTAAGATGATAAGTTAAATAGGATGCATTAGGTCAGGCGGAGACTAGGTACCTAGTACTTCCATACAGGGAACCTTGCCATTGATAAGGACCTTATCCGACTATCAGGCAGTCATAGCCCCGCTCCAACTCTGGCAAACCCCCAGCTTTCCACTAGCATTCATGGATACAGTGCTTGCCTAAGTTACTAGCGACCCTAGCTCCTCTTCTGCCTAATCCACATCATCTGGATACCTGTGGGATCTATGCATTCGTCCTAATAGGTAGTAACATCATCTTGCGATGTCAGCCAAAGTTTCCACGCCTTAAAAGATACCATAAAGTGTGCTGTGATAATAGTGCACTTATATATTTGAGGCATATTCTCAGTAAGGCTAAGGTGACATAGGTATTCAATTCATCTAATTCACCGCAACTCCCTCTGTCAAACTTACGTTGCCCGCTTACCTCAAGGTTGGCGCTTTACAACTGCCCCGCCAATCGCAACGCACCTACCTAGGTACATACCTATTAACGTCAATACATTCGATGTATTCTTAAGGTGGGAGAAGGCGCCAATCAGTGTAGGTAGGTACCACCGACCACCACTGTCCATCGTCCATGCTCTCAACTATTATATGTACTAAACGCAATCGCACGTACTTAGCTTCTCTGACACACATAACCAACCTTGGAAACCTGGGCAACTCCACCGAAACCACTTCTCCCCCTCTTACCTCCTCGTCACTCCCATCTTTCCTCCTCTTCACTCATTCACTTTCTAAACCTCAACCACCTAGTAAATTTGGAACGACGCAGAGGAGTCATTCCTTTCCCACTAAATTCGCATGACCTAATATTTCGATTCCTCGTGTCGTATTCGTGCGAGCATCCGACAATCTCTCGATACTCTCTCGGCACACGAGGCTCTGGGACTCCTTCTCTGCTGCTCTTCTGCCGGCTTCTAGAACCGGACGAAATGGCGGCCACCAACAACACAAATCCTGATGGCGACGAAGGTAGCGAATATACATTTCCTACCCATCTTTATCTGTATCCGACTAATCCGTATCTAATGCAGTTGTTATCGTCACCTTGATCTTACGATCTAGTGGTCTTCATGACTGTCCACTTCCCAAGCGTGAATTTATCCTCAGTCGACAGACCCCTTCCGTCCGAGTTGGCCGAGCATCTAAAGTCTCCGCCAAGGGCTTCGTTGCCTCGACAAACAATGCTTGGTTCGATAGCCCAGTCATGTCCCGACAACATGCTGAATTCCTTTTCGATGTTGACCGCACACCAAAGGTAAGCTTACCTAGATGTCCAAGGGGCTTGTGGTGGGGCTAGCCTTTTCGTCACTCTTATGCTGACTATATGATCTAGGGCGTATTCATTAAAGACATCGGATCTCTTCATGGGACTTTCCATACTCCCCAAGACGGAACTAATAAGGAATCAAGATTGGAACAGCACAACTTAGTGAGATTGACGAATGGCGACTTGCTTCGATTCGGGACCGATATCTTTAGAGCCACAGATACCTTCCCTCCGTGCTCTGTCGAGTTCTACATGATAAGACAACAAGAGCCGTAAGTTTGGAATTTCGTTCGCAACTATAGAGTACAAGAGTACTAACCCATCAATGTAGGCAAAACCAGACCGTTCCGAGTATCGACCAGTCTCCCAATCGAGTATTCACTATCCCAGATGACATCGATGAAGATGACGAGGACGATGACGATAGTGTTATTGAGACAGCTATGCCACTAATGCGAAAGGGTGGCATGCAACGTGGTCCATCGATCGACTTGACTCAAGATGAGGATGACGACCGCACAACTCATAATAATTTCAACTCTGATGTCATCGACTTAACCTCGGAGCCTGAGGAGCATGAAGAGCATGAAGAGCATGAAGAGCATGAAGAGCATTCGGACCATGAGCCGAATGTGGAGAGCCATGGTCATGCTTCCACCTCTCCTTCAACAGCTGTACCGACCATCCCCGCTGTCCCCTCCATTTTTGTGGGCGGCTTTAGGGTCGGTGACTATATGCCGGACCTACCGACTGTGACATATCACTCTCCTAAACCCACAGTCCTTGATAACATCCCAGATCAGTTCTCCGATCACATCCACGATCATGATATCCGTCATCAGGATGACGAGGAAATGCATAGCGAGGACATTCGATTGACAGATTCGGATAATGATTCGGTCGTCACCAGAGATATTAACACTCTGAATACTGCGGATGAAGAAACAGACGATGACGAGGATGATGGTGACTCTTCAAATTCCGTGCCTTACGATTATGGCTATGAAGACGACTCTTTGTCTTCTGACAGTTATTACGGGAGATCTGATATCTGGGAAGATGACCGTGAAAGTAAGTATTTATGCATTCTGTTCGATAGTTATATGGAACTGACAATGACGTCGCATTTAGGTGTTGATGACTTACCATACTCAGACGATGCTACTTCATCGTCAAGCGAGAATTCAATGGACTCAGCATCGAACTCGAGTTCTCCAGCGCCTGACTCATCTTCACTCCCACTCTACTCGCCTGAGCCTTCAGTATCCAAGGAAGCAACCTCCCTAGTCGCCATGGCCGAATCTTCTGATGCCAAGCAGCCTTTTGTCACGCCATTCCTGTTTACCACACCTACGCGACAAGGTGCACCTGTCACTCATCCTCGAGAACCAAGTCCATCAGATGCTGCAATGTTCAAGAGTCGTCCCATCGTTGAACAGGCCCCTAGCGATTCTAGAGCTCAGGCTCTAGGCGAGAAGTCGGGCAAGTATGAATACTTCGCGGCCAGAGAGAGTAACCGCACAAGTCTGGTAGACCAGCTTCCCCCGCCGCCTATTTCTGCGATTAGAGAGACACTAGGCGAAGACATTGATCATCAAGCTAGTGGTATGGAGGCAGACAGTGTTTCTCATTCATCCTTGCAACAGGCTACAGTTGACAGCAGTCAGGCGAAGCCTACAGATGAGGTTGTCGATGTTAACAATGCACCTCAAATCTCTCCCCTGTGCCATGACAATGTTCCTGCTGCCGTCTTTGACGACGTCCCAATGCAAGACGCCGAATGGTCGGACCCCTCATGTCAGGCATGGACATTCTCTGGGGAAAGATTTATCAACAATCCTCGAAGTGAGGATCTCCCCAACGCACCCCACGAACGACTCCAGAGTCCAGAACTCGACATGACTAGTGCATACACATTCCAGCTAAGCAAGATGGCGACCGAAAACCGCGCTAGCCAGCAACCTAGACGTGTCGGAATTCAAGATCTTCTTACGCAAGAGCCGAACAGCCTCGTCTTTGCCGACGACATGCCTCGTGACGAACACCCTCCGCCGACCGCGGCAGCCGCACTAGCATCAGCCCTAATAGCTGATCAGGCATCCCAAGAACATAACTTGAAGCGATCATTTGAGGATGCCTTCAGCGATGAGCCTGCATCGTTGGAGGAGCCGCGTGAGCCGGATGACACACATATCCATTTGAACGACAAGTCGACCCCCGAATTCACGAGCAAGCAAATGGAAAGTTCAGCCGCATCTACACACGAGTCTTGTGAGGTTCCAGTTTGCCAAGTTCATCTACCCCAAGGTGGGGTTGGGGTCGGGGTGCAGGTGGATCCCGTCGCTGTTGCCATGAGACCAGACTATTTCCAACCATCAAAGAGACGTCGCTTCGCCCAGGCGGCGGCCTGTGTGGCTCTTGGAGGTGCTGCGGCATTCACCTTCATGGTCTCCACCGCACCTGTCCTATAATGAGTTATTGTTGCCTAGTCTGGAGTCAGGAGCATTGAGTCGACCTGGTCGACTTAGTGTGCCTACCATGGAGAGAGGTTATGCATGGCAGCCGTGAACGACTCCTGCTTAGGTAGGTTGAGGAGTGAGCTTGAGACTACTTCCGTTTTCTAGTTATTATATCCATGTTGCAAATGGCGCAGATAGGTCAGGAAGTGGCGTCATGGATTCTTTGTTTCGGGGGACAATCGAGCTTAGTATGTGCCACTGCATTTGTCTGGTGGTGGCAAGGAACAGATCACGGAACACCATTTTCTACGGGAGGGGGGTGGATGGACTTGCACGACTGCTAGCTATGGATCCGAGGTTGCTTTAATTTACTTCCGCTTTCTTTTCCCCATGTTAAGTTATGGCAATGGGTTCACGCGTTCGGCTCCACTGAAAGGCTAGCATATTAGGCAACTAATACGAAATGCTCTTAATAATCCCTCTGCGGCATGCATATGAATTGATCAATGATGATTCCTAACTACCTTGTTTATGTTTCCCGCTGTACTTTGCAGGTGCTGTATATTCTGAGATTAGATTAACACGCATCGATCTATATCTATTGAGTGATGCTCAATGTTAACCTAACCTTGAAGACAAAGGTCTAAGTATCAGTCTATTAAAATATGTATTGTAAATTACGTAGCTCTCATGTTCAACCTATGAGCCAGTTACTGCTAGAGTTTTATACATGCACGTCTTGTCTTGCCCTCTATGGTGCGATAGATTTCTTAGCCCCTATCTATTGTCAGATTTCCTTACCAGAAACGTAGTATTGCAGAGAGTAAACAATGCTCTGTACTTAATCACTACAACTTATAATCAGGCATCTGATTAGAATTACATGTTGGCTGATCGGTACCTATGATATTTGGGACATGAGTTGATAGTTGTTAAGAGTATCTTGAGCCGCTCTTCAAGCTTTGGAGGTGTAGAGACATAAAGCCAGATGATCCATGACAGTCAAAACGTAGCTCCATGGATTAATATAGCCTCGTTAGTAATTCGTTAGCTACATTCCTTCCACCTAAGTTCATTTTGACTTTGCTTTAACGATCTGGCCGCGTGATAGAATTGTCAGCACCAAGATCAGGTACGGGATGCTTCGGATGTGGTGACTCATTGACCTAGATATTACTAGGTTTCTTAATTTGGAACGCTTTATTTTCCGTGGCCAAGTAATTGAATGTACTGGAGATGAGAAGCCGGAGATATGGGAGCATGTAGCGTAGACGCCGACTCAGAGACTGTCGACATCAGCGGAAACAACACGATTATGGAAGATGGCATGGGAATTAAACGTGTTAGAAGCAAATAAGTGTTACGGGGTTGCACATATTTCGGTACGGCTTAGGTGGATCGAGAGGAATTAAGGGGCTTGGTGATAAGATTCTGAGGCTGACTTAGGTAGGTAGATACCAATAATTATGAAGGTTGGAGGCCGATAGCGCAACAGCAGGTGACCACAAACATCTACCTATGCTTGGAACTAAAGGTCCATTCTGAAGTTTCATATAAGGTATGGGCATGATAAGATCGCTTCCACTATCCGATCGATCTGGCTGTCAAACGGGAATTATTCTATTCTTGGTAGAGCCAAGCTAATTGACCTCACGACTACATCAGCGAGTAAGCAAATTAAACACGTACTTGGTGTTAACATGGCTGAATAGTTCGCACCCGCGAGGCAGTGAAACCTGCACCTACATTGTCCTCTTGGGAACGCGGACCGAGGATCTATCCACCGCTCAACCTCCCTATCATCCCTTGTTCGTCTGATATTACGAGAACCATACCGTCGGGAGCGGGCTTTTGCCAAGTTCAGGCCCAGATTCGGTAATTGCCCCGTAGTCTACCCTACCAGACATACAGCCTTCCGGTCCGAAGGATTCTGCATGCTGCGGGTATCCGAGCCGTATCCAGGTAAGTCCATGTTTCCCCCGCAAACCCGTGAAAGCCACGTAGTTTCCGAGCACAGCTTGTGCTCCCAACGACCCGAGAGTTGCGATTCACGCAGATCAACATTGTCAAGTCCCCGCAGACTACCTAATCTATACCTGCCCTAATGGTCCCTTGTAGGCGCCGAATAAAGATCTACTACAGACCAAGAGCATCAACGGAAACATATTCCGAGATGGCAGTGAATATCAAGCTGAAGTACCTAGGTACAAGTCAGGGGCCGGCATAGAGCATGTCCCTTCAAAAGTGCGGCTCCTTGATTCGTTATACCCGTAGATCTCGTGTTGTAGTCTGACACCGAATCTAGCATACTGGGATCATGAGTCGTAGCCGATGACGCCTCAACGTAATAGTTTACATGATTGGAGCTCGAAGAAAGTACTAGTAAGGGGTTTAATGCTGGTAATTTCACTATCTTTCATTTCTCAGACCCGACCGGGAAGAAGCATAGGTAGTAACTCTTCGTCGTCAGGCGTTCTCTGGCTACATTTCCTTGTGGTAAGTTCGAAACGCCGTGTGGTGAGACGAACAGGCTTGAATGAGGCGGTGAGTCTGAAGATTCGGGATGAGGTTGCCGTCGGATGGGCTGGAAGAGCTCGCTGCGGTAGGCTGAAGACATATCTTTTTTATTATAAAAATAAGTAAGACCAACCCCTAATCCACATGAGAATGTGATTTCTGATTCGGTTTCATTCGAACAATTCGAAATATCCAAAACAACTATATCACTTCCTACCTCAATAATGCCGCAGCAAACACAACAACCGTACGGATATTACACGGGTGCATATTCGGTGGACGAAGATCGAGCTATATACGGTCTAGGATCAAACCGTGATATGCCTTCTCTATGTCCAAACTGTAAAGGCAACCCGAGAGAGTACGCAATCCTATAAACAATAAGCATACATTCGAGAAGAATACTGATCATATTAATATAGTCGAGTTCAATGCAAACAGTGCGGCGCAACTGGAATGCTGGGTGTTCCTGGTATTAGTGCTGGCGATGGACGACGGAATAAAAGCCAAACTTCTTCTGGGGGGCCTAACTCGGGACGTGGGAACTCTAGGGGGGATTCATCCGTCTTCCGAGGTTCAAGGCGATGAATGACAGTGGGAAAGATAGGGAGTGTTTCAAAGATACGCGATATGTTGTATTTATATGCGTGTTGAAACTTTCTACCTCCGTCGTTATATAGAATATCATAATGATGTCTATATAACCATATAACTACGTCTCTTGCCACTGTAGCTACCCATTTCTCTGAAAATAGAATAATCGATTAACTATTTAAACCCTTACGTTATTTTTATTCCACTGTTACAAAGCCACCAACACGAATTAATCGCTCAGTCAGCTTCTCCGCTTTCTCAGCTCCCTTACTCATTCACCAACACCTTAAAACATTTCCGGATCCTTCCTGCACGAAGTTTCTTCTCTATCCTTCCCTCTAGTTCGAAATTATACTACATACTTATATTATTAAGTTCCAATGCCGATTGATTTCCATCTTAGCTCGAAAGAGGCAGGTGTCCGCGCTGCGGCCGCAAGCTTTGCACACGACGTTCTCAAACCTGTAAGAGCTGAATACATAGCACATAAAGAGCCCCGCGAGCAATTCCAAACCACTCGCAAAGCCTATGCTGCCGCGAGTGCCGGAGGATTGATCAAGGGCCAAATCCCACCTTCTCTTGGAGGTACCGGCGGTCCTCTTATAGAGACAGCGATCTTGGTTGAAGAATTCTACGCAGTAGAGCCTGCCGCATCGCTAACAATCTTTGGGACGGCGCTCGGTTTGATGCCCCTGAACCTTACGCAGAAACCTGAGCATCGCGAATTCCTTGCCCCTTTCCTCAGCTCCGAAGGAACTCCTCTAGCAGCGTTAGTCTTCAGCGAGCCTGGCGGCGTGGCTAATTACGTGGAAAAGGGGGCCCCTGGCCTCAATACCACAGCTCGCCGCGAAGGCGATGAATGGGTTGTTAATGGCGAGAAGAAATGGGCTACTAACAGCGCCGGCTGGGATAATCGAGGTGCTGATTTGGCTTGTATCGTCTGTCGGGACGTCACAAAACCGGATGAGAACCCTGACGCTGATCCCAAGGATAGCATTATGATAATCATAGTCACGCGGGCTGATCTCGAGCGCAATGGTGACAAGAGCTTCCAAGTGGTGCGTGAGGTGTCCACCCTTGGCCATGCGGCTTCAGGACCGGGCCACCACATCAAGTACTCGGACGTCCGAGTTCCCGCGAAGAACGTTCTCTGCGCGCCCGGAGAGGCTGCTGCGGTGGTCTCGGGATCATTCGATCTAACCGCCGTTCTGGTTGGCGCGATGAGCGTTGGCTTGATGCGTGCGGCCTTCGAGGCGGCTCTGGCTTTTGCGAAAAGCGACGACCGACGTGGGAAGGTACCACTCCTTGAGCGACAAGCCGTCGCCGACCTTTTGTCAAGTATCAAAATGCAGACCGAGGCATGCCGAGCGCTGACCTGGAAGGCGGCACATGCTATGGAGCACGGCCCAGGGGACTACGACGCTCGCAGAGAACTGGCTTTGGCGGCCAAGGTGTACTGCAGTGATGCTGCAGTCAAAGCTGTGACGGAAGCCATCAATGCTGTGGGAGTGTATGTCGAATCCCCCCTAAGCATTTTTATTCATTTATTCTTGTATGCGAAGACACTAACTTACGCTACTAGCACTGCCTACGATGTCGAGCAACCTTTCGCCGAGCTGCTAAAAAACGCGATTGGGTTACCAATATTCGACGGTGGTAATGTTGGCATTAGGAGACGGCACATGCAGGAGCTCATGCTCTCCCCGAATTACGATCCGTGGGCGGCTACATACGGACCTTCGGGGGCAAGGTAGGTAAATGAAATAAAATGCCTAACGCCCATTCATCGCCTTGTTATTTGTGACCCTTTCCCCACCTTGATTTATGTAGGCCTTTCTCGATCTTAAACCAGAAATACAATATTAAGTATTTGACTTTGTCTTTCATGTTATCTCTCTTCCGTAAGCTACCTATGTAATGAGGAACACGCCCAGCTAGCCTCCCTACGGTATAGGTATATAGGTACCTAAGCAATTGCAAATTGATTTCCATCCATACATAGTTCTATCATGCAGTCTGTACTGGTATTAATAATACTGTGAAGCACTGTATGCTTTCTATCCCCTTGCTACTTAATCTGTGGGTACTTACCTAAAAAGGTGGCCCAAGGGATAAGGTTCCGTTTAGTACCAGGTATGCTGAGCACAATCGTATTCGTACTGTGTGGGTTATTCTTAAAGCAACCCCCTTTTTTAAAGGATCAATTCAATCTGCCTTACTTTACGTATCTTAAACTATCACTACATATCCTCGCCGCCTTTTTTCATCACATTAGGAAGAGAACCAAAATGTCGTCAGGAGCGAGGAGCGGTTTGGTATGTCCACTGCAAGATTCAAAACCCTAGCACGGTATATTTGAGCGATCGTCTAGTCCAGTCACTGCCACAAGGCAAGGCCTTTTTATCCGCGCCCCCCTCGTTGTAGGCTATGTGCAATTTAATCTCAAAGAGGCGCACATGTAGATGTGTTGCGTAGCCACCGATACGCCTTAGATAGATACCTACCTACCTAGGTACCTACCCAGAGTAAGTATGCAGCCTCAAGCGCTGCTGAGTCTTCACCTTTCGAATCTATTAGGAAGTAGTCTATTTAAATAACTCATCATACAAATGACGGATGAATGCATCAAAGGTTACTCAACTTCACCCCATTATGACTTTGTTTTAATTCGTGATAGGATTCAAGATGATCACCGAGGCAACGAACATGCCAAAAACCTATAATTTTCTCTGCCTTCGTCTCCAAATAGAGCAACAACGCTTCTTGAACTTTGGTCTCGAAGCCGGTATTCTATATGCCGACGGCAAACTTTGCGACACTCTCCACGTTCATCGCCCTCTCCTCGCATCTATCCTAGCTGAAATCAAGACGTCAATGGAAACTTTCGCATCAGAAAATGGAAAATACGAGAAAATGATAGCACACGAGCATATTAATTGGGATGAGAAGGACCACACGCAACTGGACATAATGGATTTGCTGTGCCTACCAAGCCAGGCTGAATATCAAGTTAAGGGGGAGAAACCGAGTGGACTAGATCGAGTTCGCAATTTTGGTAAAGGACAAAGAATACGCGAGGAAGCAAGTTCGTCGCAACCGCGTGTTTACAGGACAGGGGAAGGAACGCATGAAGCAGTTCGTGGCAGAGATCGAAATTTTGAAATGGCTCAACCACCACCGCATTGTGAAGTTTGTCGGGAATTATACCGATTCTAGCTACATGGGGCTCATCATGTCACCAGTTGCAGAGATGAACCTGTCCACATATCTTGAGGAAGTGGATCGATCTAAACAAGGCGAACTCCGCACCTTTTTCGGGTGTCTATGTAGGGCCTTGGAGTTCTTACACGGGCAAGAGGTTCGGCATAAGGATATCAAGCCTGCAAATATATTGGTGCACTGTGGGAAAGTATTATTCACTGACTTTGGCCTCTCCCTTGACTTCAAGGACGCTAAAGGGAGTACAACGACAAGTATGGTATATGCGTGGACACAAAAATACGGAGCCCCCGAGGTAGCTGCGTACGAACCTCGAAATACTCAGTCTGATATTTGGAGTTTAGGCGTTGTCTTCCTCGAAATGATAGCTGTCCTCAAGGGAAAAGACATAGAGGAAATGGACGAATTCTTCGAAGCCCACGGGTCAGGACGGCGATTTGCCCATTCGAATCATACTGCTTTGCTTGAGTTTATTACAGAACTCAAGAAAGCTGGAAGGAAATCAGATAACGTGGCTTTAGCATGGGTTCAGCAGATGCTTGAAGTTGAGCCACAGCTGCGTCCCACTGCAAGTAAACTAGTGGGCTCTATTATACCGAGCGGAGAACAAGATGAAAAAGCATCGGCATTTTGTGGCATATGCTGTTCTTCACTTGACGACAGTGACGGCGATGATTCGGATACTGTGAGCAGCAGTGCAATATGATGAACAGTGAGTTTAATGCCAATTGGGTTTAATAAAAAACAATTGTATTTATATCATATTTAGGGGACAATTCGAAGGAACAGAGCTAATTCATGTACGGTTTTTAAGGAAGCACTACAATAACCCTCTAAACAACATCAGAACTCTTTCGATTACGCGAATATCCCCCTTTTCATAGCCCACGCTCCCTCAATACTTTCCGTAGTGTCTTAGCGAAATTGACCACATACTCAGCATTCAGCATAGTATAATGAGCGCCTTCCACGTGGTGAAAGCGCACATCACCTTGCACAAAGTTCTTCCAAGCTGACAGCCTATTCTGAATCCAATCCTCCCTGTTCTTTGCTACATGGCTAAGCGGATCGGCCACGAAGACATCCATATTCGCTATGGTGCCCTCGGGCTCGTAATCGACGGCGAGGCCCTGCATGTTGGACGCGAGCCCGACCCAGAGCAGGTAGTAGTCCTCGTCGAGGCCCAGCTCGGCCCAGCGCGTCGGGTCGCTGTGCATCTTCAGGTAGCGGATGGCGTCGAGGCGGCGGCCGTCGCGCTCGAAGGCGCACAGCGCGGGCTTGTGCGCGTAGGCCGCGGCCTCGTCCATCAGGCCGACGAAGTAGAAGAGGTGGATGACGCACTCGTCCCACAGCAGCTCGCGCATGCGCGACTTGATGTGCGGCGGCAGGTTCCAGCTGCCGCACAGGCGCACCTCGTCGCCGCCCGCCTCCAGCAGCTTCGTCACCTCGAACGCCACCATCCCGCCGAACGAGTACCCCGCGATGGCGTACGGCCCCCGCGGCTGCCGCTTCTTGATGGCCGCCCGGTACGTCTCGAACACCTCCCCGAGCGCCTGGAACGGCGTCTCGCCCTCGGCCGCGTTGAAGCCGCGCGCGCGGAACGCGTGGATGGGCCGGTCCGTGATGTGATGCGCTAGGTTGACGAAGACGAGGACCTCCCCGACGCCCGGGTGGACGAGCCACAGCGGCGTCTTGGTGCCGTGGGGCTGCAGCGTCACGACAGGGTCGTATTCGTGCTTCTGCTTGCCCGTGAATACGGAAATGCGAGACGCAATGCCCCTAGCCGTAGGATTTTTCAAGATGTCTGTGAGGCGGATTTCCTTGTCGCTGCCGGAGGCCCTCAGAAACCCGTTCAGGCGCTGCATGATGGCCACAAGGTCCATGGACGTCGCGCCCGTCGAGAATATGGAGTCGGTGACTGAAAAGTCATCTTCGAATGTGAGCTCGAGCTGCTGCCCGATGAGATACAGAATTGCGGCTTCCTCGATGGTTTCGGGCTGACCGCGAATCTTCTGGCGATGTCTGGCGATCGCTTCGTCGTTGAGGGCCTTCTGATCCGCGAAATTGCCAGCCTGTAGAGCCGCCTTCAGTTTCGTTCGCGACAGTTTGCCTAGTGTGGATTTGGGCATATCTTGGGCTCGTAGTGGCAGAACTAGGGGGCGTGAGTGGGTGTGCATGCTGCAGACGCGAATAATACTGCTGTGGGCCTCGTAGCGGCTCTCCTCGTCGTCATCCCCGTATGAGGGCAGGTAGAGCACCACGACAACCTCGGTATCCGCTTTCGAGGAGTCGCGCATGCCAAAACAGCAGAAATAGCTCGGTGTGGTCCCCGGAATCTCGGCCTGCTCCAGGGCTGTGTCGAGCTCGTGGGGCAGATACTTGACGCCGTTGATATTGATCATCTCTTTAGTGCGGCCGTCCAAGTGCAGCTGGCCCTGGTCGTCAATGTAGGCCATATCACCTGTTCGGAACCAGCCGTCGCTGGTGAAAGCCTCGGCCGTAGCTGCAGCATTGTTATAGTACCCCTTAAATATCGAGTCGCCGGTGATCTCTAGACTGCCGCGCTCGCCCTTCTTCGCGACCTCGGTTCCTGGACTGTCTAAACGAGCAATTCGTATGCGCACACCAGGATTGGGTTCTCCTAGCGATGCAAAGCTTAGGTGCTGGGAGCTATCATAGCTAGGGCAGTTGTCGTTGACAATGCATCCCGCACAAGTCTCTGTCATACCAAAGGATGACTTTAGAACATTATCAGGGGCGCCGTAACGGCTCAGCACCGACTGCAACCCGACGCAGACTTCCATAACGTTCGCCTCTCCTCCCGTATCCACATACAATGCCTCCAAGTTCAGGTCCTGATCTAACGAGGATGCTGCTCCTGATCTGAACAGTTTTAATAGCTTGGCTAACAGGAAATTGGGAGCAAACATGCGCGACACGTGGTGACGGCTAGCCAGGTTTAGCAGCTGTACGGGATCGAGAAGGATATCGGCGGTCGCGATCTGAACCTGCGAGACACCAGACACGATGGCGAAGATGTGGCAATGGACAAGGTTGGCAACATGGTCCATGTGAGTCCACGACAGGAAAGGGCTCTCCGGGTACCCTAAGTTGGCCGAATCTCTTTTGCCCTTGAAAGAGGCGAGGAGTTCTTGGTGCGTCAGAGGGACTGCTTTCGCATTACCGCTGCTTCCCGATGTAAGCATGACGGCGGCTATGCTAGAGGGTGATGGCTCGGGAGATGGTGTCAGGGGTCTCGAATGTGTGAGGGCTAGACCTTCCAACTCCTCAACAGTGCAGATATCGATACGCTGCTCGCCGGTCTGCTCTGAAAAGGGGCTGATCAAGGAGAGACGTGTGATGCATAGCGGCCCATTGAAAGTGCTATAGAGATGGCTAAGGTGTTTCTGGCGATCCAGTGCGCTCTGGCTGAACATGCCTGGCCCCGTGACGGAAGGAATAGCTCCGGCCAATACAACGGACCAGTACCAGATGATACTTTCCAGGGCATTATCGAAGTATACGAGCACGATAGACCCAGGTTTGCAGAGGTCTTTCTGTTTGAGTTTGCTGGCGTTGGTTTCTGCTAGGTGCAGTAGCTCCTTGTAAGAGAGCTTGAGAGCCGCTTGGGGGCTACTGATGTTGTTGGCTGGGTATGCCACGATGCCCTCTGCTGTATGATTCGCAGCATACTTGAGAGCATCGACAATATTGTCGAATGGGTAGTCGTTCTGTACCTAACATTGTGGCTGTAGTGACAGTTGCTTATATTGACAAGTTCCAATACAGAACTCTCGATGCCCTCAGATATGCTTCAAATCAAAGAGCAGTTACATATTTATCTATCTACATCACAAATACCCTACAAGCCCCTTAACGACAATCGGAAGTCTCGGAGGCGGGAAAGGCTATTCCTGCCGCTGGCAGCGAAGCGAATATGACGAGGCACCGATAGGATCATGATCCATATGACGATCAAAGCAAGCCAAATGTATCACCCTCGAAGCATTTCAAACATCATTCCATACTTGACCGCTGATAAAAATATGCATAAGTCAGCCGCCAACAGGACTATTCCAAGGAAGCCACCGTTAGTCCTTCGTCGTCATCCTGATGAGGATCGTACGTTGTGTACATTCAGCCTCGCAATATAGTAGTGCTTACCGGGCTGAGACATCTATCTGAGTCCAACCTATCGAGATAGGCATTAACCCTAACACCGACCAAGATTACGCGTTATCATGAGAACCAGAGATCCCAGGTACTTTCCCGGAGAAGCGATGGGGAGTCCGTATACATTTCACTAACTGCATTTGTTAGTTTTTGTTTGTATTCCGCCTGTGCCGCCTCCGAGTATGCTAAGCGAGGGACCGGATTAGACTCTTTCGGACCTTTGACCGGCATGGGATTCTTTTTATGGTAGATCAATACCTACCTATACAAGAGGTTGTATACTCTAGGGTATAATAATCTAAGAAGAACTTTGACTTGTTTGGAGTAAGTGGAATTTCTCAAGACTCTATCCACATTACGGGTTCCTTTCTCCTTTTTTGGCGAACTTACTTAGGTTAATCCTTCAATTAATTATGACAAGATTTAGGAAATCTCAAAGTCCATATATCTGGATTTGACTCCAGGCAAAAATTGCGTAGTTTTATATTTGACTTGTTTGACTTGATGAATCTCATGATATTGGGCAAAGTCCGCAATGGTAGCTTACGTTTTAGTAATGTTAGTCAAATAGTAGAACTCCAAGATCAAATCGAAAGTCGAGTGCCACGATCATAATGGCCTGTTTGATCGCCCCATGCTGAAGGAATGGTAGCCTTGCTAGGATTGTCAGAGGTCTTCTCTACTTGCTATACCTCACCCCCTTGGGAGGATAGCCTTGAGGTCTGGTCTAGAGATCCGGCAGGATGTGAGTTCAGGCCCTAAGGGACCATTGGGGCTAGTCCTCGAACAGATCAGACAAAGGACACACCTTGTGTGTATACCGCGCTTCGTAGGCACAAGGGGTCCGAACTCCTTGCGCAGCAATATAGTTATTTCTCCATCTGCTAGGTTTGCATCGTGACAAGGATTACGAGGCGCTTTTGTCTTGTTTACGCCGGGGGCGTAGTTTGTAGTTAAATATTCTAGGACTTTGGTAATTACTTGGCTGGTAGTCTCGTAATAAGTACGAATTGCTTGCTGTATCTTGAGGGCTTATGCAGTACAATAGAAAATCACTAACTACCTATTCTCCTCACCGATACTTCGCAGATGATGACGGCAAGATGAGGACACTAGCCCTATAGGCCGGTCAGATCTTACATAACATCATATTGCAAGGTTGAGCGTCTTGGCAAGTCTTAACGTTGGATGTGAAAAGCCGCGTGTCGTGATCAAAGGTGGCACAAAATGTAGGCGTGAATATGAAAAGTCAATCTAATTCCTTTAAGTAGAATACATAACTGCATAAGCTAACACCAGTTATGAAATAATATAGGGAGTTAGGATTCTTTCCATGTGTTAGCTATTTTCAAATTCGGTGAGCACCTGTGTCACCAAGAGTAAGGTAAGGCCGAACATTATGTCGGTATTAGTATAAATGACAAATTATATAACTGTGTGTTTCATAGTGAACCGTTGAACAAGAAAAGTGTTTTAAGAATATAACTTCACAAAGCCTGGGTCTCTAGGTACTTTTAAGATAGGTAAACTGAAGCAAGTACCTACAGCAGTTAGTTTCAAGTGATGGTTGTAGACAACTACTCCTCACTTCCACTGTCGTATCTTTATGTAAAATGTAAGGTTTCTTGCCATACAAGAGTTGTTAGCGAAGGGACATGTAAAATGATTCGCATCATTGAAGGATGTATGCTTATCGAAATGAAAACAGATTTTAGTCTATGCCAACCTAATTTCTAGCTGTTATTGTTTATAAGGAGCGGCAAATATGTCTAAACTTGAGGCAATAGTTATAGAAAGAAAGAAAAAAGCCAATTACCCTTTCCTCATGCGGAAACTGTCGTCATCGAACTAGATAGTTCTTCCTCGTCTACACATCCCGATCCAAATTTATGAATCCAATCCCCCCAAGAGTCATCTACTAGCTGTGCTATCCGCCTACAAGCTTCGTAAGCCTGCTCCTCAGCCACGAGACTGAAGCTGGCCCGAAGCTGGCAAGTCTTGCGGCTGTCAGGCATGAAGGCAACCCCCGGGATGGCGAGCAAACCGTATTCCATTCCCTTCTTACTCAGTAGATCAAATGTATCATGTCCTGGCGGAAGCCGTAATGTGAGCCAGAAAAACAAGCCTGCAGTCGGCACATCCCATGTCGCTCGGTATTTTAGATGCTTGTCTGCGGCCGCAGAAAAAACGTCTCGTTTGCACCGGTAGAAATCGCTAGCTCGGGAACAGTGCTCTAGAAAGCCTGTGTAGCCCCAGTGTCGGAAGAGAGATAGAGCTATTGTTTGAGTGGTAGATGAGGGTTGAAGGCTATAAAGTGTGTTAGGAGAACCATGAAGAGACAATGTTTAAAGCTTTGTAATGACAACATACTTTATGTTCTCGGTGAGCTTGGTGACGTTCTGGACGATGGGGAGAGGTCCAGTAAGCACACCAAGCCTCATTCCAGCACTCACGATCTTGCTCATCGAGTCAAATCGTATAACCCGGCCGGTCTCCCCATTGACTTCTCGTTCAAGGGCGAGATAGCTACGTGATTTCCTGTTTGGTTCATCCTCAAAGTTGAGGAAATAATAGGCGTCATCCTCTAGAATCAAAAAGTTGAATCGCTTCGCTAGACGCAGACTGTAATGAAAAAGCAAATACTGTTAGATATTCAACATGCCGTGATACTCGACGAAGTACCGCTTACATTTTAACCTTACGCCACTCCGGACACGATCGACCGGTTGGGTTCGATCCCGTAGGAACGGTATAAAGGAGCTTAGGACGGGGTCGGTTATCAGGCCACGTGTAGAGTAACTTCTCTAGCTCGGAGGGATCAAGTCCATATTTGTCTGTTTTGACCTGTACTAACTCGTGCTCCTCTGCTTGGAGGAAACCTACAACACCTCTAATCTGGTAATTAGCAAGGTATATAGCTTGTCAAAATAAGACTTGAGAAAAGGGTTTCTTACGGATATGCTGGTCTAATTATATTTATATTAGAACATCACCTCAACATCTAACATTCAGTCCACAGTACAAGAACTTACGTTTCGATAAGGACCGGGTCGCCTGGATCTGTAAGAACCTGAAATGTCCTATGTATGAGTTCTTGGCTACCGTTCCCGATGCAGCAAGTCCACCCATAGTTTCTATCGATGCCATGAAGCTTTTTTTGGAATTCTTCGAACCACTATACAGAATTAGTTCTAATTACTCAAGATTGTAGTATAGATTTTACCTACCTTGATTAACTCTGGATTACCCCCCGGCAAGCCATACTGTAGGCCATCTACAAGACCATCTTCTTGGGTCAATACTATCTCTTCGTTTGATTCCTTGAGTGATAGCGTGATCTTTTCGAAAGGAAATATCTCTGGGTTAGGTTTCCCTAAACTTCGGTGTTAGCAGCTTCAAGGAACATGGAAAGTGAACATGCCAGCAACAAGCGAGATCATTCCGGGAAGGTTCTCAAGTGGGAGAAGCCTTCGAACTAGGAAAGTATCAGTACACTGTGACTCATTACTAAGAGGCTAATATCACCAAGATGTATGAGTGGAGTAGTCACTTACTGGCCCCTGGTGCGTATCGCTGCACTCGTCTGGACAAAAGGGGTGTTGGGTCGAATACATTCCATGCTTCTTTTGGCTGAGGCACAGACATCTTATTAGAAACAGGGTAGATAAAAGTTTTGTTAGTGAAAGCTCGTCTAGATTCTTACTGCGTATGAAATTAGAAATGAATACAGCGTCTCGTTGTATTTAATAATCCCGGCATGTCCAAGAGGTTATATTATGCCTACCTAGTATTTCAACATCGTGCAGCGTTCCCCCTTGTTTGCGGCTCAGCAACTTCATCAGGGGGTGAATTTAGCTAGGTAGGTACCTACCTATCCATGTAGTTAATCAAGCTTCCGAGCCAACCGAGCCATCCGAGCTACGTAGTACAGCTTCTTAGCCTATGTGTGTAACAGCAATGCTACTCATATTGGTTCGTAAACGGAAGGGATATGAGTCTGTACGACTTACGTATGCAAAAGGGGCGCCACCGCCCCGGTCCGAGTACTAAAAAACATCCGTCCATCTCCCCCGAATATTTCGGCCTAAATTAGCCGTAGCTTACATTTTTGTCAGACTTATTATCTTCTCAAATTTCACTCATCTTAATGTCATCGGCCTGGAAACATCTTCATGCGGGCAAGAGGCTCTGCAAATCATTTTCACGTCTTGGGCGAATTCAACAACAATCTTCATTCGGTCAATCTACACCGTTTGCTATGAACGTTGCTCGCGTTACTGCTTGGGGCAGGCCACCCCAGTATATCACCGGGGGCCCGTCCCTTCCAGACCCGTCACCATCGCAGCTTCAGCTCAAAGTCCTAGCCGTCGGCGTTCCCCGCGTTGTGAGAGGTCGTGCACTTGGGAAGCATTCTACTACCAAGGGTTCCGAGTTGCCTTTTGATCCTAGCGTCGATGGAGTTGGGATCGATGAAGCTACGGGCAACAAGTATTATGTCGCTCCAGGGGCAGCATCCCTCTTCGCTGAGCGCGCTAACGTCGAGCGCCACCAAATAATGCAGCTGTCTTCAGAGGCTGATCCTATCACTGTGGCAGCACTAGTCAATCCTGTCAGTAGTAGCTGGAGTGAGTAATACTCAGAGTTATCTTTTGTCCTTCCAGCATGTCTCGGACTTTTTTCCCTATTTTGTCACCGGGGATTTTTACTTCCTACATACCTAGGTAGCCATGAGATCAACATCTTATGGTTGTCTAAACATTCTTGAAGGAACTAAAACATTGACTCACGATACTGTAGTGGCGCTGAATGTCCGCGCCATTGGCGGTTGCCAAGGACGTGCCGTCTTTATCGTTGGCGCCACCACTGAAAGCGGCCGCCACGCGATCCATGTTGCCCGCGAGCTTGGGGCTGCAAAAATTGTGGGCGCCTCGCGTAACCAAGAAACTCTTGATCGGGTCGAGGGGCTCGACGAGCGCGTTCTTCTCGTTGACCCCTTAGTTCTACCAAAGACGGTTGGACCACTGGACATCGTGTTGGACTTCGTCGGTGGTCCTGGTGCTATAGCTCTCATGAAAGCTGCTGAGATCCGTGAGGGTCTGCAGTATATCAGCATCGGTAGCCTCTCAGGATATGAGAACCTGGAGGTACCGGCTAGCTTGCTGAATGCTAGACCAATTCGCATCATGGGGTCCGGCATGGGTAGTTTCTCGATGCCCGAGGTTAGGAAGGAAACGCCGGCATTGATTGGTGCCGTTGGCAAGATGAAGAGGCCTTCGAATATCGTCACTGCGGCGTTGGCCAATATCGAGACTGCTTGGGATTCAACTGGGGAAAAGGAAAGACTTGTCCTAATCCCTTAGACAGCAATGAGCTATATATCGGGTTGATTGTATTGAATTTTACCTCAGTTTATTACACACTCGCTGAGCGCCCTCACTTTGTTAGAATCATGTAGAATACTGAAATGGTACAGACGTTTCTACCTAGATAGGTGCCTACTCAGTAACAACCCCTGATCTTTCTCTATCACCACAGACCCATACATGATCCCCTTCGCGTAGTTGGGGGTAATTCTTGTAGGGGTCTACAGAATAGCTGCATCTTGTGTTGGTACGAGGGTATAATCCTTGGGTAAGGATTAAGTAGGAGTAACTAACAATCATCGGCCTTAAAACCATTTTCAGCAAGGTCACGAGTAAAAGTCTTGGCAGAAACACGCATGTCAAGCAGTTCTCGACCGTGTCTTCTCTTGTTGTCTGGTAGGCGGCTAGGAGCGAGTTAGATAGAGCTTAGGAAAGTTAAACGATGCAGGTCATATGGTATAAAAGTCTTATAAATAAACGATTAGAACATTCCTCTGCAATGAAGTTGCTTACTATTGTCGTTCATCTTCACAACCTAGTTGATAGATAGTTCGGTTGAATACCTATAATTTATCTCGTTAGCGATATTAAAATTTCACATACATGGCAACTTAAATTACTACCTCCAGCTTTCCCCCTGAACTTGCAGACATGGAGCAAATGTTGGTAACAACGTCAGCTGCAGAGTTCTGGTCAAAAGAGGCTCGCTCCTTTCTGGGGCCGCTGCTGAATTTAGCTGGGACGTATGCAGCATCGGACCAAGTTTCCCATCTCCGGTTCTTTGAAGAGCACATTGCACCGTGTCTTGGGCCTCAACCGGCGGAGCCCCAGGTTGAGTACCACGCGAGTCGGGCCTTGGCCGGAACGCGCTTCGAAGTCAGTCTCAATTTGACAACCCGGGGTAAGGCTAGAGTGCGCTACAGCTTTGACCTCATGAGAGATGGGATGGGGCCCGACCCATTCGGCGAGGAAAAGGCGCGCGAAATGTTGCACCATCTGTGTTCGGCTACGGGCGGAGACGCTAGGCTTATGAACCACCTCATGGAGACCCTGTTCCTGTCGCCATCCGAGACAGCAGCCTTGCGAGAGAAAGTCAAGCCACAGCTGCACATCCCACCAGCCGCCATCGCATTCGAGCTTGAAGGGCCCCGGCAGTTTATGAAGGTGTATATCCCAGTGGTACGGAAAACTGCTCTGGGAAAGCCGTCGGTGGAAATCATTATGGATGCACTACGCGGCCTGGAACCTCTGGGATACGACTTGTCGTACAATATGGATCTGCTTGACCGGTACGTGCTGCCCTTACCACATCGAACCCTAACCCTAACCCTGACAACCCTAGAATACTCACTAATAGCGTGGGGGCAATGATAGATACCTAACCGGATGTCAAGGTCAGGTCAAGCCTATGATGGTAGGCATCGACTGTCTAGACCCGACGACGCATCGGGACAGCCGCGTCAAGGTATACGTCCACACCGAGAGCAAAACTTTCGCCACAGCCCGTGACGTTATCACGCTCGGCGGGCGTCTAAGCGACGAGTTTACGCTTAAGAAGGTGGATCTCCTGCGATCCATCTGGCACCTGCTACTGAACGAGCCCAACGGAGGCCTAGACGACAACAACGGGGACGGGATCGACACGTGGTCGAAGAAGGAACGTGCCCCGGGTACCGTTTTCTCGGGTCTTTTATTTACCATCGACCTGGCAGCCGGTAGCGGAACGCCTGACATTAAAACATACGTGCCCGTGTTTCAGTATGCCGAGAGCACCGAGACGGTGAGCAGGAACACGGATGCAATCCTGAAGACGCTAGGTCACGAGTGGGGACAGACGGGACGGTTCGGCGAAGTAACCGATGCGGTTTTGTGAGTGTTCCTTTTCTTTCCCTGCTATTTTGTGGATATAGTAATGCCGCGCTCGTCAGAGGAAGCTAACTAGTGAGCAAATACAGAGGAGGACAGAAAGCCTACGGACAGAGCTACGTGACCTTCACGTGTACTGAATCCAAAGGCGTGTACCTCACGTCGTACTTTAGTAGGCCTATCTTAAATAGGGAGCAGGTACCTCAGGGCCAAGCCGGTAAGGATGCTTACAATGTTATGAAGTAGCTGTCTTGCGGGTTTAGTTGTGTGCAGGGACGCGTTGAGGTTTGAGTTTGTTCGGTATTGTAAAGAAAAGGATAGGAGTGAGGTGTACCTGGGTATCTATTTATAAACAGAGCATAGTATTAAAGAGGTTTAGCCATATAAGCAGATTACTAAGTAATGCTTGATATCTGCATATTTTTATCTAATCGATAGGCACGATAAGGATCGACATCATCTAGGTACGATCGAGAGATATTCTGCTTGTAACAACTTCTTACCATATTCTACGCCAAATGCGACATAAGCTTATCCCAACTCATTCTATTCCCTTATTTTATCAATCGAGCAGCTTAGGTTCCTGATAGGCTATTTATGGGGTTGCCATGTCCGTAATTCTTTGTACCGGTAGGCTCAATTCCGACCCAACGTCCAATCCAATGCTTTGCAGCTCACTTCTTTTATATAGCTGGGTACGATCACACCATTAGGTATGCGACGGATATGAAACCACAAACCAATTCCTTACCCGCAATTGGGTTGTCAACTAACAAGACACGTTGGAAAACATAAAGGTTCTGGGAAGCTCTTTCGGGAATCTGTTCGCGCACCATCCAGCACCCAGACTCGCAGGTGAACCGACTGTGCATTTCACCAGACAAGCGATTCCTAGCGGCAGCCGGCCACCATACTGTTAAGCTCTACGATATCAAGTCTACAAACCCGAATCCATTGCTTACCTTTGAGGGCCACACCGGCAACGTCACAGGTGTAGCCTTTCACTGCGAGGGGAAATGGATGGTCACGAGTTCTGAGGACGGGACCGTCAAGATATGGGAGACGCGTTCTGGTACCATTCAGCGAAGCTATAGCCATGGTTCTGCGGTCAATGATGTCGTGATCCATCCCAACCAGGGCGAGATTATAAGCTGCGATCGTAGCGGCAGCGTGAGGGTCTGGGATCTTGCTGAGAATAATTGTTCTCACCAACTCATTCCCGAGGAGGATGTTTCCGTCTCGAGTGTCACCGTCGCAAGTGATGGATCCTTGCTCTGCGCCGCCAACAATGCGGTAATTATACCATATTTTCTATATTCGCAATTCAATTCTTCTGGTACTGACAATGATATTAATTCTGGTTTCTTACAGGGCAATGTCTTCGTCTGGCGATTAATCCAAGATTATGACCACACGAACCTCCTGCCAGTAACACACTTCTCGGCGCACAAGGAGTACATCACGCGCATCCTCCTATCCCCAGACGTCAAGAAGCTCGCTACCTGCTCCGCCGACCACACCGCCAAGATCTGGGAAGTAACCGCCTCGCCTCCTTCGTCCGACGAGTCCTCTTCGTCATCCCTAGCCAATATTCCTAGCCCCAGCATCGCCTCCGCCCCTCTCAACGGCATCAACGGGCAGCTCAACGGTGTTGACGGGAGCAGTGTTATAGTTGGTGCCATAGGGGGGATGGGAGGAGCAGGAGCAGGCGAAGCGAAACCGTACCCCCTCGAAGCTACGCTGACGGGCCACCAGCGCTGGGTCTGGGACTGTGCGTTCAGCGCCGACTCGGCGTACCTGGTGACGGCGTGTTCGGACCACTACGCACGTCTGTGGGAGCTGCACAGCCAGCAGGTTATTCGCCAGTACAACGGCCATCACCGCGGCGCGGTTTGCGTCGCTCTTAACGATTACTCCGAGGCGCGGTGATTAGGCTGTTGTTAAGTTGCTGCTCCCGGGGACGTGCCGGTCTGAAGCGAAGAATGTGGATGCGGGAAGAGAATTGGCCTGGCCTGAGAGCTACCCGAGCAGCATGCTATGGGATATGAATTTTCTATATAAGGATTAGGGTCGGGGAGTTAGAGGAGTATTAGCCTCGTGCTTTAATGGAGGTTTGCTACCGTCTACTGGTTTTGTCTGCTCTTACTCTTTCACTGAACCGACGGGTTTATCAAAAAGGTCAAGTCTACCTAGGTATCTTGGTAGGTAGGTAGGCAGCTAGGTCTAACTACCATCAGTTTTCGCCAAAAACCTTAGAAGACTGTGACCACGTCTCTTAATTACCTACCATGGGGTCATTCATAGCCAGTCCATGGCTTCTGCCCCTCGTATTAGTCCGCTATTTCTATAACATGCTAAGACCGCACTCCTTTCTACAGAATGTGATTCTCATGTCTACCATAATTATCCCTACTGCTATATAGATCAGGCAACGAAAGCAACTTATGCCCGGCACCTATACAAATCCTAGCTCCTAGAATCCGGACCCCGTACTCCGTGCGCCTTGCGATGATGCCCCTTACTCTTTAATTAACAACCTTCCCTTCGCTCACCACCCGTCTCCCCACCCGTCGTCGTCGTCCGTTTCTTTCGGCTTCGTGTCGATCTTCTTCGGCATGATCGTCTTCGACACCGTCCTCGTGCTCAACGCCTTCTTCGCCGCAGTCGCAGCCCCCGCCCCCCTCCCGTTCGCCTTCGCCAGGCCCTTGGGTAGGGGCTTACTGCTACCGGGGCCGCTCTTCTTCTGCGTCTGCGCGGCTAGCCACCCGGCGAAGTCGGGCTCGGAGCCGTCGTCGAAGGGCTGGGACGTCGGCTCCTTCTTGGCGGAGTGCTTGGCGGTCGCGGGCTCGCTGGGCGCGTCGAAGAACGCGTTTCCGTCGTCGTCCATGTCGCCCATGTCACCCATGTCGCCCCATGCGTCGCCCTCGTCCGCCGCCGGCTCCGGACTCTTGAAGTAGGCCTCGGCCACGGAGCCGGTCGAGTTCCGGGACAGGGGCGGGGCGGGGGACTTGACGGCTTGCCGGTGAAGGGTGGAGGCCGAGGATGTGGATGGAACGCGGTGGTTGGAGTTGGCGCTGGAAGGTCGGGAGATAGCTAACGCGCTAGGGGGTACCTGGACATTTTGTATTTCGCCCGAGGCGGCGGATAGCTTGTTGGTAAAGGACGAAATTGCCCATCCAGCCCACGAAGATGCCTCGCTAGGCTGTGGGGTGCTCATGCGAGGCCCGGTGCCGGCGATTGTCTGGGGCGGCGGTTGGACCGTGTCGGGCATCGCTGCGGCGGCTTTGCGGATCCGCTGGAGGTAGATGTCCATCGTCTTATTAGCCTGGTCGCGGACAAGTTTCTCCTTGTCGATTAGAGACGGGCAGATAACTGGCAGAAGCCGTGCCGCGCAGTCCTCTTCGGTGAAATATTCGCCGGTCGCTGCTAAGGCCATAAGCGCGGCGTTTCGCGCGTGGACAAATGGATCCCTGAGTGACCGAGTAAACGCGGCTATTAACACTTTGGTTCTTGACGACGTCCCGAGATTCTTGGCGATTTTGCCTAAGCAGATGGTAGTGTTTGTCCTGATACCGGGTTGTTCGTCGTTTGCGGTCTTGGCTAGATATTTTAGTAATTCGCCGTTGATCGTCCGGTCCGATAGTTTGTTAATGATTACGAGAACAGACTTCAGCGTCTGCTCTCGCACAACGGGCGCGGCATCCGTGAAGCCGGAGACCATGTTGGGAAATATCTTATCGCTGACCACCTTTTGGGGAAGTCTATCGATCATAACCGGTAGGTTATCCAAGAGACATACTCGTATAGCCCTATCCGGGTTTCCAAATAGTCTAATAACAACTGGCTGAACTCGGGCCTCGAAATCTTCGTTCGACAGCTTCGTAGATATCTTCATAACGACACCGAACGCCTTCGGCCCACCGCCACCGAATTCGACCGACTTCAATAATTCAGGTAATACTTTCATCTTAAAGAAATCCTCGGGGAAATCGTCTGTTAGCTGATCGAGATCATCCAAAAACTCCTCCTTCTCGCTCTCGGACTTGACCCCCAGGTTATCGATTCCCTCAGTCAGTTTAATTAGGGAGGAGTCGAAGAAACCACCGGACCGGCGACCCTGCTCCAGAAAAGCTCCCACGGTGATCCTGGCCTTCGGATTCGCATTCACTAGCCTTTTGTAACCTGAATGCATGCTTGGCGGGATCCCCTTTGTCTGCCCAGCCTGGTCCCCACCCATAAAATCGCCGTTGAAAACCTCGAATATGGTGGTGCCGAAATTGTAAGCATCAACCGCCGAGTGCGGGCTTTTCTTGATAGCATCCCAACCTGACCGCGCGAGCTCCGGCGGCGTATACCTTGCCGAGTCTGGCACCAAGCTTCCGTACCTATATATTATAGCCTCGTCATCTTTCACATTACTTAGCACCTCGAAGCCGCCCAACTTCCACTCCCCGCTCTCGGACGTGTATATCGACGCGGCGCGTAAGCTTCCGTGAATAGATGAACCCTCGTCGTTTATAAACTTAACGGTGCTCGCAATGCTATACAATCCCCATTTAATCGTCTCGGGACTTAAGCTCTTCCTCTTAATGTGCCACCTTAGTGGTACTACTCTCTCAGTCGCGATATATATGTAGGTATCGGTTTCGACGGTATCCAGCACCCTGATGACGCCCGGATGTCTCATCGTGCGCAACTTCTTCAGCGCATTCTTAGCTAGAGGGAGTCGCGCCTTATTCGCGGTTATGTCGAAGGAGAATATGCTACAATTCGACCCGTCGGCTCGTCGGGTGCCGTTGTAAAGCGTCCATATAGATGCGTCGACGTCGACCTTGTCGCCGAAGGTATAGGGGAAAGGAGGCCCCTGGGCGATGGCAGAGGCCACCGCCGATTTAAGAAAATCCATGCCTTGTAGTATTATTCTATCTCATGCGATCGAGAGGTAGGGTTGATACACAAGTAATTAAGATAAGTTTAGTACGGAAGTATGTGAAAGGGGTGATTATAGGTTTATTGAAGCTTTAACTTGAAGTATGGAGCTTGGGTTTGTAGATATTTTGGCGAAGTGTCCCCTATTGATCCGCTCTATGGCGTAGGATGTGGGCTAGTGGGGCCACTTTAGACAGGTCAAGGAGGTCGCGCCCCGCAGTAATCCACACCGAGTCTGCGCGGGTAGTTGCGCCGCGTCATTTTGACAGGACGTCGATTAACTGGCTAAGTGAATGTCTAGGTACCTAAGGATATAAGGGTACTCCACTACATATCATCGTAAGGTTCAATTGTCAATTGTCAATTGTTTATTGTTTAACATCCACTCTTCAACTTTGTCCGGACCGACAAAATAATGATTATATTACTTCTTACTTCTTATGTGTATAGGCTTAGACCACTATTTGCGTACCTATTTAGACATATTTCCTCTTATTATCAATTCTATCACGCAGACGGTATTTTGAATCCACCTGTCCTGTCCTTCCAGAATCCGTCAGGGTCGACGTTAGCTTGGACTGTCCGAGCCAATTGAAGCTTCTCAGGCCTCAGCCGGCCGAAGTAGTCCTGAGGATAGAAGCCATCATTCATAAAAAGTGGCAAGAAAACGTCTGACGGGAGCGCGCCGCTCTGTTGGTTTTCCTTGACGATATCTCCGATGCCGTCATATGTAGCCCGCATAGTCGAATCGATCTTGTCATAGTCCGACTTGAATAGGAAGCTATAATCCAACTCGACGATTATTCGGTTAATATCGTCATCCAGGTCTAACATGTCTCCGCCTTTGGACTTCGCTGACGTTGATATTTGCTTTGGTAGAGGCTGGAAGGCGATGCTAGCGATGAGCCCTGGGACGAACTTCACTGTGTCACTAACGTTTACCCAGTGATCGAAGATAGCACCCATTATCTCCGGTCCTTCCTCCACGCTAGGTAGAGGAATAGTTTCGGTTCCAATGGTGTATACGCTTCCTTTCACAACCGCCCAGTTATTGCTGCTGAGCATGTCGGAATACCTCTGCGTCTTGCAGGAGTTGATAGTGGGTCCGATAGCAAGGAACTCGTCGAATACGCCTGGTGGTGGCTCGGGACCGTTGTAGTATAAGAACATGACCCAGATGTCGAGAAGGGTGGCCAATGTCCGCTCCGCTGTTACGATGATACCTGCCTTGTTATCGGGGTAGTTCTCGGTGAAGTTGCGGACCGCGCTTAGGATAGCAGCGGAGGTTTTGGCCGTCGCAGTGAATTCGAGATTGCCACCCCATACGTCTCCTTGGGGATACGCTTTAAGCAGATACGATGTTACGATGCCGAAATTGTTACCACCTCCTTTGAGGACCATCCAGAGGTCAGGGTAGCTGGTCTCAGTGACCGTGACGATCGACGAGTTCGCTAGCACTACCGTGTACTCGAGGACTGAATTAGCAGCCCAGCCGTACTCGGTGCTCATGAAACTCAACCCGCCTACAACCTATTGTTAGAATTTGATCATGATGGAATTCTCGATACACTCTCACCTCCTAGCAGATAACCACCGACGCCTACATTTCCAATTCGTCCGCCGACAGCAGTATAGTTGGTAGCATCAAGTTTTTCTCCTACCTCATCCCACCGATTACCGGGGCCAACCCTTACCGTCTCGGAATCGGGGTCAAAGATGATTTCGTTGAGATTCTTGGTTGAGATCAGCGGGCCTCCGGCGACACTAGCAAAGTAGTTATTCGGATTGTGACCGCCTGACTTTACTGCGAAGGTCTCGTTGTTATTGCGGAGGATGGATAAGATCGCAGCGACTTCTTCGGATGTTTCCGGCTCGAGAATGCATGTCGGCTTGAGATCACCGGAATACGTGGACCAGTATTGGGTTTGCTCGTTATTGTAGTTCAGGGTTAACGGCTTTAACACGGTGATGTTGGTGCGGCCCTCGACGGTTGCGCATGTGTCCTGGGCCGTAGCGGATGCTGCGAGGGTAGCAGCCCACAATATGGCTTTATTTAAGGTTGATCGTGCCATGCCGAGCTAGAAGAGCCTAACAAGACGTTACTCGAAACTATCAGGATTCGCGAAAAGTGCCGACAGATGAATAGTATCGACCAAGGCCCCGCGCAACGATGAGGCTCCAGCCCCTGATACAGGAACACACATGTTCTTATCTACTATGTATGTATTGTACTCCTGTCCGCATGGTGCCTGCGGGGATTTCACAAGTGGGTGTCGCGAACCGAGGCGCCAGGGCAGGCCTTGGGGTAAGAGAAGCGAGATTCGATCTCGTGATAATGCTACTGCATAGTAGATTGCGGTCAGCTCATGCCTGCAAGCCTTTCAGACAACCTAGCTACTCGCCTATTGCAGCTCTAGGCAAGATCCGAATACGATAGCCACAATGTCACATCCATTCGGGATGTCTACTTAGAACCTTGGAATAATAGGGGGCGCCATTGGCCTATTACGTCAAAGGACCTCACCGCATAGGTCGTGTGGAGTGAACTGTAAACACAACGGATTTCGGAACGAGCCGTGCGATCCCGGGATTGGTGGACCCAAAAGCTTCGTTCGAAGCTGTCAGGACCAAGCGAAGTATTAAATTCCGCTCGGTGCGCCAAGAGACCTAGAGACTCGCTTACTAACTCACCTGCGAAGCTAACGAGCTGACTGCCATAACAGTGAATATGTCCGGGCTGATCACTGTCACGATCCAGGGCTGCCAGGGCCACCGGGGCCACATTCATACACTAGAATCCTTCCTTTCCCCTTGTTAGTACATATACGTCGGCTATTCTCCAACGCCCCGCAAGTAATAGTACATCCCTCACACGCATGTGCATGCAAAGAATGCAAAAAGAAATTCTCTCGCCAATCTCGTCGTACGGGAAATAAGCAGGCTACACCACATTCACATGCCATCTATGATCTTGCGTCTGTTGTGTATGGTGAGGTAACTAATGCAACATATTTTATACTCAACTGCCGGATTCGGTAAGGAGATGAGGAGATAGAGTTTAAAAAACAAGGCGAGTAATATCCCGCTACGACCAATCGGCATCATATTCCGGAATCTTGGAACAGAGTCCCAAATGAGCTATATAAAATCTAGGCGAACCAGATTACTGACCACCCTAACAAAACTGTGCTATAGAAAAGAGGAACTTCGTTAACCCGCCGGGTATGTTTGCATCGGAGCGATATTCCATCGATGCTTTACACCTGAGATATTCACTTTCAAGTTCAAAATCTTTGGTGAAACTGTTCTAGGGAAAAACTCCATCCTTATTTCGAAAGCGAAAGATCTCAATCATCAAATTAAGGAAGAACACACTAGCAAGACAACCGGGAGCGTATCCATATGCATTAGCGCACATACCTACCTATTTTCGTCTATTTTTAGCCGCCTGCGTCTATCAAGAGCTCTGGAGCTTTCCTAACCCATTGCCGATCTTTTGGCTAAAATAAGCTTAATTTGGATCTTATTCCCATAATCCTAAAGTCGATTTTCGGAGCTGATTGTTCTGTGACTCTGACACGAAGTCGCGTGGGTATCAATTGTAGCTTACGTATTCCCCCGTATCAGCTTTATCTTGATGGTCGGATAACTTTGGTGCCCTCCGCCGGCTCCAGAATGAGCCATTGACAGTCGATGTTTTCTTTCTTGAACCTGCTGATGATTCTCTCAGCGATCTCTTCGAAGTTACTGGTGGCGAGCGCCAGGATCGTGGGGCCGGCACCCGAGAGACAGACACCCAAAAGCCCCTCTTGCGAACTTGGCGACATGGATTCAACGATCTCGCCCAGTCCCGGGATCAGCTTCTGGCGGTACTGCTGATGCAACTTGTCTTGCATAGCAAGGTAGATGAGATCAGGATCCGGAGGCGATTGTCCTAACGCTACGGGCAACAATGCTATCCGTTGCAGATTGAAAGTCTAGAATAAACAAAATCAATATTCAGTCGTTCGATACATACCACAAGCAAAATTTATCACTTACGACATCCTGTCGTGGGTACTCCTTCGGCAAGACCTCGCGCGCCTTGGCCGTGGCAACCTGGAAATTAGGGATGATAGCCACGGCCTTGATCTCCTTGGCCCAGGGGAACTTGATGTGGTGACCGATGCCGTGTGGCGGCTCGGGCGGTCGCTCGCCCGTATCAAGACCTCCCGCTGGCGCGGGTAATACTTCGCTGAGCGGGATTTCCACACGTGCCATATCCTCGGGTGCCAATGGCTTCAGGTAAGTGCCCACAAATCCGCCGAACAGAGCTGCGCCCACATTATCCGGGTGGCGCTCTGATATGAGACACGAGGGGTTAGTTTTCTTTCATGCAAATTGCAGGACTATATCACAGATGCGCTATAGGGAAGATCACGCGCGCATGTCTCGGAGGAGGAAAGAGATAAGTGGAGAGAAGGGAGGGAAGAGAGCTGAACTTACCGATCATGAGAGCGAAATCGAAAAGCCGATCATCATCCAGGTGGTGCAGGCCACCAACCTCCTTTCCCAACATAACACCTGCAACGACCGCAGCGCCCGACGATCCGAGACCGCGGCCGAGCGGAATGGGGTTGACGACGTGCACGTGGGTCTCGACGGGGAAGGCACGCTGGTCATGGCACCGCAAGACATACAGCGCGACGCGGGTGATCAGGTTAGCGGCCGGGTCCAGCGGCACGTCGCCGGAGCCCTCGCCCTGGCCCTCGTACGTGATGCGGCAGTTCAGCGGCTCCTGCGAGGAGCTCTTGGTCCGGTCGACGGTGACGTGCAGCTCCAGGTACATGGACAGCGCCAGCCCGATCACGTCGAACCCGGGGCCGATGTTGGCCGAGGAGCTCGGCGTGCGGATCACGAATTTCTCCATCGCGCTGAGCTGGGCGGATACGGATGCGGATAAAGGTCCGGGGGGAGGAAGGAGGGAAGGATGAGACGGGATGTGCAGTCTGAGAGCTGGGGGGCCGAAGCGAGATTGTGCTGAATGTGATGGCTCCGCACACGTGCGTGCTCGAAGACGAAATTGCTCCACGGATATTGAGGTGCAAAGGCGGCTGTAATTGGGTTAGCCCGATTGGAATTAGAACATCAATACCCTGGACTACTAGCTAATCGGGTGGCCTAGGCAGTCCGGGAATATTCGTGTTTTTATTTCTACTTACTCGCAGGACTCTTAGACTCGTCAAGCCGAATTCTTCGAAATCCTGCTGACGGGACCTCGAATTGGAAATTTTTCAACTTTGTGCTAAAGCTGAGCCCCGATGACGGAGGTCAGGGCTGAAAAGACAAGGGGGTCCAGGTACGTAGACTGCTGGGCTCGGGCTAGGCTAGGCTAGGTGGTTCCGAAGACCTGATTCCGCTGTGGGTCGACCCGTTGCGGGGTAGGCGTAGCTCTGCGCTGCTTGCCCTAATGAGACAAAGTGAAGCTTCTGATTGGTGGGGCCTTAAGGGAGAGATGATGATCTTGGGGTGGGTGTTCAGGCGACGGATGCGAATGATTCATGAAATTTATGAAATTCGGTTTTGGTTAAGGTCTGAGATTTACATGGGAGTTATCACATCAATACCAGGTAGGTATGCACCCTCCGTTTTGCATGAGGTAAATCGTTCGATTATATCATATCTGACAGGGTTATAACCCCTAACACAAAGATTTCAATTCTCCAGCACACCTTCATTCACCAACCGAAAGATTCGGTGTGTAATGTGATGATATCAGCCTCACCCGCAAACACCTTCCTCTGAGCTGCCGATGCCGCATTTGCCAGGTCTGTCCTCAGACTTTCTGGGCCACAACCTTGGAATGTGTTAATTTTATCAATTATGCCATCCTTATGGGTGGGACTTACCGAGAATAAAACACCGTCTTGCGGTTAGGAGAGGAGGAAGTAAGTTCGGTAAGTAGGGACGTTGGTTATGCACTTGTCCTAGTTTGGGGCTCACTGTCGTCGTGCTCTTCTCGCTTGACTTATTGCCATCTGCTCCACTCTCCGAGATCTTCTCGGGGTCCGCGCTCGAAACCGCCGCCGAGCTCGAGTTCGTCACGAAAAAGTCCACCTGTATCAGATCCGGGTGGGCATTTATAAGGGGTTCCAGCTCGTCCGTTATCCATTGTGTTTGACTGGCATATCTAACCATCCAGATGAGATGGATATTCTTGGCCACTGCGGACCCTTCAGCGATGCGCCTCACGGTGTATTGAATCCACGGGAGACATGCTGATATTCCACTGCCGCCTGCGACGAATATTAAAGATTCGTATAAGGCAGGTACATCCTCGACTATTCCCCCATACGGGCCGTCGATGTGGATAGAAACCGACCGACCTCGGTCTTCGACAATGTCGTGATTCTCGACTGATTTAAGCAGGTCGAGAGTGAGGCCCTGGTGTGCCCGGACATACAAAATCATTTCTTGCACATCCGATTCCCGTTTAATACCCGGGCTCGGACTTTTCGGCAAGTTAGCGATTGTGAAAGGGTGGTTCTGCAAGATGGACAGGTGAGGTATCCGAATCCAGCAGTGTTGCCCGGGCTTCCATCGGAAGTCCGGCGGCGCGAGAACCGTCACTTTAGTCATCCCACCTGGCAGCTCTTCAACCCTCGATGGGAGGCCATGAAACCAGTCTTGGAAGATGCTGAATGTCTGCCACTTGTAAAAGAAGCGCACAAGACACGAAGCTAGCCAGATCGCGAGCGTCGAGTACAAATACACCCACGAGTCTTTCTCCTGCTTCGAGTGCCAGAATAGTAGGCCTAGGTACACAACGTACATCGGAATGTGTAATCGGTAAAAGAAATTGTAGAATCGATGGCGGATCCATGGAATAGACAGCACGACAATGCCTACGAGAATACCCAACGGTGGAGTTCCGGTATACTACTCACGGTCGAAATGTTAGTCGCGAGAATGCAATGTTAGGAATAATCTCAGCGAAATGAAAAAAAAGGGGGGGGGAGGGTCGCATACCTCCATACCACCAGGTTTATAATACTGCTTCCGAAGACCAGCTGCCCCGCCATCTCTCAGGGGCTGAACAATAAAAGGTACCGTATGAACGATGCTCAGGAACAGACACATGTATGATACCCAGCGGTGGAAAACGTTCAGCTTCTCGTGGCTGATACCGGTGAGCATGGTGATGAAGTTGACCTTGCCGGCAAGCGCAACAATAATAGGGGTCAGCGCTTGCGCCATCAGCCCCGTCCTCACAGCCAGTGGCGGGGAGCCGTAACCTCGTCGACCCCGATAGTACGGGTGAACTAGGAACGTCATCAACAGGAGGAACAGTGAAGTTACGCCGAGAAAAGCCAAGGTCCCGAGCGACGGAAACCCGAAATAATCGGCCGCCGGCCCCTTAGAGTGGCGGTAGTTGACAAAACGGAAGACGGCTAGGATCTTGTGAGCCACGGTCGTCTTTCCGGATTGTTGAATAGGGGTCCCGGAGCGTGCTCGGCGGTTCCGGTATAGACGGTAGGAATACGCGAACATAGCGATGCCGATGGCGGCGAGGTAGTACCAGGTTGTGTAGTGCCCATATTCGTACTGATAGTCGTACGACACGGCCGCCTGGGACGCCTGGTGCGCGGCTTTGAAGGCGGCGCAGGCGTCGCTATCGCATCGTGGATCGGATAGGGGAAGTTCGGTAACGTTCCCCGTGCTTGACGTGTCGCCCATAGACATCGACATGGTCGCCGTCGCTGTGATGTTATCGCGGCAGACGAATCCTCTTGGGATAGCAGTGGGGAGAAAGAGGGGATGGCGACTTCTGAGACAACAGGAACATTTTGTACTCGGGTCAAATTCGCTTGTTAATGCGCACGAGGTGATTTGAGTTGGTAACGGCGCCCGGTGCCCGGTTAATTGTGGATGAATGTAGGAGAGGCAAGGATTTATACTGTATAGTACGACGCTATTCTTGTTTTGGAGAGGTGGAAGAAGATTCAACGGCCTGTCACATCCATTGAGACGTGTTCCAGAAATATCTAATATGGGGATCTGGCGTTCAAGTGCTCTAATACCGGAGAGCTGGTAACGGGGTGACGCCAAGATATCTACTTTTTCTGATCGGGTTGCGTGTATGCTGTCCGACACGGAATAGGATTTTACAACCAACTATTTAACAGCATTCTACTTAGAAGTCAAGCATGAGTGTATGGGTATATGCAAATAGTAAACGATAGAATTCTCATGTGACGTGAGTCAGTTTATAGAAAAGGTGTGGAATTACTATAAGAGGAATCGCGGTAATCACAGCTGAAGGCCGTAGTGGCGCATATAAACCACCTCAAATGTGCTCACTCCTATTCCTATTCCTATTTGATCATCCCTGTCACCGTTAATCTACCAACGCTGTGTGGCTGGCCAAGTAGACTGTACATAGGTAGACTCAAGCCAACCTTACTTCACATGAGACATACATACATGTATGGCTTAAACTACCTGTATAAATACACAGGTAGGCGACGCTTTTTAAATTGATGGGTGTCCCCGTTCTACCGCTTAAATATAGTGCGGATCCAGACATTCGGAATTCATGGGCTTGTCATATCTGACACGACAGCAGTCACATTAAGATTTATATTCGACGCTTTGTTAGAACTGTAACTTTCGCATTTCACCATTTCCCTATTTGCCATTTCTTCCAGTAAAAAAATAATCATAATAAGAGATGGATATGTCTTCGACGAGTATGAGCATGTCTATGTCCATGGACATGTCGTCTACGGCAACAGCCACAGCAACAGGTGCAGCGTCAACGTCAACAGGCGCGTCTATGGATATGAGCAGCATGTCGATGGGGGGAGATAGCGCATGCAAAATCTCTGTACGTCTCTTGTTGATCTTCGGTGGGAAAGGGGGATACCGATATTAATGCGAAGATAGATGCTTTGGAACTGGTACACTATCGACTCGTGTTTCTTAGCATCGTCATGGCACGTTACGACATCTGGCATGTTTGCCGGTTCTTGCATCGGTGTTATATTGTTGACCATGTCGTTGGAGTTCCTACGCCGGACCGGGAAGGAATACGATCGCTATCTAATTCGGAAGCATACTTCGACCGCTCTTGCAACCTCGACTACTTCGTCGAATGTTAGTGACGACAAGGGTGCTATGGCAAGCTCGGCGCCTATCAACCGGAGCGAAGGACAACCAGGGGGCTTCAGACCAACAATACTTGAGCAAGCTATTCGAGCATTGTTGCACATGGTTCAGTTCGCGGTGGCGTATTTCATCATGTTGTATGTTCTCGTCCGATATCCGTATCACTATCTACGGAATATGTTCAGCCGTCTTATGCCTGGTGCAATAAGTCTTCTAAAGTAGCTAACCGTGAAAATAGATTAGCGATGTACTTCAACGGCTACATCATCATCTGCATCTTCATCGGTGCTTACATCGGGGCTTTTATCTTCCATTGGGAATATATGGATGGGGGGTGAGTATAGCTTTTCAGCCCTGTCTTTATTATCGCGATACTGATTTTTTTCCCCCCAAAGACGTCGTGCTACCAGTGCAAGTCAAGAACCAACAGTGTGCTGCGCGTAGATTGGTTCTTCGGGATGTTATTGCGCGTCACTGCGTATCACAGCATAGTCTTTGTAATATGAAGTTTCGGGAGGAAAGAAAGTAGTGTGCGGTAAATTTGGACAAGTAGAAAGATAGATTGATGACACGGAAAGTTAATTATCCATTAATGATACATAGTTACCTAGTGCGTAACATCGATTAGATGTGAGCATCTTTGTGGGACTAAGCCAGCAGAGTTAGCTGGGTATATAGGAATAAGTACCTAGTCTGAATATCGTAGTCATTTTCCTGTTGAGTCATATAGGCAGTTGTATTGTCTATGTCTACCGTTGCTTCCTTGGTAGGCTGGTTGGAACTTGGAACTTATTAACTAACCTAGGAGGTCAATTCCGAATTTGTGCCGGTTGTACGGGAACATATATACTGGTTGACGACGAAGTTGAGACATCAGAGAGTCATGACGGACTAATCATCCGCAGAACTTGGACAGGACTAAGTTGGTTCAGCAACTGAAATATCCGAAGTATGGGGACGCTTACCTCTCGTTGATGTTCGATGGAGTCTCGTTGCGCAGGGGTTCGATTCCCCTGGTGGTCATTCCTTTTTTGGGGGAGGGAGGGGGGTGGATTTTGTCATTATGTAATCCAGTTATTATGTAAGCCGGTCATTATGTAAGCCAACCCTGAGCCGGTTACATCCATATCACCCTATTTCTTAGGCGTAATATTACTTACACTTACCTACCTACCTATGTACACTATAAATACGCACGAGATAATATCTTAGCTACGTTAAAGATTCCTAAAAGCATTAATAAGAAGTACTAGGTAGATGGGCGAATTCTCTCTATCTGGATACTCATTACATAATTAACCTTACTATGAGTTAACTACCATAAGGTAGAAGAACAAATCTTCTAATGAGTTTAACAGTCTTCCCTCCGATACGTTGCTAGCTCCCTGCAAATACAACTCCCCATCGCATGAAACTATTGGCGCTTCCAGTAGAGTATCGCTTCTTGTGGAAACTCGACATACCCCTTCCCCGCAACGAAAGTCTGATCCCAAGGTCTCTGTTTCCCATCCTTTACTAAGTCAAGGAAGAGATTGGCATGGCCAACGCCGCTGAGATCGGACGTCACGAAAGTTCCATCTTCGTGTCTCTGATCGGCGTAATAGAACCTGTGTGGTTTCTGGTAAGCTATTTACCAAATATGCGTGTTTGTTTTATCTCCGGTTACATTGACAAAGAAACTTCACTTACTTATACGGCTTTCCGTTGTAAGCACCTATTGCAAGATATCTGATCATGTTTGCAGTAGCTCCCTTTTGCACTATAGGGTAATATAGCAGTTAGTAAGTTTTTTTTTTGACTAAACTGGAAAATACACAGGATTTCCCAGAGACAATTGGTTCACAGCCAAGCCGCAGAGAGTAGGAGGTTACTAAAAGATCACATACTGCCGAAGGCCATCATTCCCGGGATAACGGTGACATTCAATATATTTCCTGTGAAGATGAAGGTGCCTCCCGTAGAACCGAGTTTCTCGAACCCCTTTACAGCTTCCCCCGCTGCGATAAAAGGGCCAATGGTGTTTGCGTTCAAACTGGCCTGGAATTCCTCTGCACTCTGTTCAAATGGATTGTCAGGAGATGTCATTTTGCCGTAGGCCGCTGAGAGCACGTTAGCGTAAGCACGAAATAACCAATGATTAATAGTGACAAACCGTTATATATGACAACGCTTGGCGCGCCGAGGTCTGTAGAAACCTTCTCGAAGAGTTCTGGCACCTTTTCTGGATGGGTCGCATCGAAGCTGTAGTGTTGATATTTAGGACCAAGGCTTTGTGTCCTCGATGCTACAGCAACTTGATAGCCGGCTGCCGCGAAAGCTTCGGCAGAGGCTTTGCCTATATTAGGCCCGGCACCAATGATTAAAGCAGTAGGCATAGTGAATGCTTGGTGGAATATATTGTAGTAATTGGTACGAAAGCTGGGTAATTGCGAGAAAAAGAAAAAGAATGGAAACACTGTAGCAGAGGTAAGTATCTCCCTTTAAATACAGCTTTTTATCGATGGATGTAGCCAGGTAGGTAATAATATTACGGCGAATCTGGCCCATTCAAGTATGTCCCTACTTTATGCATTTCTAAGCAATTCCACTTCAACCAATGAACAGATGCAATGTTGTTGTTGCATAGCAGTGTATATATTTAGTGGTGTAGGTACTGCATTTGTAATATATCGGACTTAACAAATCAAGTGAAGACCAATCAGAAGTACCAATTTGGCTTTTAGACCGAGTTGACGGACGGAGGAAGGATATTATTCATCACGTCATACCACATTTTAGTGTTGAATTGTATCACTCCTTACACTTATTTACACTAATATAGCTAGGTAGGTATCGCAGCGTAGATCAAGTTGAATTAGACAGGTTATCTGAAAAAAAGCTTCCCGCTCAACCGCCCGTTTGTTGAAAACAGCATTGATATCCTACCTAACTCCAATAAACAGGCCTATGTTCATGGTCGCAATACCTGGGTAGGTACCTATCTGGATATCTTCTTTGCGATAATGATGGCTTCCCTGGCTTCCCCTTCGTAAAACACAGTATCCTTTACTTCAAAGCCTACCTCAGTTAATAGATGGTTCCAATGTGTCCTCGTTCTTGCCTCCGCATTGAGCATCGCAAGCATCGCCAAGTCAAGTTGCGTCTCATACCGATGTGCGCCCCGATCTGGTAGGACTAGTTCGTCAATTAGTAGTAGAGAGTGTTCGTCCATGGCATCTCGTATGTGGCCGAGAATGGTTCGAGTGTATTGGTCGGGCCAGTCTCGAATTTGTTAGCACGTTGAAATTTTGAATCGGTAAAGTTGACTGGGTACTTACTTCGTAGAACGCTCCTAAAATAATAGGACGCCGCGCCTGTGTAGATGTAAGTTAGCTTGGATTTTACAACACTAATCACATTTAGGCGACACTGACCTTTGACAGGTTGACCAGCAAGGAAGTCTACTCCCACTTTCTCGATCCCATCTTCGAGTTCCGCATTCGCCACTACTTCTTCCAGATCTTCGAGAACAATCGTGCCACCCAGGTTCGGTACGTGCTTCTTAAAGGCCTAGCATTTATGTTAGCTTGACTCTAGTTTCTTAATGACGATCAACTCACCTTGCACTGGTGACCGATACCACCGCCAATATCCACGAACGATACCCCCCTCTCCTTTCCACCTTCCTTCCTAGCGGTCACCTTCTCAAACGCATCTGTGATTTCATTAATGACCTTCGGTTCATCGAGCCATGTCTTGACGCCAGTTCGGTGAGATGTCATAAAGATATTGAAGTCCTTCGCATTTTCCGGACGGTTCTTGAGCCAGTCGAAGAATGTCACTTCCTCGGGGCTCACCCTGTTGCCCTGCGCAAACGCCGTATCGCTCTTATCTTCCGGAGGGTTATAGGCATGGCGACGAAGGAAGGCAGGAAGGGTGACTAATGCTATACCACAGTTGTCGACCCTGTATGCATAACATCATATTAGTCAGCGTTGTGATACATGGTGGCGTCTGGGGTACTGTGTGGCGCACAATCTGGGGTTACACCACATCGAGGCTTACATATTGGCTACCCCTGCGCTCTGCCCCTTTCCTGATAGGTTATTCCCGAGGTGGCTTGCAGTCCAGACTCCAGTATCAACTTCACGGATGAAGCTCAAGGAAGCTAGGTATCTCAGGATACGAGCCAGCAGTTTTCTGTTTGGATTTTTGCCCGACTGTTTGGCAAGCTCTTCCGTCGATAAGGGAGTGGTACTATCCCTAAGTAGGTTGAAGATATTGAGGTCTACGGCGATCCGGGCTGCAGGGAGCTCGAGTGTCTTACATAAGAATATTGCGTCAATCAGAGTATGTCACTAGGTAGGTAATCCAGGGTGGATACGGTGACAACGACTTTGGTAAGATGTAAGGCTCGGTTTTAATTCAAAGAGTAAGCTCACATTGTATAGGAATCGTTGGCAGGCCTCGGCCGTTGTCTCTAGCTCCGGGACAAGTGCCTGGATAGCCGAGAGGAGTCTCTTTCGAAGTTCATCATCTGCGCGAAGATCTGTGAGCGTAGTAGTGGGGTCTACAGCCAGCTTCTCAAGAACTGTGACGGTCGACTCGAGTGTTCTAGTTTGAAATACCATACTGAAGAGCTTTTATCTGATTCGGTCGAATATGGACCTAATATTTTGGTTGGTTTTTTGGTGTCAGTGGAACTGGGTGTTCGAAGATCTTGATATTCCGTTCAATGCTGAAGGAAAGTACCTCATTTACTACGAGGGAATAGGAGATACTTATATCAAAATCAAGGCTCCCATACTGTTACCATGTTCGGCGTCAATGGCTTAGGCTCGTCCCGACCGGGAGCTCGCGCGCATGACGCCGACATAAATTAGGGTTACTATCTAGCTTATGCAATAGTTGTGGTTTTTTTTGCCTGAGATCACATAAGAATTGGCTTAAAACGTCAGCAATGTGTAGACAGATACATGGTTCTTACGTAGCTGCGGGTCGGTGGGGTGTTAAAGAAGTCGGCGGGCTGGTGATCGCGACGGACCGGCACCGTTCTCAAGAGACCCATAATACACTAGACGAGCCTACATATTGCGTGGCAACCCTGTCACTTGCTAGCTAGCTGTCTCTATATCTCCGTACAGGAATCAAAATGCAATGTGACAACCCCGGTCTGGCTCCTCTAATGTGACATCGCGATGCTACAGTAAAGCCTTATATTCGCTCTTGTGGTGTAAACGCATGTAAGCGAATGCGTACCTTAAGTCGTTAAAAGAAATACGAATAGCATGGATTAGAATTCTTTCTATCTACTACTTGAAAATATCTATCCCATTCGGCTTCACCCATACCCGGGCTATGGCCGCCAAGGAACATTGGTCCATGTAGAATGGGAAAGTTGATGTGTAATGGTTTTCGGGTGGAAAATCATTTTATTGGCTAAATCCTTTTGATACGGTTTAGGTGTGTAAACCTAGTGGAATCCTTCAGTTTATATTATCTACATGGTTGTGCGACACCGATTAAGTATCATTCATTCATTGGTGCCTTTGAAGGGGCGACAACAACCTCTTCAAAGTCTAGGTACCTAGGTAGGTAGTTACTTGTCAAGAACTATAATCTTACGCAGATGTATAATTGGTATCGAATCAACAAATTATTTGCCTATACTACCTAGGTATATACCTATGCTTTCAGCTATTTAATATGTATTATTGATATTATTGTGTTGAGCTTACCTACTTGGTTACCCCTTTTTATGTATATGTAATTGGCCCACTATTACCCGGTTGGAAGTTAAGCTTAATCTCCATCCTAACTTCAATGTAGTAACCCCGATTATTTTTTTACCATTAAGTCGTTTGGATGAATAATTTGCGTTAGGAATTTGTGACTATGCTCATATGTTTATGAATACTTAGATAAGTTTGCAGATTTAAGAAACACCCAAGCATGAGTCGGACCCGAAAAGCTGTGATGGGATTAGATGTGGACCCATATACCTAGCTCTTCGCAGGAGGATTGGCATAAGCTTAACTGCCGAGATTACTGCTGCGCGGCCCTTTTGGGCGAACCATTATCTGTAGATGATTACTACACATTTCAAGGTTGGAAAGACATATCATCGACTTCAAAACTAGGTGCTTATTAATATAAGGGGTAAGATACTTAGGTGGTAAAAGTTTATAGTTATGACATAATAACTATAAATTTATTTATATGCTGATGTTTTTATTTACAACTTTACCTATCATTGTTAAGTTTTTTTTGTAATGCAAAGATAATTGCAGGGTTATATGCATGTTGGAGCCCTAACCCCTCCTCTTCGATATAACTGTGCCCAATGAATCTACCTACTTACCTACCTATGATTAGGTATATAAACTCTTGTTGTATGAGCTTTTCAATTCTCCCATAATCCAAGTAGCCGTTGTAGTGTTGCAAAAAGCCATCAACAGGAAATGGACTACTCTAATCTTGACGCCGTGACCTGGCCCTACCAGCTTACAAAAGCTGTTCATCGAAATTTATATGCTGCCCTGGATCCCTCTAGCCCTGAACTTTCGGCGGAGGGTAAGACTGTTCTCATTACCGGTGTTTCCGGTGGTGTTGGAAAGGCAAGCAATAAACTACGTCTCGGTCCCTAGTACCTACGACATAGCCTACTAATTCTCTATCCACGTAGGCAATTGCAAAAGCTTGGTCCGTCGCCGGAGCCTCAGCTATCATTCTCACTGGACGCAAAGTAGATGTATTGAACGTCGTTGCTACCAAAATCAAGGGAGTTGCCAAAACACCCACCATTAAAATTGTTGTCCAGCCTGCGGATCTTACTTCAGAGTATTCGGTCCAGCAGCTTTGGGATAGGGCGGCAAAAGACGTCGGGAAAATTGACGTTGTCATTAACGATGCAAGAGCCATGAACTACGCCCCGGTTGGAGCGATTGAGCCATCAGAATGGTGGAATGATTACGTTAGTTAACTATTCAATCTCGGATGTTATGTTTAGAGAATATTTCTAACTTTGGATGCAGGAAGTTAACGTTAAGGGACCTTACATGATGTGTCACTATTTTCTTAAACAGGCCGAGGGAACGGGTAGTATCATTTTCGTTGGCACTGGTGCTGTTGGCAGCACATACTTGAATGTGAGTTCATATATCTCTAGTAAGCTTGCTCAGACTAAGCTCATGGAGTTTGTTCATGCTGGTAATCTATACCCCTATCTGGCCATACTGTCTATGCTAACTATGTCACATCAGAGCACCCTAACATTCGTACCTTTACTTTGCTTCCCGGCCTGTTGAAGACCGACATGACCGCTGAAGTTTTCTTGCCTTTTGCGCGAGATGATCCTATGCTATCTGGTGGCTTGTCTCTATTTCTCTGCACGCCAAGGGCAGAGTGGATGCGAGGTTCCGTTATGAGTGTCAACTGTATGCCTGTATCTCCTTAAAGCCCACCCACCTATTGAAGGATGCTAATGGTATCGCAGGGGACATTGAAGAGATGGAAGCCCATAAAGATGAGATTCAAAGAGAAGGTCGAAATAAGTTGACATTCCTAAATGCAAAACTAGGAAAAGGTGGCCATCCTTGGGAGACGTGATGCTAGTCGCGACCCCTGAAGGTGGAAAAGGGGGCGGGGTAAAATGTCCGGTACCACATATCCCAATACGACAGGGCTCCAGCTGCCTGTTATTAGCCTCTCCCGCAGGCCTAATAGTGATCTCTCCGCTAAATTTCAGTGGCTAACCGTTATAGCCCAGGGCATTCAGCCACTGAGATAAATACGGTATTGATTCACGGTTAGATATGCGAAACTTTTGGCCTTGGACTTCGTAAGCAGGGTTGCTATATTCCACCATGATCTGTATTTTCAACCAATACCAGTAAAATCAGTGCTGGTACTTATAAGTCGGTGCTCGATCAGAAAATTCGACTGGCTCTAAAGTCCTCCCTTCGCGAACTTCGTTCTTAAGCGACTCGCGACTGTAATAGATGTACCTAATAATCCACCACGAGCAAAATGCGACACATATCGCCCCAAGACTCCACGCGTGACCGAGTGTATACCCCGGGGCCATCGTCTGCGGATAGATCTGCCCCGAGATGATTCCACCTATATTTCCTATCGACAGAGCAAGCCCGAGAGAGGCGGCACGCTTACCGTCAGGGGCGGAGTTAGTCGAAAGCCAGGCTATATTCGCACCACCCATAACCCACACGCAGGTAGCAATAACGAAACAAGCAAAGTACTTGACTCCGACCGAGAGGTGTTCGCCACCCAGAAGAATCGAATAGCCCACCACACCAAATGGTGCACAGAGAACACAGGCTATGAATCGTCTTGAGAACCGGTCGGACAAGTATCCTACCACGGCGTAGACGATAGAACCCCAGAAAAACACCGGGATGCTGAGGTATTGGGACTGCTCGACACTGAAGTTGAAACCAAAACGCAGGATAATGGGTAGGAAGACACTGAAGCCATACAAGACGGTCAAACACATAATTTGAATGAGCGTATGTAGCCAAGTCTTCACATCCTTGATGGCCATCATAAATTCCGCGCGGGTGTAGTGTCCTTTCCCTCCGCTGTACGCTTCAGTGAGCTCCGCACGCTTTCGCATAACCGCTCGATCGTCCTCATTAAGGAAGTAAGCTGTGGTATAAGATGACGGGATGATAAAGTAGCAGGCACCAGCGATGGCAACAGTTACGGAGCCCTCAATGATGTATAGCCTAATGATGGTATATTAGTATCAGTTAGGTTGTGTGATTCTGCTTTGGCCGTAACTGACCACCTCCACCCGGGATATCCTGCCTTTCCATCCATGAATAAGATGGCGTATGCAATCAAGCCACTAAATGCACTTGAAACGGATGAAGCAACTACGACTTCAGGTCAGCTACTCTAAACAGAACCCCTAAGTACCTAGGCGTAGGCATGTCATACTAAACAAGTAACTTATCCTCAATCCAATCTCTTCTCTCTTATACCAATTCGCCAACATTAGAGTAAGACTAGGCATCAAGACCCCCTCAAACATGCCCATTAAGAGGCGGCACGCCGCAAGGTCCCCAAAATTCTTTGCGAAGCCATTTCCCAGGCACGCAAGTCCCCAACACGCCGCAGCCGCAGGAATAAGGCGATGAAAGCCCACTCGCTTCACGATCAACGCGGCGGGGAACTCCGAAAGGATGTACAGCGGATAGAAGAGCGAGATAGCGGTATTGAGCTGTGTGCCGACAAGATGCAAATCGGTGATCATCCCCTGAGTCGCGGCGAAGCCGATGTTCCCACGGTCCAGAAACGATATGAGCTGTAGGACGATGAGGATCGGGCAGACGTAGAGGTCGAGCTTCGCGACGACGCGGGCCTCGCGCCGCTTGAAGTCGGCATCTTCGACAGATGACGCGATTTCGACCTGCTGGAATTGGGAATCGAGTTCCGGTTTCACGGGGAGGTCGTCGGACCCACGGTGAGCGCTCATGGTAGGTGGTTAGATAGGGGCGAAGATGCCATTCGACGACTGAATATCTAAATGAATGTTGACGCAGCCAAGCTCTCAACGAAGGGTTTCAATCTGTTTTATAAACAAGGAATCTCAAAATACCCCAACGTTCCATCCGGTATAGTCGGTAATAAGTTGTGTGTCCTGGTCTGTCGGCATTGCTGCTATCCAATCTTCGCGATACGCCAAGCAAGCATTCACACCCAAATTCTATACCCTGGACAACGACAGGGGGGTTCCTTAACTCCTCAAGAAAGTTCCCTCGAAACATAACAGGGTTTAAGCAAAGTGTGATGCAATAATGTCTATGTTGTGTCGACAAGATGGGTTAGAGATATTGTATCTTGAACTCGGCATCGATTTATTATACGCCTGGGTACCTATCTTAGAGATAGACCGAAGAGCTAGAGTTGCCTTCTGCCTAAGAGGTTAGTCAGCTCGTCTCATCCCAGAGCCCAGGTGTCGCGATTGCAACCCCGCAGGCAAGCCAAGATATTTCATGATTGACTCCAATAGGATTCAGTTCCCGCGAGCTGATGATCTCCCCATGCTCGGCAATCTATAAGCTAGGCAGCTGAACTCTCGGCACCTTATGGAGCTGGAAACTAATTCTGTTATACCTTCGGAGTATTATTCGTTATAGTGATGCCCCTAAATCTCACCTGAGCTTATTATTTTTATTTGATGGATTACATAATCAGACCCCTTTTCTCAATGTTGCTATCCCCTTAAAGATTGACATAGGCATACACTACCTAACTAGCAGATGAACAATTTAGATTCATGGCTAACAAGTCCTATTGCAAAATTGCAATCAAATGACGGCATACCATGACAAACTGATTACCGTCGAAGATTTCAATTTCCTAAATCGGCCGTAAGAATGTCATCTACCTCTTCAGCATCAACCTGTGCATCATTAAATGTAGTTCTCAAATGATGGATTGTGTAAGCCAGCTCCCTGCCACTTTCCATGTGCGGCAAATCATCGAATGCGGATTCAACTTCTTCGAGTGCAGAATCTGCGCGCTTCAAACAAGAGACAAGACGCTGGATAGATCGTCTAGCTCTGCTGCGTTTAGCCGAGTCCGCCTCGGATGCATCCACTCTAGAAGTACGTGCTTTACTAGGAGTTCCCGGGATGCTGAACTCGGACGATGCGGCAGAGAGGGCAGAGGACTCGGATTTGATCGTCCCTGTGCTAGGGGTAGATTGACCGGTAGGCGAACTACGCGAGCCCTGAAATGTAAATAATGGTAAAGGTTCTTCTTCGAGTTTTACTTCGTGCCTAGGGCTAGATGAAGAGGCAGAGGTCCTTTGCTTGGGCATCTTAAGGAACGGGTGGTTCGATTGCGGTGGCTGCACAGTCCCAGCTGTCGTGTCGTGTCGTCCACCGTTACGTTTGTCTACCTGTGAGTCCAGGCTTGATTTCGAGATGTTTTCTGGCGACTTTGGAGTTTTGTTCTTGGGCACAGTTACAGGTTCCTCCCTCGGGGTTGGATCGACTGTCTTCGACCTAGGAAAGTTAGACCGCTCACCCCTATTTCTATGAAATCAAATGACTAGGTATATTCCCACTTACCCGAAGCTTGCTCTCTTCAGTGCTTCTTCGCCCAATTCACCGGCCGTATTCTTAAGTTTACGTCGTACTTTATCCTCGATTAGGTCATGGACGTTCTCTCCGCAATCATTCTCAATATCCTCATACCCATCAAGATTGAGCTGGACGAGTAAAGGGGTAATGTTTGCGTTCTTGAATCCAAGGCCGACTGTTTCTAGAAATTTCACGAAGCACACTCTCTGGTATTTGTCCCATGAGAACCTAACGCTAGAGACTAAGTCTCGGGCCTTCGTGCCTCCCCATACAGCCGAGTCGGGTGATCGGGTACGAGTATTCTTTGGGTCTCCCGTTGACGATACATTGGTGGGTTTCTGGACCATGACTGCTGTTACGCTGTTGTTTTTCAGTAGTCAAAGGGTTACAGCACTAAATAACGATGAGAAGGAATGAAATGTGGAGGGATTTCAACGTTCGGATGGTGGAGAGGGACTCTTTAAGAGGAATACCGTAAGACATAATCGCCAATGCGGACAAAGTTCAAGCTAGGTATCTAGAACTAAACTTAGACAATTCACTTCTGACTCGCTTGCCTATGGTATCGGTCTTATGTAGCTTTGTTTAAGCAGTCTCGGAGAATATTTCTACACTACTATGACACAGCTCTAGGTTATATTTTGCACTGGGATGGAAATAGTGTTTAAAACGCCCTGTAAATATTTGTGAGATTTGAAGCTATTTAATACGGGTAATTATAAGTACATCTTCTTATAGTTGAGAAAGGGGCGTTTACTTCATATCAAGCCAAGGTACGTCTTAAATGTATTGTGTAAACGCAAAGTATAACCAACGCACTGATTCCCTGTGCTCACCTAGGTACCTAGTATTGTGGAATGATAAGTTGCATATTCCATACAATAACCTTCGTACTATGTCGAAGCCATTAGAAGTAAAGCGATGTGTGTGGGAGGGAACATGATATCAGATATTTCAGACAAAGGAGAACTATTCGTTATCGGGGTATTTATATAATGGGTAGAAAATACTTTTATTAGGAATATCATCCTACCCCGTTAGTCGCATAAGAGTCCCCTGAGCACAGGGGTGGGCATTCTGTTGAAACCACCTCGTCGACTAGCTCGGACCACCTTTAAAGGCGTTCTAAGGGGTTTAAATCTAAAAAAATAATTTGCTAAGATTATTTTTAATTAATTAACTTAAATAAGTTAAATTATTCCATTTAAAAGTTCAGTTTTAAATCGTTTTAAATATAATTTAAAATCGAGCTTAAATTAATTTTATAATTATTTAATAATTAATTATAAATTTAATTAATAAAAAAATTCGTAACTTTTATAATTAAATATAAAAATCATGGTAACTTTTATTTTATATTATAAATATAAATTAATTAATAAATATATTTAATTATTATTTTAAAAAATTATAATTAACTTTTAATGTTTAAACGCTTTAATTTTTTTTATTATTATTAATAATTAAATTTTAAAGTTTTTAATCTTTTTAAAAATAATATTTATAATTAATTAAAACTTTTTTAACATAATAATTAATAAAATTAAAACAAGGATTAACTTAAATATACTTACCATTTAAATACGCTTAATTACATTTATTATAATTAAAAAAATTATATATTAATTAAACGTTTATAAATAAACATATATTTAATTAATATAAATATTAACATCCATTATTATTATAATAACATTTAACATAAATATTATTAAAATAATTAAATAAAACGATGTAATTCCGAAAAAGGTTTTAATTTATTTTACAACTTTTATAAACGTATTTTAAAGGTAAAATAATATTAATAATTATAATATAAATAATTAATATTTATTAAAATTTATAATTAATATAATTAAAATTTAAAAAAATAATTAAAATTTACTTTTATAATTAAAAGCAAATAATTAAAATTATATAAGTTTTAATTTTTAATAATAACATTTTTAATAATAAATTTAATTATTAAAAAAAATACACCATTTAACTTTAAGTTATAATTATAATTAATTAATTTTATTAAATTAATATTTAATAAAATTAATTAAATATACATTTAAATTTTAAATTATTAAAGTAATAGTTTTATTAATAAACGTTTTTTTAATCTTTATTAAAATTTAAATAATATAATTAAATATATTAATATTATTCGTTACTTTTAATTAATTATAATTATTATTAATTAAAGAATTAAAAAGCGTTGTAAATCGTATAAAGAAATATTTTTTTTTTATTAAATTTTAATTAAAGGTTTTTATTTAATTTTAATTAAAATTAAGCTTATTATTAACGGAATTATTAAACTCGCCGTTTTATATAATAATATCGACATTTCGTTTTTAATAAAAAGTATTTTAAATTAAGTTAACTTGCCGTCGATTCGACCATTTTAAGTACATTTTAAAAATTAACATGGTAAAATCTTTAAGTATTATCGATTCGGTAAATAAAAAGGATTTAAAAGGTTTAAAATAAATGGTGAAAAAATGAATAATTAAAAAATAAAATTATTTAAATATTTAAATATTACGTTTTAAATATATTAATATTTATTATTAATAATTATGTATTAAAAAATCATAAATATTATTTAATTTATTTTTAATAAAAGAATAAATATTTAATATCATTTATATATTACTTAAAAAAAAAAAAAAAAAAAAAATTATTTAAAAATTAATTAAACTTATTTAATAATATTATTAAATATTAATTTAATATTTTATTTATGATTTATATAAATAATATTTATTTATTTATTAATGGTATATATTATAATCATTATATATTTTTAATAAAATAATTCTTTTATATGTAATAATTATAATTAAAACATTAATAATTAATTATAAAAAAAACATGGTTTAAATATACGTGGCGTAAACGTAAAATTAATTAAATTATTTAATTATGCCTTATTACGTTTAAATGTAATAAAAGGCAAGTTTATACTTATTATAACTATTAATTATTAACATAATTAAAAAAGAGCAACACTAAATCTGCAGTGCCTATTGGCTAAATCTGCAGTACACAGCCACTGTGGCGAAGGTCCGGGCTCAATCGGTACACGTTTCGTCATACAAATCCCCATACAAATGCAAGTACTCTTTTTAGCCCCTGCCAGCCCTTCCCCCATCAAACATACCCTCCAATTCAATCAATTATTTCCGCCTCAATAAAATTTCAACAATTACGAAAAGGTAATCATTATAACTGCGTTAAAAGGGCTATCTTTTAATCAACTTTGCATGTTTGCAATCCTTCATTTAGTCAGGTAAATCCAATTGAAAGCTGGTCACTTGTCCATGCGATCGCATACCTGGGCCACACCTACCCAGCACACGGTCGCATGTGTAAAAACAGTCCAGTTTCAAAGGTGTAAAACATGACGTATACTGGTCTTAGAAACATGGGATCTGGTTCGTTGGAAAAGGCTTTGAATACAATTGTATAATACCAACTTTATATTAATTGAAACAATTCATCAGGTACGATGCGGCGGCTTAAAGTTGTGGTTGAAATCGGGTGAAATTGGTGTTCCTGGCCGTGGCGCTAGTCGGAAGTGGCTAAAAGAGATACCTTTGTTTGTATGTGGGATTGTATGGCGAGATTTGTACCGATTGAGCTCGGACCTTCGCTGTGGCAGTGTACTGCAGATTTAGCCAATCAATACTGCAGATTTAGTGTTGCTCTTAAAAAAATACCTTTTCAAGGTATAATATTTAATTATTATTTAATAAAAATTAAATTAAAAAATTAAAAATATTATTTTATATAATGATTATATAATGAATTTATTAAGGTTTTAATTATTTATTATATAATATGGATAAAGTTAAATAAAAAATATTAAATGTTTAATAAATAATGTATATATGTAACTTATTTAAATGGGTAAATATATTTATTTCAACGAGTTCAGCCCACAATTCGAAGAACGAGCGGGCTGCGCCCGCTCGCGCCCGCGCCCGCTTTAGCTATATGGCTTTAACGGCCATGGTTTGTGTTATTATATCTGTGGGGCTGAAGCGTGGCGTTCTTCGAATTATGGTCTGAATACAAATGGGTCTAAAAAAATTTATATGTTAATAACATCCACGATTATTTTTTTATGCGAAGAAATTTAACGTTAAAATATGTATTTAAAATCGAAAATTTTCAAAAAAGTTTAATAATGTTTTTAATTATAATATTATTATAATTTATATAATGCTTTTTAAAATAATAAAATTAAATATATTATGCTTTATAAAAGCCTTGTAATTATTTTTAAAACCTTTTTAATTAATTTAACGTATGTAAAAATTAATTTAAACCGATGTTACGACCACCATTTTCCTTATAAAAAAATCTTTTATAAAAACCATTATTATATAATTAAAAAAAGTTGGTAAATTTACGAAATATATTTATTAATTAATTTCTTTGTATTTAATTTATTTTAAATAATTTTACGTTTAAATTATTTATATGTTAATTTATTATAATTAATATTATGTTAACATTTTTTATTAAAACGCGATGTGCGATTTAAAATGCGACTTAAAACGCGATTTAAATTACGATTTAAAGGTTATATAAATTTAAAAAAAAGTTAATAAATATTTTTAACATATAAATTATTACTTATTTAAAAAAATATATTATTAATTATATAATTAAAAGGTCGATTAAAAGGTCGATTAAAAGGTCGATTAAAGGTCGATTAAAAAGTGAGGTTTTTTTTGAAATAATAAATAATAAAATTAAAAACCATTGGTTTTTAAATTAAACTTTAAGAATTCGTGGGGTGGGGTAAAAAAAAAGATATAACGCGTTTAATTAATTAAAAAATAATGTGATTAAAAAGGTACAAACGAAATTCCCAAATATTAGTTTAAGCTCGTTGAAATAAAAATATATGTGAAAATTTATAAAAAAAAAAAATGAAAAATGATAAATTTACTTAAAAAAAAATAAAAAAAAAAAGGGCGGGAAATGTGTATTTTGTTTTGGTATTAAATAATATGTAAATAATTATTTTATTATTAAGTATTTATTTATATAATATAAATATTATTAATATTATAATTTTATACTTTTTATTATTAATTTCTTTTTAAATTTAAGCTTTTTATATAATAATTAAATTAAGAAATGTGCCATATTTATAAAGATTAATAATATAATTAAAAATCTTTTTATTAAATTAATTTACCTATAAAAATATTTAAATATATTTCGATTTTATAATAAATTTTTTTTTATTTTTCCTATAAATAACTTAAATATTAATTTAATTTTAAGTATATAATTCCCATGTAACCGATTATAAAAAAAATATAAAAAATGATGAAAAAATAATGAATGGTATATTTAAAGGATTAAAAGTTTAATACGCGATAATATAATGGTTATTTAAGTAATTAACGAAAAATTATTAAATAAAAAAGGTATTATTATTAACCTTATTATTCCTTAACTTAATAATTTATTACCATAATAATATATTATTAATAATATTAAATATATATTGCAAAATATATTTTTAATTTATTAATTAATTTTATTAATAATAACATTTATTTTATTTATTTAAATAAAAGTTATACCATTTTAATTATCCTTTTTTAACGGTGTTAAAAAATAAACCGAATTTGTAAATAATACTTTTTTAATATTAAATAAAAAAATTATTAATATATTATTAATTAATAATGTTTTAAATGATTTATAAGTATTTATAAGTTATTTATCCGCTTTTTTAAATAAAAATTCTTAATATATAAACGTATTATTAATGGGTATATAAATTACATTTTTCTTTAATTCCAAGGTTAATTAAATGTTTATTATATATATTATAAATGTTAAAAAAAAAAAAATAATTATATATTACTTATATTTTATATGTTAAAAATTAACATTTAAAAAACTTAACGCGACTTAAATAAAAACTTATTATTTTAAATTTATTTATTACTTAACATTTTATTAAACGTAAGTTATATCTTTAAAATAAATTTAAAACTTATTAATTAATTTAAATTTATTTTATAAAATGTAAATCTTTATTTTTAATTAATAATAATATATTAAAAAATCATTATATTTAAGTAAACCGGTAAGTTAATAAAACCACGTTAATAATAATTTAACATTATTTTAATAATGTTATAATAATATAATAACGGTGTGAACATAATATGAATATGGTGTGGTAATAATGTGGTAATAATGTGGTAATAATGTGGTAATAATGTGGATATAATGTGGATATAATGTGGTGATATTATGGTTATAATGTAATTATAATATAATATTATTATATTGCATGTTTTATACTTTTATTAACGCCGTTTTATTAAAATAACTCGTTATTAAAAATGAAGTTTATTAATAATGTTTATTAATCCATGGTTAATAATTATTATATATTTTATTTTAAAAAAATTTATATTTAAGTGTTTAGTTAATAATTGTAATATATATAATATGTAAAAGTTTTGGGCGTTAAGGGAATTTAAAAACCTTTTTATTAACACCTTAATTATTTTAATAAAGAATTTAATGGGATGTTAATATTAATTCTTTACGGTAATGTTTATTAATTAACATTAAAAAAAAGTTAATAACCTTATATTAAAAGGAAGTTATACTTTAAAAGGCATAAAAAGAAATAATTAAATTTATTAATATTAATAAATAATATTTAAATTATTAACTTTAATTAAATAAATTATTTAATAATGAAATAAATATCTTTAATTAATAAGAATATTAAAAAAGAAAAAAAAAATAACAAAGGATTATTATAAACCTTTGTAAATAAAATTATTTATTAAAATTTATAAAAAAATCTTAATTTAAAATATAAATTAATAAAATTTTATATTATTATTATTACACTTTATAAACTTAAATAATTTCCAATTTAAGTTATTAAAATTATAAAAAAATAATCTTGTTTTTAAATTAATTTTATTAATATTATTAAAGTAACTTAACCTTAATAATTAAAGTAAGCTAAATATTACCAATATATTACTTATTAATGGTAAACCTTAAATAATAAGGTTTATTTTTTTAATTAAATTCTTAAAGATTTAAATTTTTATTTTTATATCTTTTTAATTAATGGGTTTATTTCATAACCCGGCTTGCCATGGCGTAGGTTATTCGTAAAAATATTAATTAAAAAGGAATTTATGTCCGGGGGTTTTTTTAATAATGAAAAGGTGGGATATATACGCGGATACGTGTATTTAATAAAGTTATAAGTTTCGAAATCATATAATAATAATATTCGTTAAATTATATTAAATAAATATTTAATAATAATAATAAAAATAAAGTATTAACTTTATATTTTACGAGAACCTTAACATCGTTCCACTTTTTTAATAAATATTAAACGTTTAATTAATCCTTTATATAAAACATATTAAACGTGCTTTAAAACTTATAAATAATATTTCACATATATAAAATAATTATTTTAACTTTTATAATTTTTTTAAAGAATTATTATAATAAAAACCGACTTAATTAAATCTTATTATTACAATTAAAAAAAGCAAACGGTTTTTAAGATTTTAATTATTTTAAATTAATTTTATTAAAATTATTAATAATGGATGATAATAAATCTTCCTTTTTTTTTTCTTTTTTTATTTTTTCTTTTTTAAGGTTATTTTTAAGCTATTTTTTTACCCAACGAATTATGGTATTTTAACTTTATAAACTTAAATATAAATGATTTTTAAATAATATAATAAAAAATATTAATTTAAAAATAAAATATAAATAAATATTTTAATAATAATTAATAAAAGGTAAAATTATTAAATAATACATAATATATATATATAAAATATATTATATTAACGTTATCCTTTAATAATTTAATGTTAATTAAAGCGTAAATAAAATAAAGTTAAATTAAATATTCCATGTATTAATGTTATTATATAAAACTATGCATAAAAATATCTTTTATATTACATAATTAATATATATTACCCACCACAATATATGTTAATTATTTATATAAGTAAATAAAGGATAATATTACATATAATTTAATATAATGTGTTAATAAATTGTTTAAATAATTATTAATATATTAATTTAATTATAAATAATATTAAATTTATTATATAAATATTATTAATTTCATCCATTATATGAAGGTGATGTTAAAAGGTATTTTTCTTTGTATACAAATCCTTATATAAATGCATATACCAAAGATTATACCTTTAATTTAATTTAAAAGAATTTACGCGTTTATATCCATTTATATACCCTTTTTTTTCTCCCTTTTTTCCCCCTTTAATTCCTTATTAAATTTCTTATAATTACACAATTAAATAAATCTTAAAAAGGATTTTTAATTAATTTAAATTGCATTTTATATAAATCGTTTTATAAGTGGAAAATCAAGTTAAAAATTAAATGCATTTAAAAGTCTTTTATTAAAATGGTTTTATAATACACTTTATGTAAGCTTTTTTACCTTATAAGCACCCATTTTAAACCCTGATTTATTAACCATGAAATAATTTATAAAAAATGTAATTTAAATTAATTAAAAGCGCCTTTTAAAACTTATTTAATTATATAATTATAAGAAATTTAAACCTAAGTTAAAAGAATGGGAAACAATGGAATTAAGAAAGGTATAAATTATAATAAAAGAAAAGTAAATTAAATTAATTAAATTTTCGTTAATTATTAATATTTTTAATTATATGGCGATTTATATGTGGTTTTAAATATCTTTTAACATTTTTCATATAATAAACGAAACCCATAACATTCATATAATGGATTTAACATTATTTTTAATTATATAATAATTTTAATTATTATTAATTTATATTAAAGAAAAATATATTATAAGTAAATGATTAAATAAATAAATAATAAACATGTTAATTAATTAAATAAATGGTTATTTTTCCTTATTTATATTAATATTTTTCTTTGCTTAAATTTATTAAACTCATAACATTTATAATTAATAATGTTTAAATTAATAAATATTTTATTAAATTATACATTAATGTTAATATTAATATTAAACATAAAAAAACCGTGGTTTTTTAAAAGTAAAGTAATAAATATTAAAAAATTTTATTATAAATTTACTACCCAAATATTTATTATTTACGTTATTATCGTTAAAATTAAAATTAAAAAAAAATAACGTTAATAACATAAACCCATTTAAGTTAAAAATCCATGGAAACTTCTAAAATTAAAAACCTTTTTTATTAATATTAATATTACTTTTATTATAATGCTTTTTAAAACTTTTTTCCTTATTAATAAAACACACCATTTCTCTTTTTTTAACCAAATAAATTTAATAATAATTTTTATTAACCTTATTTTAAAAACGTTTCTTTATATAATTAAAAAGTAACACCAATTCATAAACTTTAAATATTAATTTAATAATTTTAAAAGTAATATTAAAAGGAAATTTAAGCGCATTTAATTTACGTATACGGATTTAAAAGTTGTTTTATTTAATTAAAAAAAATTAAAGTATACATTTTTAAAATATAAACCAAACGAACGTAATAAATATATATTTATAAGAAATGTTATAAATATCTTAACATTTACGGTTATAAAACCATGCTTTTTATTCGAAGGCATAACGAAATTACGAATGTAAAAAATAAAATATAATCTTGTATTTCTTATTAATAAACTTCGGGAATATAATAAGCTTTAATTTATTAATTATATAATAAACATTAAAACGAAGTAATATTTTATTATTTATGTTATTTATTAATTGTGGGTTTTCATCCTTTTTACCCCATGCGTATTAAAATATATTATTTATGGTAAACCATGGAGTAATAAAAACAAGGATAATATGTAAATGTTAAATGTTATAATATGATTAAATAACTTAATAATATTCGTTATAAATAATAATAATATCGCAAGGTACCTTCTTTAAGACCGGTTTTTTCCATGTTAAAATGGGGTGTATTTCGAAATTACGTTATATAATTAATAAATTCTTATAAGGAAAAACTTAATGAAAAAAATTAAATGTAATAAAATATTCGTTTATTATATATATAATTAATAAAAAATATAATAATGTAATTTAATAAAGTATATTAAAAGATTAAAGAATATTAATTTTTTAAAAAACTTAAAATAAAGAAATAATATTCCTTCTTTTAAAGGATGTTATTAATAAAGCAAGAAATAACAAGCGTTGTTTTTAAAGAAAATTTAATTAAATATAAATTTAATACATTATTATATTCGTTATAAAGCCATACGTTTTTAACTAAGATATAATAAATAATATATACCATGTTATAATTAATGCCGCCGTTATTTATTATATGGAAAAACAATAATAAAAAGGAACCTTTTAAGTAATTAAAGTGATAAATTTAAATAATTAAAACAATTAATTATACCACATCATTAATATTTAAAACGTAAATTAATAATAAAAGTTAAATAACAAAGCTTAAATAATCTTTAAATTTCATTATAAAATAATTAAATATTTCATAATTATAATGATAATTTAAAAAAAATTCAAAATGGTTTATAATAAAACCAAAAAAATGTTATATTAATAAATTAAATATTATATATAAAACATTTTCATTTTAAAATAAATTAATTAAAAATAAATATTACATATTTTATAACGCATTTCTTTTTACCATTATTAAATTATTATATAAATAACTTTATTAAAAATAATTAATTAATATAAAAACCATATACATTTCAATTTAATTAATTTTAAATATAACATTTTTTTTTTAATAATAATATAAACATTTATTTAATTTTTACTAAATTAAATTTAATAAAATATAATTTCTTCTTTTTTTATAATATTTATAACCTTTTTATTATTTAAATTAATAATTATAATAAATATTAATGATATTTTTATTATAAATATAAAGTTCAAAAATATATAATAATATATATTATTACCGATATTTTTTTTTTAAATTAATTATAACTTATTATTAAATAAAAAGTGGATAATATATTTTATAAAAAACAACTTTTAATAAAAATTTATATTTTATAAAACCAGATTAATAACGAAGTAATATACACTTTTACGTATAAATTTAAAAATATTACCTATAAAATAAAACATTTTTCTTATATTAAACTAAGCGCATTAATAAAATACGTTAATTACCATACACGGATTCGATTTAATAATAATATAATGTGGTTATTTAAAATTCCTTATATAAATTAACTTTTTATTAATTTATTTAAATCATTTATAACATATTTATTTAATTCGATATAAATATACCACATTAAAATTTCTTAAAAGTACAATGGTGTTTACTTCTTAAACTTTCGAATATAATATTTTTAAACATTATTATATGTAAATTAATATTACATTTCTACTTATAAAAAAACTACCAAGTAAACCATGAAATGAAGCCGGTAATGTAAATTAATAAAATAAAATTTAAAACGGCTTTATACGTATACTCGTCAAGCTTTTTAAACATCCGTTCTTAATAATTAAGTTACTTATTAACAACGTAACCGATCTAATTTTAAGCATTATTAATAATTAATTTATAATCCTTTCCCTTTAAAGCTTTTTCATTACTTTAATAACATATTATACGGCTTTCATGGATTAATATTTAACTTTTATAAAAAATAAATAACTATATACGTAATATCTTATTAATATATATTTAATATATTACTTCTTTAAAAATAATGTTAAGTAATTTATAAAAAATAATATATTAAAATTCTTTTTAAAACATATTAATAATAAAGGTAACCATTTATTTATAAATAACGACTTAAATATTATAAGCATTATTAATTAATAAATGGCATATATTATACCATAACATGAAACTTTTAATTTATCGCTTGTTTTTATTAATATAAACGACTTATACAATGGTAAAATTAAATTATTAACGTTAAATCACAAATTTAAGAATGCTTTAAAAATAAAAGGCCTTAATTCTATAATTTATAAAAATAAAAAGCTTAAG